>NW_021011504.1:2119009-2550839 GCF_003987935.1 Bombyx mandarina
TTTAATTCCGTGTTTTTATATTCATCTACCTTTTAAACCTTCTCTGGACTTCCACATATAATTCAAGACCAAAATTAGCCAAATCAGTCCAGCCGTTCTCGAGTTTTAGCGAGACTAACGAACAGCAATTCATTTTTATATATATAGATAGATAGATAGATAGATTAGTTCTTACCTTCAAGCAGGGGCTGCGGTTGTGACAGAACGGAGTCACGGGACGCAGCCCTGCGCACGGGCTTTGCTGGACGCCCTAGCGACTTCAGCCCCCCGCTGAGGTGAGTGGAGCTCGAGTGCCTCGCACGGCCACCAGGCCCGTTCGCGCCTGCTCCCATCTACAAAAAAACAAAGATTATTATTTCATATGTACGATTGCTTATTAAGGCCTTTGTACGAAGAAGGAACAAATAGCTTAGAGGCGTTATTAGTAGACTTTTTTTTTTTTTTTTTTTTTTCCACAGAGAAAATCGCGCGCATTCCCACCCGCGCGGCAGGGCTGGGGTGTGTGGGAGTTCACCCTCCACTAAAACACTCCTGCCGCTCCCGAGCACGACCGGACGCCCTACCGTTGCGGACCGGGGCCGCGCGCCCAGTCGCGCGCCTGATTCGAAGGGCGTGGACAGGGTGCACGGCAGAGGCACGGTGTGACATTCCATCCAGCCGTCCCGGACGCCGAGGCGGTGTGCCGCGAGGCGACACGGGGTCGACCACCGGTTCCCTCGTTCAGGCGGCCGAGGGGCGTTTCATTAGGTAGCCCCTTGACATTACGTTCAATTCGTTACATTAATGAAGCCGATGACGAGTTTAAAAGAGATGACCTTTTATGAAGAAAAATAACGATTTTATTTGTATTTGAATAGTGTTCAGAGCTGCAGGGTGAATACTTTCGTCTCTTAATTAACCTCTAATTAAGGATCGTAAATTTAACTTTATGATCTTATAGAAATAGCCCTGCAACAATTTCCAGATGGTTTAACCATTATATAACTTGATATTAATTAGGCGTCCCGCTAGATTCTATGGAAAGAACGGAAACTTACAGAAATCGCACTCTTGTTTATTATCGATTTTTTTGAGGTCGCCCGGTTTTTTTTTTTTTTTTTCCACCTAAGCGATAGCCCTAGCGCGCTATTTCAGCGAACCCTAACTTTAGTAGGGTGAGCTCACGGGGCTCAAACCTGACGATGTTGCTAACACGAACCCTAGCAAGAGCCGTGCTTCGCAGAATCTACCACCGGATCGGAAACGCGACCCACTGAGAAGATCCGGCGAGAAACTCAGTGGGCTGTGTCTGAGAGTTAATTTACTCGTCGAGCCCTTCGTCGCAAGCGACGGGTTCGACGAGAACGGTGACCGGTGCTTGAAGTACCTAAAAGCACCGTTAGTGGATCGGGAGGATCCGAGATGACGTGTTTTGGGCGACGTCGACTGCTTTCCATTCTGTCCGCAGGATCGGGAATGAGTCGCCCGGATTGAAAAGTTAAAAGTATTGAATCGACACCGTCATTCAAAATCACGGCGTTAACAAACGCATCTATCTGTCTTTACGAGCTTCATTTAAAAGAAAATTTAGTGGTGTTATGGGAAATCAACAAAAAAGAGTTAAAATGTGTTGTGTTGTAAAAAAACATTCATCACTTTTGCACGAATTCAAGGTGTACTACGATGAAAGAAACGAAAGTACACTCTTCCCTGTTAATCCCGAAACCATAAACCTTGAAATTCGACCAACTCCAGTTTACAGGAGAAATTTAAAGAGAATATTAAACCATACAGTTCTGGTTACTACTTACCAGTCTTATTTCCTAAAATAGGACTGGTACGAGGCCCTCTCGACTCGACTTTGATTCGCACTTGACTGTTTATACGCTAAGGGCATACTTAATAATATGTGTGTAATTATAATTAGATGATAGAGCTGCCGTTTATGACTCTAATTAAAAACGTTGCTACACCGCAAAAATTTACTTTTGAAACCAAGCATTATTAATTTTGCCAATAAACATGGTTTCATTTATTTTTTCAAAAAAAATCGGTTGTCTGTAGATAGTTGAACGTGACAACGTCATAAGAAAATACTGATGGAATGGTTTCATTTTTCAATTATCGCAATTATCGTTGCTATAAGCAATTGACACCACATTCACTTTTCACTGAACATCATAGTTGACGAAAACATGTATATGTATTATTGTATAGCAGCTGTCTACGCGGATGCATCGCTCACGCGAGGTAACGCCGCATGAGTCATGTTTTTTCGTGCGTGCAGCCGGCTCCATCGAATTATAAGTCGTTGTCACGTCAAAAATATTTACTTTACTTTACATATTTACTTTACATTCACATAACGACATGAGTTCTAAATTTCAGTTTCGTAGTAAAACGGTTGCGCCACTATTCAAACCTAAGCAGATTACTGCTTTACGGCAAAAATATGTACTTGGTGGTACCTACTCGTCTGTGCGGGCTTACAGTACGCCATATCATCATATAAATCACATTAATTACGTTTACAATTAACGCCATGTATTTTTTAGGCTTTATACGGTATTCTTTTATATAGTAGATATCGCGGAACATGTGATTTAAAACAAAAAAACCCTTCAATCTTTAATTAAATGCGAGTTTTTGAGATCGATTGATCTAATTACTCTTTCACGACAAACTACCGTAACGTTGTCAGGTTCTGTGAATCTGTTATGACCCCTCGAGGTTACTAGAATAGGTAGGAAAAAATAATAATAATAATAATTTATCTTCAATACTGCGCATATTGTGATAAGGTTTCTCACTCTGAAGTCCTAACCACTGGTGGCTTGTGTCGTAGACACCGCCATCAGCGACAATCTATTTTTATAGTGTTTTTTTAAATTGTATTTATAACTGGCGGTAGGACCTCTTGTGAGTCCGGACGAGTAGGTACCACCACCCTGCCTATTTCTGCCGTGAAGCAGTGATGCGTTTCGGTTTGAAGGGTGGGGCAGCCGTTGTAACTATACTTGAGACCTTAGAGCTTATATCTCAAGGTGGGTGGCGCATTTACGTTGTGGATGTCTATGGGCTCCAGTGACCACTTCACACCAGGTGGGCTGTGAGCTCGTCCACACATCTAAGCAAAAAAAAAGATGTGTGGTGTCGTGGGACACCGGATAGCAACCAAGTTCCTTATTATAAAAATAATATTTTTAAGTTCTATTCGAGGTATAAAGAAAATAAAACTGGAGGAGGTTTCGCAACAACCCACGGTCATTCGGTAACGTGCGAACTTATTGTGGTACACTTCATTCACGGTTGTTTGCATAAGAGTTAGTGTATTGCGCAAACGAACGCTCTGAGATCGTGGTCAATGAATGGTAAAAAAATATGTTATTTTTTGTACGTTATTACAAAGTTAAGTCGTACACTGTGTGCATTACTAATTTGTACGTTATTACAAAGTTAAGTCGTACATTGTGTGCGTTACTAATAAAAATCTTACGTTACGGACGTTTTTTCCCGGTTAGGGTGGGTACCCCTCCGCAACGCTCAATACGGAACTTCGTTCCAAAAAAAATATTATCTTTTAAGAAAATAATATAATATTTGTAGAATTTTAAATAAATAATATAATAATAATATGGTTTATGGTTAGGATTGTGACAGACATACTATCATTCTTTTTATCGTAATAAACGTCATGACCCTGGCAACGTCTATTATATGTATCGGCTGTAACAAATACGGCACCGCGTTCGTTGGTTCGTAATTTCACGTACCGACAGATTTACAAATCGACTGGCAATTTATGGACCAGAGAGAGAGGGGTCACACAGGCGATTCTTTATCCCGAGAAACGTGTTTCGCTGTTGCTTGAGTACAAACAAACAAAAAAAGAAACAACAACAAGTACGATCCTTATTAATTATGCAAAATCTATTCTCAATACCAAAACGAAAACCTTGAATTTTAAATTTTCAAGTTTAATCCGTTAATAATATTTTTTATTGACATCTCGGGCAGACGAGCCTATTATGACCTTCGATTGGAATAAATAAATTGAGTTACGTTGTTTCTGTATTTTTCCGGCAGACGCTTGTTTATCTAGTAAGGAATTTTTGCAGGAGTTAATGTTTATAACATTAATTGGACCTACTTATTGAGGAAAATATAAATACTTTCAAAGTACGGCTCTCTGAATCCAGTTATTTTAAATCGCACTGACCCGTATTGTTTGATCACGTTCATGTTCAAACGTTATTATTTACACGTTTATTATTTCCGAAACTTCGAATACTTTTTACAATTTACGTGGTGACAGAGAAATAAAGTGATATTCGTCGAAATTAAAATCTTCTGCTAACTACCGCCGAATTTTCTACAAAAAAAAGATGTGTGGTGTCGTGGGCCACCGGATAGGAACGAAGTTACTTGTTATAAAAATATTAATTTCAAGTTCTATTAGAGGTATAAAGGTAATAATTATTCAGGTATACATTTTTTATTACGATTTTTTATTTATAAAAATAAAAATAATCGCAAGGGTCAACGTCTATCAACTGTGTAACATCTCGTCACCGCGATTCAGGAATTGTTGAATTTACGTGCAGCGACATATGTTGATAACAAACTAAATAGAAAAAATCTTACGTTACGGACGTTTTTTCCCGGTTAAGATACCCCTCCGCATCGTCCCATAAGGAACTTCGTTCCAAAAAAAATTACAATCAAGTTCTTTGCACACAGAGAACTAACAGCGCCTTGACTAGTTAGTAGTGGTTTGTATGACTTCGGGTTTCATTTTCACGACGAGAGAATCTCAGATGTTAGGGTTTTCAAAAACTTCTTGAGAGGCCCGAATGAAACATACTAAGGTTTCAACTGTACTGCAATTGATGTATTTGTCCTTTAGAAGACGACCAAGCAAACAACATTACGTAAACAATGAATGTTTAAAAAGTCAATTGTGATTCTCCGCGGCGGGTTCGAACGCAAGCCAACAACATACCGGAGCTGAATACAAAATGTTATTATTGTAGCAAAATAGAAGTAATGTGTTTCATTTCCGTGTTTTTTAAATAGTTTCTTGTTTATGACAGTTACGTTATTTAGTAGACTTTGTCTTTGGAAACAGCTAATCAATTGACTCTTGCGACTATAGATCATTTTGAAATGAACAAATCGCATCGATGTTCCTCCAGCGCTGCGATGTGTTGTTTTTTATTTTACTTTCAAACCACAGGGTTTGACGTTAACCTCACAGAGTATAAAAAAATCGGTTGTCTGTAAAGTCGGTTTACTGACGATAGTTGAACGTGACAACGTCATAAGAAAATACTGATGGAATCGTTTCATTTTTTAATTATCATTGCAATTAACAATTGACACCACATTCACTTTTCACTGAACTTCATACTTGACGAAAACATGTAAATGTATTATTGTATAGCAGCTGTCCACGCGGATGCATCGCTCACTCAAGTAGGAGAGAGACAGATGTCGAACGCTGCCGAACGTAGAGGCCGATTGTGCCTCTTTGTCGCTCGTTGCGCACTCTCGCTTGCACTTCAAGCCTTAAATGGAACGCCTCGGAGCGAGGTAACGCCGCATGAGTCATGTTTTTCGTTCGTGCAGCCGGCTCCATCGAATTATAAGACGTTGTCACGTCAAAAAGTATAAAATACAACAATGTACATATTCAGGGATCATATTATAGAAATCGCGTTTTGGATTTCAGCATGTTATTTTAACGCTTTACTATTAGATATAATATTTCGAAAATTCCTTACATCAAATCCTGTACAGTGACTTTAAACATTTGACTGTTAGAAAATTAGCGGTGCATGTGCATTGTTAGAGATAAGAGTATTCTCACGAACTGAGGAAATATGGTTCCTTCAAATGATTCACGTGTCTTAATTTGCATACTTAGTTGTAAAAAACAATATCGAGTTTAATAAAGGAACAAAAGGCCGTGAGAATGTCTTAGTATTCTAGATTTTGTTAATATTTCGAAATATCCTTACATCAAATCCTATACAGTGACTTTAAACATTTGACTGTTCGAAAATTAGCGGTGCATGTGCATTGTTAGAGATAAGAGTATTCTCACGAACTGAGGAAATATGATTCCTTCACATGATTCACGTGTCTTAATTTGCATACCTAGTTGTAAAAAAGAATATCGAGTTTAATAAAGGAACAAAAGGCCGTGAGAATGTCTTAGTATTCTAGATTTTGTTAATATTTCGAAACAACGGCATCTATCTTAGATTTTAGAATCTGGACAAACAATTGCCCGACATTTCGCAACCCTTTGAGATCTTTCGTCATTTCTCTAGCTTCTACTTTTCATCTCCAAGCATCGCCCGCATGAATTGTTGTAACAGATTATTTTGTTTTTCATATATGGTGAAAATTCTGTCAATGAATGTACACTCTGCAATATCGATGCAATATATACAATATATAGACAGGTCGGAACTTATCAACAGACTATATAATATTATATGTAATATTGTATCATTATCTTGTTTCATACATGGATATAGTTTTAGTCATACCCGCCTTCTATAAGCTATCTAATTGCACCCTCAGGATGGCTTTCGTGGTTTTCATATGGGCTTCTACGTATGCTATGTAGGGTCCTATAAGCGCATCATTATTATAGTCATAAAAGCCAGACCTTGCTATTTCGTTACTACTGCTTTGCATATTTCCTACTCTGTTCTGGACCACAATATAATATAGCACACTTTTGAGGCATTTGCGGTGAGCACAGAATCATCGTGTAGATGTAATGTGGATTTTTAAGTTTTGTTCCTCATGTCTTAAATGCGAATATTTGGCAATACGCTATTCTTTACCTTGTCTGGAGCATTTTTGTGTCTATGTAATACAGTGGTGAGAAATTTAAATCATGATCGCTCACTCACAGGATACCCAATAGCGTAATAGAGACCACGGTCCAACTCCACAGTGAGTGTGTGGTGGAAGCCATTATACAACAGACAGATATTTGACAGATGCCTGAATCTCGCTGATGACAATTTCAAGATAAGCTTACATATATTCAATTTCCGGACAACAACTTCTAGACTGTTGGTCTACCGAGCAATATCACCCGCTCGGTTAAAGATCTTCCTTTCGTCGTTTAAGCCTTCCACGAGTGTATCAAGAACGAGGTACTACGAGATACTCGTGGAGGTCAGTATTTCAAGAGGCACGACCAAACCAATAAAAAAACCAATAAACCAAAGCCTAGAAAATAAATTACGTATATGTTTAGGAAAGGAGTCAGCGATGAAGTTCTCCCCATTCTTCTCAGTGGTGAAACTGCATTCTGGATCGGTGCAAAAATCATGGCTATTTGAAAGCGCCCTAAAATACTCGCTTCGGTGAAAAGTTTTGAAGGTCCATTTTCATATTTGAATTATAATAGTAAACCGAAAAATTCAGCTGACGATAGAGAATTCAGGATGCTAAGATAAGTTATCACCTTTTGAACGACGGTTATCTTGTGAACGTTAATGCTGCGTTTATTTTATTTTTTTAAATCGGCTCATTCCTTAGTAACGTGTTGGGAGCAAACGCTTTTAATCAAGACCATCTAACTAATGAAATACCATTGTACTAGTAGTATTGAATGATGGGACTTTAATGGAGCGAGTCGAATCCAGCTAAACCTCTGGTGAGTATATAGTTCATGAAGCGGTACCTACAACTTTAGCCGGTCATCATCATCGGAACCCGTCGCTTGAGACGAAGGTCTCGGTGAGTAAATTAACAGACACAGCCCACTGAGTTTCTCGCCGGATCTTCTCAGTGGGTCGCGTTTCCGATCCGGTGGTAGATTCTGCGAAGCATGGCTCTTGTTAGGGTTCATGTTAGCAACATCATCAGGTTTGAACTCCGTGAGCTCACCTACTAGGTAAGGTTACGCTGATGTGGTCTCTCTAGACCAGTCTTTCTCAAAGTGGGCGATAACGCCCCCTTGGGGGCGTTTGAAACCTAGAGGGGGGCGTTAAGGGGCACAGGAAAAAATGGGGGGCGTTGATGTGGGTTAGGGGGGCGCTGTAAAATTTTTAATTTAATTTACTTTATATTATTTTAAATTTCACTAAAATTAAAACTCACCTACTACACAATAACGAATAATTAGTTTATATTTCTACCCTGTATGATGTTATAAAAACTTAAAATAATTTACATAGATTTTGTAGGATAGCCCACACACCGTACGCAATCAAGTTGTAACAAGTTTCTGCGGAACATGATCGATGATAGTTAAAAAATTAGAGCAATTTTACTTTGATTACATTGCACCAGAAATTATTTTAAACATTAGAAAAAAAACTACGATGCAGAGTTTTAAAATATTACACATACGTAAACTAACACAAATAAGGTTTTCTTTACTTTCTTTCTTGTTTTTAACATAAGGGCATTTTACAGCATTTTCCTAGCATTTTACAAGAAATTACTGATGTAAGAATCATAATTTTTATATGAAATGGAAATGCGTATATAATTATTGTTCAAAAACTTGTCTTAGATTATTATTTTTTACAATTTACCCATTACCGTCCAATGTCAAATAGTATAGTAAGCCTAAACAGCTTACTTATTGTAAATATTGTTTACTATTTTATTTCTATACAATAATAGGTTGGGGAAAAAGTTTCTTCGCATTTTTTAACAAAATTCACAACATTTTTTAATATAGTTTATTCACATTTAACTAAAGTATGTCGGTACCATTTTGGTCGATAACTTTTTGCCATCTTGTAGATAGGGACATGATCCCATTGCTATAGAAATTTTGGGGCTTCTGATCAAAATACTGCGACAATTGGTTTTGGCAGTCCTCTCGTGATGTTAACCTGACACTGCCTAAAGAATTCTGAAGAGACCGAAACAGGTAGAAATCTGAGAATGCAAGGTCAGGACTATACGGCGGATGCATTAACACCTCCCAGCCAAGCTCTCTTAATTTTTGCTGAGTGGCTAAAGATGTGTGAAGTCTAGCGTTATCGTGATGAAAAACCACACCCCTTCTGTTGATTAATTCCGGCCGCTTTCACTCAACTTCTTGCTTTAATCTCATCAGTTGTTCGCAGTAGAGTTCAGAATCGATGGTCCTGCCTGGTGGTAACAGCTCATAATGTATAATGCCCTTCCAATCCCACCACACACACAGCATCACCTTATTGCGAGTTAACCCGGGTTTCGCCAGAGGCTGTGAAGCCTGACCGGCCTTTGACCACAACCTTTCTCGTACGTTCTTGCCGTACATGATCCACTTTTCATAACCAGTTATCAGCTTCTTCAAAAATGGTTCGGTTTCATTACGTCGTAATAAAGAATCACAAATGAGTACACGGTTCATTAGGTTTCTTTCAGTGAGCTTTTTTGTGTACCCAGTTTTTTCAAATGCGCCATAACTATTTTGTGGTCAATTCCCAGTTCTTCAGTTACGTCATAACTACTGATATGCCGATCTTGCCCCACTTTTTCAAAAATGGCATCGATTTTATCTGTAATAGGGCGACCAGAGCGACGTGCATTTTTGACATCAAAATTTCTGGATTGAAAACGCTTAAACCAAATTTGTGCTACTCTCACAGACACTGCACTAGGTCCATAATATAAACATCGCAATTTTTTTTCACGGCTTACGTTGCTTTTTTACCTTTTTTGTAGTAAAATTTTAAAATGTATCGAAGACCTTCATTAGATTCACTCATCTTGACAGTACGAAAAATAAATAAAAATCACACATCTTCCTAATTTTAATTTGGAATTATCTTCTTTCGAATTTAAACTTTTAATGATACCAAAACCAACCAGATACAAACAGTATATATATCCAAAGAGATTTTATTACAAGTTCATACATTTTTAAGCTATTGCATAGCTTTTATCGCGGGCCTTGAGCGCGGCGACCGAATCATGAAATTCCGTAACGAAAAAAACCTAACATACCTCACTCCGCCTACCATGTAGCTCGCGTACTGTGTTATTCACACGTTGCGCTTGTGTAGTGTTTGTGACTAAGCGCGTGGCATGACGTCCACTGCATGCGCGTCATGAAAAGTCTGCCCATCTTTCACTCGCGCGGTTTAGCTTATGAGTGTGAAGGGGACAGTTAAGATTTTGCCTTTATTAAGGTAATAATAGCGTGGTTTTGTTTTATTATTGTTTTAATATTAAATTATTATTGTCTAATTATAATGTCATAAGTTGATAAAAAATGCTATGCAATAGCTTTACCGCCGCAGTTCCCGAGTGCCACACGGTTTTTTTTTGTCAGGAGGAAATCGCCGGACTTCCGCCCTTCACTGGGGATGGAGGGCGGAGCATGTCGGAGTCGAACCGACTAAAACCTCCTGTCGCTCAACAACCAGCATCCAAACCTCGCATGAGACAGAGCTCATAAAAGGCAAAGGGGGGAAAGTGAAGCGTTTAGTGCGGAGCACATCTCTCCCATCACACTCCCCCTCGGGACGCCGGACTGGCGGTCGTCGGCACCACGACCACCAGCCCTCTCGGTCAGCAGGCTGTCCGAAGCCCGCCTAGATGGCGCCGGTTAGAATGGTCTATCCTATGGAATACCCCGCTGGGTCAGAACTAGCGTGGGTTGAGGATAGCCAGCCTTCCATCACCCGGATGCTCATGCGTAAAACGTGTGCAGAGTAGCTTGCGCGTCGTCTTCTTAGGCCCCCTTCGCCGGTCCCCAGGCCGACATGTGAAGGAGATAGGACAGGAACTCACCGAAGCAACCATGCCCAGTGAGTACCTGCGTGAGCCGGAAAGTGAGGCGTCCTCTGTCACGATTCACCCAATTCACAAGAACCGGGCGAATCGCCTCGACGGTCCTACGACCAGCCGAAGGATCGGCCAGTCGCCTGGACCATGACCAGCACGGACCGCCGAGATTGGGCCCTCCGCGCTCTGACCACACTGGGGCTGGGATGCGCCACGCCCCGGGCACGAAGGTTAGCCCGCCACTGATAGTCAGCGGCGAGCACCTCCGCCTCCAGGACCCAAGGTGGCGTCCCAGCCAGTACACACGCCGCCTCGAAAGAGACGGTGCGATAATATTAATTATTACAAATAATAAAAACGCTGACTTAGGCGGCGGTTTTTATTTGAACCAGTTCTAAATTATAAACTAAAATTCTAAGAAAAATTACCCATATTAATCTATAATACGAAATGATATTAATTTATTTTTCGTAGTTTCCTTCCTTCGTGTGTCGATATTCCTCAGTGCTGAGGGTTGTGGCCTCCTCTAATAACTTTTTCCTGTATTATCTTGCGCTATTCCTGCCTGTCCTCGGGTGTGTGGATAGCAACGTGGACTGAGGTATTGAGAGTGGAGCGTATTTGGTCCGACCATTGGATTTCTGCCTCTGTGCCGTCTCCCGCATACCTTGCCTGTTACCAGCAGCTTTTCCAGGCTGTCACCTCTCCTTCTGGCGATATGTCCAAAGATCTCGAAACTCCTCCGCGCGCATGTAGTGCTGAGGCGCATTGTAATCTTGAGCTCGGTAAGAATGGATTCGTTGGTTCCGTGTTCTGTCCAACGAATCCAGAGCATTTTCCTCCAGCACCACATCTCAAACGCGTCGATGCGTTGGCGGTCGGCTTTCTTGAGGGCCCAAGTCTCTGCCCCGTAGAGAAAAATGGAAAAGACGAGGGAGGTGATGAGCTGCTTTTTGGTATTCCTCGAGATGTTTCTGTCCGCCCAAACACGGTCCATTTGGGACATAACTCTCTTTGCCATACTGATTCGCCTTCTGAGGTCCTTTTCGGAGGATCCATTACTAGCTATGACGGAGCCCAGATAAATGAAATCCTCTACGACTTCCAGGTTTAGCTTATTCGTAGTTTAATAAGTTAGTAGTATTATTTACTAGTCGAAATATAAATTTTTAATTATCTTATGATGAGAATCTTACATTAATGAGAAAGATATTCAACAAAAATAGTTTCGTTCTAATAAACTAGCATAGTAATAGTGCAGTAAACTAGCAATTTATTTTGGTAATTCTGAATTTAAACATATTGATGAGAAGAATTCATTTTTACTTTGCAAATTTGTAGCAATGTACGGACATATCATAATATGAAGAAACAATAATAGCATCTATAAATATATATTATGTACTACGTGGTACTACATTTACTAAAATTAAAACAACATTTATTAATTAAATTAATGAAATTGTGGTTTTAAAGTTTTAGGGGTGTATAAAAAATGGGGGGCGCTGAAAAATAATTGATTTTCAAAGGGGGCGGTAAAAGAAATAAGTTTGATAATCACTGCTCTAGACCATCAGCTTAGGTAGGAAAAAAACAACAACTTTAGGATCATAGTACACTAAATGAAATTCCGTTCTGTACCTGGTTAACATTACAGACTTGTTTGTGGTTACTAGATCAACAAAACTAAAAGTTTCTAGTATTGAGTGCCCGGTCTTAAACGTATTGGAGAAACAACCCTCACAGTTTTCGACGATAATTCCTGTGTTCAAATTACGCCCTAAACGCGACTTATTAATGTATTTCGTAATTTTATAATGCTGACTCACATCGATGATGTCTAGTAAACTCCATTTACTAGAAATTCGAAAACACGTAAACATATTACATTGGAACTCTTCCAAATATCACATTTAGCGTCAACTTGTCTGCCAACCGTTTTGTTAATTACACATTTGACAGCTGGCTTTTGATTGTTTAATTTTTTATTGTGTAACCCTGAATAGAACCACCTAATTATTTTGGATGGGTGTTTTTAAACTAAGGGATTCAATGGGAAATTCAGGGTTCCATTTTCTTTTTTTTTCTCCTACCTGAGGCTGGTAGACTAGGGGTTATGCCAGCGTAACCAGGCGAGTGGTGAGCTCACGGGGCTCTAACCAGAGGACGTTGTTAACACTAGCCATAGCAAAAGCAGTGCTACGCAGAATCTACCACCGGATCGGAATCGCGACCCACTGAGAAGATCCGGCGAGAAACTCAATGGGCTGTGTCTGTGGGAGGGTTCCACGATTGTTATACCAGTATACTATGTTTCGTTACTACTATACTGCATATTTGTGCCGCTAAGAAGTCTTACATTTCGGTTTTGGAAAGTAGGACCAAATGATTAAGAAGGGTTATTTTTTTGTTTACAAAAATACAAACCACTGCTTGATGTTGAGTAAAGTCTATCTTTATAACCACTTAAGAACAGGTGGACTGTACGCTCTCCTACCAATATAATGTAAATTGAATATTATAAAAAATGATGTAAATATACTTGGTTATCTACACTTCGGATTTTATCAACAGGGATAGTGTTTCAAGGATAGCTTAATTACGAGCAAAATTAGTTTAATGGCCTAAAGGCGAAAACACGAAATGTTCACTAAATGTAACATAAGAAATTGAAATCAATAAAAAAAATGTTAGACTTTTCAATGATCACATAAAAATAATTATAGTACGAGTATAAAATACAACATTAACAAATCAATATTGAAAATCTTGAGTTCAATATTTCAAATCAGTTTAATTATATGGCGTTTCGTATATCTAAGGTATCTTCAAATAAGTCGAACATACTAGCTGGTTCTGATGCAAGTTACTCTGATGAATTCACCAGAATGTTGTCTACGAATTCTGATAGCCAAAACGCGGCTCCTGATCTCTTCGTTCCCAATAATAATGCGAATAACAAGGCGTTTCTAAACCATCACCAAATCAGTGACACTACATACTACATTAGTAACAAGTTGACGACAGCCGGGTGCGGTCGTGTCAACGCGTGCCGATAATTTAATGAGCGAGGTCAGAAACGTAAATAGACGGTAATTGAAGTCTTATCGATCCGCGTTTCATGTTTAGTGCAGGTGACTTGTGCCTGTGAAATGTTTGCGGAGGGATTCGCATATATATTTGATTGAGCCAGTTTTTGTCTTTTTAAGATATATCTTAATAATGTTGTAACACAGCAGTATAATTATCTAATAGCTTGTCCTCGTCCTTTTTTTCCTACCTCTGCTGATGGCTTTGAGAGACTATTTCAGATTCTTCTTGACGTGTAGGTGAGCTCACGGGGCTCAAACCGGAGTATTGCTAACACTGGTCCTAGCAAGAGCAGTGCTTCGCAGAATCTACTACCGGATCGGAAACGCGACCCACTGAGAAGATCCGGCGAGAAACTCGGTGGGCAAATTCTTCTAACGACCGAAACGCACTACTGCTTCGCGGGCGATTTTCAGACGATCTTATGATTTTCCCTTCAACCAGTATAAACTTGTGTTTATTATTTTAATTAGATATATTCTTTCTAACGTTTCGAATACTTTACAGTTTCTTTGGTCACGGCCGACTGGTCACCGAAGAAAACACTAGAATTTTATGCCGATTTACACGGTAAATGCAAGGCACGGTTGATTATGCACACCCAAAAAAACAAACAAAGGTCATGATGACTAACGGAACAACAAAGGCCAATTGTGAATAATATCGAATTAATAGAATTTATGAATGAGTACACTCTATCCTGACCTTATAATATCAGTTCAGGTATATGATTGATTTAAAAACAAAGTGAATTAAATCCACAATACTACTAACCGATATCTGTTTTAATGGTGAGGGACAAACGTTATACTTTACAATAGAGATTTACATTTCATGTGTCGATATGGGTTGCAGAAAACACATAGTGAATTTTTTGAGTTGCGGTACTTATTAACATCGCATGGGCTGTCTCACATTCGTTTATACAATAAAATTTTGGACGAAAGAAAAAAAAAACAGTTCACAGTACCCTCAAAGTTTATAATTAATTCTAGATTAATGCTATCTCAAGTAAACAAATAAACAAGGTCGAAATAACGATATCCAACTCAACCTCAGTCACTCTGGCCTGTTTTATTTACACAAATGGTATTTCAACGGCGTTGGTTCCATTTTTGTTTTGTTTATTTGATAATATCATTGTAAGAGATTCCGATGTTCGTAATACAAATAAATATGTGCAATGTAATTCTGCAAAAGTGGAGTTACATATTGTTCATTGTACACTGAGGTGTATATATCCCGCACCGGAAAATACCACCGTCTAGGATATTTCAGCCGAGAAGCGAGCATTACTATTTAATGAATGGATAGTAAGCACTCAACTCTTTTGTCGTGGCTGTCGCTTGCAACGAAGGGCTCGGCGAGTAAATTAATATCGCGTTTCCGATCCGGTGGTAGATTCTGCGAAGCACTGCTCCTGTTAGGGTTAGGGTTAGCAACGTCGTCAGGATTTGAGCCCCGTGAGCTCACCTAATAATTCGGTGAATCTAGAATAACCCCTCGAGGTTACTAGAATAGGTACGAAAAAAAAGGACGGGGCAAGGCGAAGCCACCGTCAACCTAAACGTGTCCTATCGGATCCTCTCGATACACTCTCGATGATTTTATGCGGCTCCGGTCACCGTTCTCGTCAAAATCGTTGAGAGTTTCGCAGAGTAACCTAGTCTTCGGCGTGCTACAACCCACTATGTTTCTCACTGGATCTTCTCAATCAGGGTTGCGATTGCGATCCGGTGGTAGATCCAACGAAACCCTGCTCTGGCTAAGGCTAATATTGGCCAGACCTACCAGGTTGAACCCCGCGAGCTCACCTACCAGTGCACGCGTAGCCCTATGGATTACCAACGATTAGGTAGTAAAAGCACTGCTTAACGCCATATTATTGGCTATTGTCCGATCTAGTGTATTAACAAAACTATAACTTACCATAAAAGATGAACGTACAACACAAAACCGTCGCCAATGACATTCACAGCGTAAACAATCAGATAACAACAGGCACATTACGTAAGCACATAAGTCAGATTTACATTACATTTGACTTTCCTTAATACTGAACAAGATGCTCGTGATTACGCGGGAAAAAATCAACTATTTTACAAACACGTGTATCAACGAAAGAGGATAAATAATATCAGCATTGGTGTTTCACGGTTTGCCCACATTTGTCCACAATTGGTCATGGAGGGCCTCATTCAAACCCGCATAATCCGACTTTCTCAATTTCGTTCCCCCGAAGCGAATGACATCGGACAATACGTGTGCCAATTCACATTCATTTTATCGTGTAACAAAGACTTCGAAGGTAGTTAGCTCGGCATCATTGCGCCACATTGAGAAGGCGGCACGACACGAAAACCCTCTTGTCGTGGCCGCCAAAAGTTACATACCTGATCCTGTGGACGGAATGGTAAACAGTCGACGTCACCCTAAACACGTCATTACGGATCCACCCGATCCATTAACGGTGCTTTTAGGTACCTCAAGCACCAGTCATTGTCCTCGCCGAACCCGTCGCTTGCGACGAAGGGCTGGACCAGTAAATTAACCCATAGACAGAGCCCACTGACTTTCTCGCCGGACCTTCTCAGTGGGTCGTGTTTCCGATCCGGTGGTAGATTCTGCGAAGCACAGCTCTTGCTAGGGCCAGTGTTAGCAACACTTCCGGTTTGAGCCCCGTGAGCTCACCTACACGTCATGGCGAAACTGAAATAGCCTCTCAAGGCTATAAAAAAAGAAAGTAGTCAAAAAGGACAGACGCCAATTTCTTATAATTATTTTTCCTTAAGTTTCTTCTTAAGCAACGGTTTTAAGAAGAATTTATTTTAATACATCTCATTGAAATCTAGACATGTTTAAGTCGCATTTTCACGAGATTAATTTGATGCTTTAATATATTATGGAGTCTAGTATATATTATAATATGACCTATCTATTGTACTGCTCTGGCAACGGTTCAAGGTTCAGCTCGAAGGCCTAGCTACGATCACGATCTGAGGCAAGACACAGGGACGCATCGCATGTGCCAAAAGTTAGTTTACGACAATAATAAAGGTTTATTTATACACATACAAGAACGTTTTATAAAAATAAAATAAAAATTAATCTGTGTAGAATTCTTTGAGCGACATTCGTTTAATAGTTTCATTCGTAATCCAGTTCTTTCGACTGGCCACACTAATCGTTTGATCAATATTTAACGGCTGGTAAGGAGAGAGTCTGCACGGTTAGATACTGTCATCCTGTCCATCTCAGCCCCAGAGCATGAGAGCAGTAATGTGTTCCGAATTGAAGCGTGCGCGTGGAACAATCTCAAAGAGGACGCCAACATTAACGTCTATGGACTTCGATTAATTTATTATAACAAAAGATAGATGATCATAAGGTCGTCGCTGTCAAGTCAAAGCAATAATTATATAAAAGAAAAAAGATAAAATTTTCTAATCAATATACGAGTCCATAATTAGAAGAAAAAAAGACGTAGCGTGAATATTTTAACTTGATAATTAATAAATTTTAAACTAAATCCTTGACCGGACAAAATATCAAATTAATGTTTATACAAATTAATATTTCGGTACGTGCGATAAACTAAACGAACGGAAATACGACCTAATTGAAAATAATGATAATAAAACCTAATACTCTGTTTTTCGTCATGCTATTTTACATATAGACTCCACTTTCCTTATTTTTCGTTGGTTAATTTGTATGAGACAAGGACATCCTTGTTTTCAACTAAATAACGGGCAATGACTTTCTATTATTTTGTTGATTCAATTAATTCTATACGTAATGTTAAGCATGTTACTAGTAGTTATATTGAATATTGTGTTCGAATTGGCAGGTATAAATTAATGTCTTTTGTTTAAGTGAATTTTTTGGATACTTCGCATTTATTGCTTTTGATAATTCAACCTTAGATATTTTTGACTTTAAAAAAATTATAATTCCCCTGCCTAATCGCTGGTAGCCTCAAGGGTTATTCTAGCTACGCCCGAAAGGGTAGATGAGTTCACGGGCTCAGCCTGAAAGAATTTGCTAAAGCTAGCTCTAGCAAGAGCAGTGTCTCGCAAAAACTACAACCGGACCGGAATGGCGACCCACTGAGAAGATCCGGCGAGAAACTCAGTGGGCTGTGTCTATGGGTTAATTTACTCGTCGAGCCCTTCGTCGCAAGGGACGGGTCCGGCGAGGACGGTGAACGGTGCTTGAGATACCTAAAAGCACCGTTAATGGATCGGGAGGATCCGTGATGACGTGCTTTGGGCGACGTCGACGGTTTACCAAACGGTCTACAGGATCGGGTATGTAGTTTCCGGCGGCCACGACAAGAGGGTTCTCATGTCGTGCCGCCTTCTCAAAGTGGCGCAGCGATGCCGACTGTAGATACTTACTGACGGGGTCGAGCTCCAGGTCATCGTGGAGGTCCACGTTCCTCTGGAACCANACAAGTGCGACAGTACGAATGCGAATGAGTAGGATGGAATACCATCAATGAAGTTCAATGAACTAATGAATGGATTGTAAAGTAATATGTCCATGATTTCAGTGAGATTTTTTACAATAAACAAATGATAATAACTTTGCTATTTAAAGGTATTATGAGATTTTTCCGTCACATATATGATAATAATGTCTTCCCTAATATCTCCTTAAAATTTTTGTACTAGTTATAAAATAATGGTGTATATACGTCCGCCGAAGCTCTGACAAGTCTCTCAAAGAACGATCGAACTCTTTTTTCACGTCCATTCATGTAAAAGCATTTATCGTTGAAGAATTCGAGATATTTCTTTACTTTAAAATTTCTCTGTTACACATACTAAGTTCTGAATACAATGTACGGTTAAAAAACTGAGACCTTACAACTCGTGTCTCGAGGTGGGTGGCGGCATTTAAGTTGTAGATGTCTGTGGGCTCCGGTAACCACTTAACACCAGGTGGGCCGTGAGCTCGTCTGCCTATCTAAGCAATAAACAAAATTACAATTATATTTAATGTATTTAAATTATTTAATAATTATTTGGGTTCAGAGACATTTCTTTGCACATTTAATTTTGTTAAATGTAAGTGAACAAATAAATGCAGATTTTAATATTATTTAAGCAAGTTATAGTTCATTAATTTCGATCATAGAACACTCAACGCAAATGCTCGTATAAAAATTACCGATTAATATTTTCCCGCAAAAAGCAAATGAAAGAGCAACGCAAAGTATGAATAATATAAGAACATAAATTTGTCTTCTTACTTCGGCCCAAAGACAGCAAGCTCTCAAGCTCCTGAATTCAAAACAAAGCACTCTTCAATGTATAACAAATAGCACTACTATCTAAAGGTACAAAGCTCCCGACGCCGGCGCCGTATGAGAAAAAAAAAACAACTGACCAAAATCAAGGGCGATTGAGTCATGCCGAAAATGTAAAGGTTCTATTTCAAACCTGACGGCAAACTGTATCAGAGTACCCGATGCAATTGCATCAAGGCTACATGTTTCAAACAATATTGAATTAAGTTCTAGACCAGTGTTTCCCAACCTTTTTTGTGCCATGCCCCACAATAACGTAACATTTCTAAAATTTTTATGCCACCCATACATAATTTTTAACATTAAAATATTGATTTGTTCACTTAAAAAACACAAAAGATAGGTTTTAGGAAGAAATCACTATGATTTTTTTATCAGAATCCAGTAATATTTCAAAACATCTAACATAGAAACTGAAACTCAAATTCAAAATAATTTTAATACAGACTTTTTTATATTAATTATAGAAAGACCGCAATATATTCCACAAAACCAAAGTTAGGCAGGTACGTAAATTGGTCTTCTCAATTTTCCTTGATGGCGCCGAATCCTGGACGATAAGACGAAGTGAGAGGGCAAAGATTGACGCTTTTGAAATGTGGTGTTGGAGGCGGATGTTGCGAATTCCATGGACAGCACGCCGGATCAACTTATCCATTCTGAAGGAGCTCGGTATTGGGATAAGGCTGTCCGCTATTTGCTTCCAACGTATTCTCACGTACTTCAGTCACATGGCTCGTAGAGGCTCTGATTGACGGGAGAAGATCACGTGGGCGCTCACCTACTCGCTGGTCTGATCTGGTAAAGACGCTCACCGGTCTGCCAATAACCGAGGCTATAAAGACCGCCGAGGACAGGAAGACATGGGGAAGCATTGTGCATCGAGTGATCAACATTTCAGATTAGACACGACCTTTAGCAATGAAGAAACCGACTCAGAAGAAGATATTAATTTAGTGCGGTTGCCCACCTTAATTATCAAATTGCTCCTTTGTGGGGGGCGTGGACCCCGTGTTGGGAAACACCGTTCTAGAGCGACGATATCGACACTCAATACCGGTTATATTGTGGAGTAATGCGGTCTGTAGTTAGTCTACCGCCGAGTTCGGAACCATACCTTAAACGCACACATTGCGTTGCGGTCGTGATAACGATTCGAACAATTACGTATCGTAATGTGTGCCAGTCGGGCACGTACGCCATTACTCAGATAATGCGATTATACAAACAAGGAATCATCAATTTAACATATCAGACTTGTGTTGACTTGAAACTTCCAAACGTGAAGTCGTCGTGGCCTAAAGGATAAGACGTCCGGTGCATTCGTATCTAGCGATGCAACGGTGTTCGGATCCCGTTGACAAGTACCAACTTTCGCAATGAAGTACGTACTTAGCAAATGTTCACGATTAACTTCCACGGTGAAGGAATAACATCGTGTGCTAAAAATTAAATCGGCAAAATTATAATTTGCGTAATTACTCGTGGTAGGACGTCTTGTGAGTCCGCACGGGTAGGTACCACCACCCCACCTATTCCTGCCGTGAAGCAGTAATGCGTTTCTGTTTGCACGGTGGGCAGCCGTTGTACCGTACCTACATACCGTGAGTTCGTCCACCCACCCAAGTAATAAATAAAAACGTAACTTTCACTTATGACGTTAAGATTATTATTTATAGATTGTGAACAAACTTTAAAATGTTTAGGTACATGGAAGCAGGGAGCGTTTTTATTTCATTCTATACGGAGAGTGCACATTTTGTAGAGTGACGTCAACCTTTAAGACCGCAGTACAAAATTAACCCCTAAATTTGTTATAAGTACGTGAAAGATATGAAATCAAACTTTGTCGATCCAAACTAGTACAATGTAAGCGTTTGTATTTCACAAGATTATATCCAATTTTTACTAATACTAATCATACCAACACTTACTGGTACCTATTTCTACCATAGCGGGTAGACAACGGTATACGATAAGTATTACTCAAAATAAACAAAACAAAACAAAAAGTATTATACTTATAATAACTGTAGATTATTTGGTAAGGAAAAGTCATGAAGTCAATTGTGCAAAAGCAATAAGATGATACGTTCATTTTCAATGCAAAAGATGAAAATGGGTCATTTGGTCCGTTATGGTATGTTCTAGAACAGGATTATACCATTTCTTTCCGTAGGTGTAGTAATTAAACCAAATTTACCAGAGAATGGGCGATAGCGTTCTGAGTGGCATTTAATGACATTAGAACGTCTAATAAGCCCGTATGGGAAGGTACCAAGATCTTGTCAATTACTGTCGCGAAGTTGTCATGCGTTCCAGTATAATGTATGGGACAGTAGTTATGGGTTGTCATGCGGTTCAATGTAATATGTGGGACAGCTTAGCTTAGGACAGTTATGCAATACACGTGAAATTACATGCTCATGATTCAAGGTGGGTGGCTCTATTGTGATATCTTTGAGCTCCGATACCCACTTTACACCAAGTGGAACGTGCCCTTGTTCACCCATGTATGCAAAATAATAATAATTAAAGGCAGGTTCTTAACGTTTGATTACATTTCACATTAAGGTTTCATATAACACGCCATCACACAATTATATTTAATTTAAATACGTCACTTACATTTAACTTCTAGAAAGAGAGAAAAAATGTTGGTACGTGACCAGTGTCACGCCGACAACCAGCTTTCGCCTAATGGCTTCGGAACCCAGGAATGCAACAAATGTACTTCCTACCATATTGAGTCCTCGTTTCCGCCGCTAAATACGTTATTAAAATATTTATAATTTACATCTGATAATTTATTGCTTTGTTTATTTTGTGTTATACAAAGCACTCGCGCGTCGTTAAGCCGATTGAGTTGTAACTGTGTACACTTGGCTTATTCAGTGGCGCGGTAGTTATCGCCACTGACTGCTGGACCGCTGGACAGGTCATGGATTAGATTGTCATATCGGGTAAATGTTTGTCAGATGACCTGAGTGGTTAGATCCTGCGCCGCACGCTACTGCTACTCTAGTGCGCTGGCGTAAGGACGATATAACGCAGCGGCGGACGCTATCAGAGTTGACATCGGCAATGAAGAGCAATCCGGTCTGCGGTGTATCGCGTTCCAACCTGCTAGGCTGGTTCTGAACTAGTGAGGTGTCCCTGAAAACCAGTGGTTCCGCAGGGGCGGCCTCCCAACATCTATGGACCGTTAAGATCCACATACCAGCACCCCTAGGCGCGGAAAGATCATGAGATCATGATCAAGGCACGAAATTTTTTTTCTCTATGTGGCAATCTTTCCATAAGGAAAATATTTGCCCGATGTGTGACAAACATACTTGTTCGGTAACTGTAAGAGTTTATAGTATCTATGTACATGTAGTATCAGACGTATTATACATAACCGTTTCTGGTTTCCACAGTACAGTGTCTACCCCAGTGTCTAAGGCCCATTGAACGTGTATGGTTATGTCCCCAATTATTTATTTAGTTCTCGTTGGTACTTGGTACTACATGGATTATTTTCGTCTTGGTACCGTCAGTACACATACAAACATTCGGGCGGACGCACGCACACACACAATCGGCAAACCGGACGTGAATTTTAAAAACCATTCACACAAAAATATTCAATGTTCCAATATAGATTTTAAAAAAAATATATGCATAAAAGATAATTTAAAGTGAATTATGTATAAGACGTATGCTTTTATCGTCTGACGCCGTAGCACGGGGTTATGTTTTCAATCAAAACGAAATATTTATGAACGCTTTAGATAAGATATATGTATAAACAGATAAGACGTCATGATCTCGTGAAAACTGTGCCTCATGTTTGGATATTATCGTATAATTTATGACGGCCATTTTTTTTTTTTTGCTTACATTTGTTGACGAGCTCTCAATCCACATGGTGTTAAGTGGTTACCGGAACCCGTAGACATCAACAACGTTAACGCTGCCACTCACTTTGAGACATGCGTTTTATAGTACAACGGCTACCTCATCCTTCAAACCGAAACGCATTCACTGCAGAAATAGGAAATTGAGATATTCAGGATATAGAGGAAATTGAGACTGGTGTTATTCATATTATGAACGGGTGAATAAATACGGCCCACCTCGTGTTTAACGGCATAAAATTTTCACAGTTTCGCAATACTGCGAAGTCATTCGTAAATGACTAGGTAGTATCAAGTCTGTTTACAAATGCCGAAATTTGTAATTTTTTATTGCACTTGATAGGTAGGCGAAATCACGACTCATGTAATGTTAAGCTGCTACAGAACTAGTGATGATTAACGGTTTTGAGAAAACCTAAAGAAAAGAGGTTTTTTTCGAAAACCGATACGCACTGGTTGTTGTTTAAAAGAAAATAGATCATGTTTGAGTAGCACTGTGGGAGATACTACAGGCTACTAATTTGTATATTAGTGTCAATAAATACTCAAAAAACATCTGAGTATGTATATAAACAGTAGTGAACATACTGTGTAACATCATGGAAACATTAAAAGCCGAATTTGAAGAAGAAACGCACAGAAGATAAAAGCACTTTCTGAAAGAAATTAATGCGCATTTGGTTAGATGAAATAGCTAGGAAGTACTGTTTTCGACATCGGGGTACATACAGGACAATTGACATTGAAAAACAGATTTCAGACCACTACCGTGTATCAATTGGGTTTTATAAACAAAAATTATGTTTTAATCTATTTGGTTTACAAATTTTTAATTGAAGACATGAGATGGATGGAGGGGATATGAAACAATTTGTTAATTTTGAGAAAACGAACAACAAACTTCTGTATTTTCTTCGTATATAACTCCATCACATGCAATTTCTAAAAATAGCCTTTAAATCCGGAGCTTTAAGGTCCAATATGGCTTATAGGTTTTTTTGGCACATTACACCTTCATTGAATGTAAAAAAGTGTGTGTGTCCGCTCCGACGCACGACTGGAGTTTACTGGATATAAATATAAATTTGTGTCAGTTGAATACAGTAAAATATGGAAGTTACGTATTCTAGTGAGAATGATCCGGGAGTTGCGGAACACGTGGATGCGGTAATTAAGTAAGTCTATATAATTCACTTTTACAATTAATATATAAGTTGTCCATTCACTGATAGAAGGAATTGTTTATATTTAATAAGCTTTATTAATAAATGATTTGTAGCGGGTTATATTCGGGTATCAACCCACTAACAGTTGATACGTTCAGGAATCGAACCCGAACGGCGTCCGGCCACAAGCAAAACGATGTCGGTAAATTAAACGAAACAATACGAGAAATAGTTCTATATTACGACAACACGATACACTACAGATTATTAACAAATTAACGAGACACAAAACAAACGACTAACAAATATATGAAAATACAATAATGAGAGAAACGCGCGATCAGTACGAGGCTTTGTGGCGGACTGCCGGCGCAGCAGCCCGGCGTCACCTGCGATAACGCGGCCGCGCGTTGGCTCCTGATTGGCGCGCGCACGCATCACGCAATCAGGAGCCAATCAGGCGCATAACGCATTTCGTGTGACATGCTATACTCTCTAGTACGATTTTGGTCCCCATAATTTTCATACCCCGGGCCTATATATGTAAATCGATTCTTAAGGAGTAAACTCCAAAAACTCAAAAATCTTAAAAATGGTACTTGGCCCCTTCATCAATTCATGTCTTCAATTACCTTTCTTTTTAAATAATTTTAATGCGTTTTTTTTAAATAAAAATCCTTTCCTAAAAATGCCGTTTTATTCTCTGAGGAAATCGGTTTAAACCGATACTGAAAAATTGTAATCGATTGACATTTCTAATCACAACCGAACCGTTAATGATGCCACCCATGTCGAGACATAAGCTCGAACTTTCAATTGTATTGTAAAACGCCTATCCAGCTGATTAATCGATTCAGATTAATAAGCACTATAAAGTTTAAAACAGTCGTCGTTAAAGTTGTGTGGCAATCAAGTTGGACAAAAACCACAGATACAACTTTGCAAGTCGCAGATAAACCTGTTATACTTTTGCGGTTTAATCTACGTTTAACATTTCTATCCTAAAATTTCAAAGGCTTTGAACAATCACTTTACGCTTACGTTTCTTTGCACGCAGAACTAACTTCGTTTTTTGAAGTCGTAACCAGTTGGATAAGATACCTGGTGAACTAGAATCAAGCGAAGCGGCTATGCCGCTTTTCGAATACTGAATGCAGATATCAATTTTTGTAATGAAATAAGTGCTAGACTGGTGTTCAATCGTGAATTCCACGATGAAGGAATAACTCCATGTAATAGTGATAGTAGTCGTCGTGGCTTAAAGGATAAGACGTCCGGTGAATTCGTATCGGTCCGGTGCATTCGTATGTAGCGATGCAACAGTGTTCGAATCCCGCAGGCGGGTACCTACTTTTCTATTGAAATACGTACTTAACAAATATTCACGATTGATTTCCACGGTGAAGGAACAGCATCGTGTAATAAAAATCAAACCTGCAATATTAGATTGCGTAATTACTGGTGGTAGGACCACTTGTCAGTCCGCACGGGTAGGTACCATCAACCTGCCTATTTCTGCCGTGAAGCAGCAATGCGTTTCGGTTTGAAGGGTGGGGCAACCGTTGTAACTATACTGAGACCTTAGTACTTATCACTATCTCAAGGTAGGTGGCGACATTTACGTTGTAGATGTCTATGGGCTCCGGTAACCACTGAACACCAGGTGGGCTCTAAGCTCATCCGCCCATTGCAATAAATAAATAAAAAAGCACAAGCAAAAAATGGCGTAATTATTTACTATACAACTGAGATGTAACGTCTATGGGCCTCGGTAACCACTAAACATCAGATGGGAAGAGAACTATAACAGTTCTCTCGTCTAAGCAATCAAAGAATAGCGGTATCTTGAAGTCAAGCAGCCTGTTTCTACATAATAATAGTATACTTTATTAAAAATATGCTGACATTAAATGCGGTTTTAGTATACAGAAAGCACCAAATCTTTGTTACAGTTTGCATCTAAGGCTTGTGTAACTGACCGCAGTCTAACTTTTTAAATTACTGCTTTGTTCGATGCATTATTCATAGCGAGTAAAAACAGATTGCTATTTATAAAGGCGCGTCATACACATGACGATGCATTCGATAATTAACGCAGACTAAAATAGAACAGATATGGCGATCGTATGGTTGCTTATATCCAAGTGAGTTATTAGTCTAGTCGACAAGTTAAAAATGGTGTTAATTCGACATACTACTGCTAAAATTATGTGGTTTAGCTCATTCGATTCGGAATAATGTCTAGACCATTGTGCTAAAAAATTGAATTAGCACATAAAAAATTCCAAAAGTTATTAACAATTAAACACCTTCAAAAAATAGCGTTTCGTTTATGGCTTATTGTCCGTAAACTATAAATATTTTCGAAATTTGAAAAAAAGATCCTTAAAGAGGAGGAAATTTAGTAAAAAAAAGTTCCAACTCCCGGAACTGTAGCTCCATTATTTATAATTTTAATTTAACGCTGAAAATAGCCCGCCGCGCGCCATTGTTAGGTTGCGCGCACGGCCTCGAAAGCGAGTACGTCACTTAAAAAATTTTTTTTCAAGTACTTAAAGTTAATTGAAAAATCTAAAAAAATTATTGCATAATCTAAACACTTTAAAAAATTTATTCCCGTTGGAATTTTTTATAAAAACATATTTTTCAATATTCATTACATTCATACATTTTTTTCAATTAAAAGATGTCTTTTATTGACATAAAAACGAAAATATAATAGTAAATAAAGAAAAAAAAATTCTTTACAACATAATTGTGCTTTTTCTTTTTTGTTAACTTAAAAAAATTATTATTAACAAAATATTAACAATTTCATAACTTAGACGACGCAATCTTGTTTAATATATTTATAAGAAGAGGTCCACGAAGCGAAATAATTTTAAGGTAATTATTTAAACATTTTTTTTAGTTTAGAAGGATGATGGAAATTGGAAATTTTTTTCTTAATTAACAATCGTCTAGAATATTGAAAAATATGTTTTTATAAAAAATTCCAACGGGAATAAATTTTCTAAAGTGTTTAGATTATGCAATAATTTTTTTAGATTTTTCAATTAACTTTAAGTACTTGAAAAAAAATTTTTTAAGTGACGTACTCGCTTTCGAGGCCGTGCGCGCAACCTAACAATGGCGCGCGGCGGGCTATTTTCAGCGTTAAATTAAAATTATAAATAATGGAGCTACAGTTCCGGGAGTTGGAACTTTTTTTTACTAAATTTCCTCCTCTTTAAGGATCTTTTTTTCAAATTTCGAAAATATTTATAGTTTACGGACAATAAGCCATAAACGAAACGCTATTTTTTGAAGGTGTTTAATTGTTAATAACTTTTGGAATTTTTTATGTGCTAATTCAATTTTTTAGCACAATGGTCTAGACATTATTCCGAATCGAATGAGCTAAACCACATAATTTTAGCAGTAGTATGTCGAATTAACACCATTTTTAACTTGTCGACTAGACTATATATTCTCTTACTGAGATAGTCGTGTTCTGTCTGTTCTCTTTTTAAGTCTTCTATTAATTATTTTAAATTTGAATACCGTACCACCAGTATCAGACTGCCTCTTTCTGGTGAGCAGTTGTAATTCACAGATGTTGTACGATACAATTGAGACTTTAACATGACGTTTTTAGGTGAGAGGCGAAGTTCACGTCGTGAGCTAACCGGCCCGGTGATCATTTAACACCAGACAGGTTGACGGGAGAAGATCACGCGGACGCTCACCTACCCGCTGGTCCAATCTGGTAAAGACGATCACCGGCCTGCCAATAACCGAGGCTATAAAGACCGCTGAGGACAGGAAGACGTGGGGAAGCATTGTGCATTGAGAGGACCACATTTCAAATTAGACACGACCTTCAGCAATGAAGAGACCGACTCAGAAGAAGAAGGCACGTTCAGCCGCGTATACAATAATAAAAATGTTTATCTTAAGTAAAGAGAATAAAAACTGATTTTTCCGAGTTAATGACTTTAAGATTTAAGGTTACGTTTACATAAATAGGTTTATAGTAAAGATCAGTTGCAAAAACAAGAGCATTGGTATTATTTAAAAGCGCGTTTCTTGCAGCTTCTAAAACAGAAAAGCATCGTCTGCAGACGACCTAATCAGAGAATATCGAACTTGTTTACGTTTTCGCCTTTATCTCTCGTTCGTAAAAGATTCTGTGTTAATGGCGTTAACGGTTAGTCCCGCACGTCCAATAAACGTTCTAATCACGATACCGACTCATTTGTAATGCGTACTTGTATATTTGTTAATTTATCGTAATGTCTAGGAATATTCCACGATAGATATTAGCTTAAAATGAAGCAGTAGCTTGATTTGAATTTTCTTGAATTTTGTTGGTAATCTCATCTGGTGTTATGCGATCAAGGCAATAAGTATAGATAGTATACCACAACGCAGACATCGCTCAGCCAGTTTCAGTTCCATTGGTGAATCCCACACTTGTCTTCAATTTGGAATTCATGATACGCGCTACTACCACTATTCCAGAAAAATAATTGGTACAAGATAGAATGTAGGAGTTGAAATCCAGGCGAATGTAAAAGTACCCGCAAATTGTGAAATTTTGCGTAATTATTAGTGGTAAAGCTAATTGGGAACCCGCACGGTTGGGCACGGACATCATACTCATATCTGTCACGAAGCAGTAATGAATACCTATTTAAAGAGCTGAGGAATCGTGTAGTAGTTCATTCTAGAACATTAACTTACAAGACCCATATTAACGCATTAGGCGCGAACTAGTTTTTTATAGGAATGAATTTGCCTTCGATCAGTAAGGTAAATGAATCATTTTAATTTCATAAGCCCCTCAAACCTTTATTTATTAAATTGCCGGCTTCTTTCTACCATCAGCATTACAGTAAAGGGCTTCCGTATTACATGGCTTGGCCAATTAACTAGCACTAAGCCATCGGCGACCTCTAGCCGTCATTTAGTCACCTCATTGATATTGTTCCCGCAAGCGGTCACGACAAATCACTTAATTTTGACATATAAAATACAATTTATGTACGATAATTATTGCTGGAGCATACAAGTATCCGTATATACCGTTCTAAAATGTAGACTTTTCGTTCTCATATTTTATTTTATCTCTGAACACATAACAATTACACAGTCATTCGTCTGACAGTTCATGAAGACGGTAAAACTATTTGTGATTAATTTTGTTTGTGTCTTGGTTCTAGTCAATATGTTCAACTCAGAGCTCTGATCTGGGGTCTGCGACGTAATTATAGCACGCGCAATCGTATTAAAAACCGACTCATTATCAGATAGGCTTTAAACCAATAAACCATTATCAAAAATGTAAATGAAATCACGTTAAAAAGTTCTTGTAATTTATTGAATTTCAGTATTATCAGACACATTATAATTTTAATATGATAAGAAACTTGGAGTACCTGTATCAAGCCATGTGACTTTGAAGGTTAAAATTTCGCAAATACCAAGTTTTCTAATGAAATATGTAAGTTCTTAACTCAGTTCTACGATGCACTTTCACAATGAAAGAGTCCTCCTCCTCCTTGCGTCGATAATCCTCAGTGCTGAGGGTTATCGATTATTAAAGTTATTAAGTTATTATTATTATTAAGTTATGAAAGAGTAACACCGTATAAAAAAAATTAAACCGCAAAACAATTGAGAGGCAAGTCTCAGATGGGGTTGGGCTCTTCTAACCATTTGACGTCCGCATATAAAATCAGTCCGCGACCGTGCCACGTTTATTCTCGGTAGACTCTACCCCATGATCTGTAAGCGGAGTAAAATGTCCCTTCGGAACAAGGTGACACTTTACAAAACTTGCATAAGGCCGGTCATGACTTACGCGAGTGTGGTTTTCGCTCACGCGGCCCGCACACACATAGACACACTCCAATCTCTACAATCCCGCTTTTGCAGGTTAGCCGTCGGAGCTCCGTGGTTCGTGAGGAACGTTGACCTACACGACGACCTGGGCCTCGAATCAATCCAGAAATACATGAAGTCAGCGTCGGAACGGTACTTCGATAAGGCTATGCGTCATGATAATCGCCTTATCGTTGCCGCCGCTGACTACTCCCCGAATCCTGATCACGCAGGAGCCAGTCACCTTCGACGCCCTAGACACGTCCTTACGGATCCATCAGATCCAATAACTTTTGCATTAGACGCCTTCAGCTCTAACACTAGGAGCAGGCTTAGGGACCCCGGTAACCGTACTCGTCGAACTCGACAAAGAGTTCGACGTGCAACCTAACCCATGAATCAGCTCGCTGAGTTTCTCGCCGGATCTTCTCAGCGGGTCGCGATTCCGATCCGGTAGTAGATTAATTCGCGAAGCAGCTGCTCTTGAGCTGTTAGGTCTCCTTCGGAGGCGCTCGGGCAGCTGTTAGCAAATCCCACCCCTTCTGGCTAAGCCTTTACTCGCCCACCTGTCCTGGTGAAACTGGAAAGGTCTCCGGGCCACCAGTAATCCTTCAATCATAAAAAATAAAAAAAAATAAAAAAAAAACCTTTGACATCAAGAAGCCGTTAGATCAATCGATTATAATAGATTTTTCCCGAACCGTGGATATTATTCAAAATACTTACATTCGCATATACAATACTCACACTGCTCCGTGATGCCCTACATTCCCGTCCTATTTGATAAGCCGTGTCAAGAGTGATTTAGCGAGTATCAATCATAGTAGTCTAACTTCCAATATCTATCGAAAAAATAGGCATCCTGTTCTCCTCGTATAACAATGATCGATTGCAGGAGCTGAGCAGCGACCTGGACTGTCTAAACACATTCCGCAATCCAGACGGCGTGTCGATGTAATAGGTGAGATCACGTCACTACCCGATCGAAAAACAACGAGTATTACTTGGAAGAGAGCACGTAAATGTGATTTAGCGTGTGCATACATCCGTGTGGGCGTTAAACAGAAGACGATCGATCACAGAGCCTTCTACTTTCACCCGTTTGATGGATTTAATGTTTATTTACGTTTTTTTCCTTTATTTTTTAACATCCATTTTTCACATAATCTTCGCTCACAGCTCCTCGTGAGTATTTTGAGTGTTGAGCGTAAAATAGGCAACAGCATTCTTTGACCATCATAATCGCATACTCAGTACAGAATGGGTTTCTTTTTTATTATACTCGATGAGTGAACAAGCTCTACATATATATAAAGCAGTTTTATGTACAAACAACGTCCAGGAAACATTAAAACTGTTGATAACCTTACCCTTGCGCGGCGAACCTCTCTCGGCATCGTAATTAAAATATATAATATGCATCCAAATAAAACGGTAAGTTCACTATTTCCGCTCAATTATAATATAAACACTTCATTGCCGGATAAGTGACGAATATTGTAGGTACGTAACGTATTAATAATGAAGGCAAACAATTACATCATACATTAATTAGACAGCGATACTACACTTTACGAAAATCAAAACATTTATGACATCCCTAAAACAAAAACACAACCAACGGTTCGCGACACTCGATTCATACTCGAACTCGACTAGATTTCGTAAAGCGCGTGTTATCGTTAGCGCTACACGCCGCGTTATGTCGCCCGCGTGCCGTCCTGTTTCCGTGTCGATGACAAAAAAATTGTAAGAATTCATAATTAGAACGAAACTTTCCGTATCCGTGTTCAGTGAACGCTTCCTGATAGGGCGTGTTATTGAGATGAACATAGTCTCACTGAAGCTATCGATTCTTTCAAATCTCAAGAAGAAGCATTCAATATCGTAAAAGTTAACTGAAATTTGTATGGATTTGGAACGTTTTCCTATGCTTGCCGCTAGGGGCGCTGTTCTAACTGCATACAAATTTGAGTTAACTTTTACGCTATCGAGATCGTAAAAAAACTCGCACTAAGCACACAGAGAGTAAATTCCGCCACTCACTGTGGCGAAGTCGAAGTCTCAGTTGTACTATCAACAACTATCTCGTACCCTTCAAAAACGAAAGAATGATTGCTTCGCGGGAGCAACAAGGACCATAGGTTAGAACTTACAATGCGCCCTACCATTAACGATTACGAAAATTTTGAAATTTCATGGGTTTCATTTCCATAAAAGATGTTTTCGTCGTAGAATCGTAGGATATGATCATGACAAAACTTAGGGTTTAGATATTCTCAACAGCTAACTAAAAAATCTGTTGGTTTTTCTCTGGAATAATGGATTGCATTGAAGAATTGATGGCAGTAATGAGACTAGCAGTCTGGGGACGTCTGCTACTGGATGAACAAAATAGGCTTACATAGTGAGATAGATCTCGTTTTTATGAAATTTATATTTAAATCACCTTACGTTTTTTTTCACACTGTAGAACAGTTAGGAAAAGGGATTTTAATTAGAAATTTGCAATTTGGCTACGAAGCCCCCTAAAGTTGTCAAACGAACATAACATTTAATCATTCAATTTTATTGATTTAATCAAAATTAACACCATTTATTGCATTTATTATATTCATGAATATTACGAACAAAGGTTAAATGTATTTTCTGTCTAATAATTCAAGATTGAATGCGGATTCAATCGGATGGAAATTAAATATCGATGCAGCCTCGCAGTTTCTTAAATATATGCGGCGGGCTTAATACATAATATCATTTTCAAACGGCTGACCACCGTCCCAACGGTTAAAGACCCCATGAATTGGATATTAAGCTAATTTAAATTTAAATGGCACTACTTAATACTTAATACAATAGTGTCATTTTTAGTTTACAAAACTCACAAATCACTAACGAGTTCAGTGTACCATAGCCAATAGTAGGGTTTACAGAGCCGGCATAAAGTATTGGGCTCAAAAGCCGTTGAGATTTACATTTATTTCAAATAGTCTCAAAGTGAAGGCGATCCACTTCCTATTACTGAATCCCACGTGACCTTAGAATTAAAAAAAAAGAGGAAGACAAACCAAAACATCAAGTACTAATATTTACAAAAAAAAAACTTAAGAGACGTCCATTAAAGTGGCATTTACTAAAAACAAGCCGAGACGCCATTTTTACCGTTTCGCATTGTTTGCGCAGTCTGTGGAAGTGGAACGAAAGCTATTGAAATCCAACGAGGACGACCGGAACAGATCATAAGACAGATGCCGTTTCAAATCACAATTAGTTCTACATTTAGCCTTGTGAAATTTCTAGTTCTTTCTCCGTGTCTGAGTTCGTATTTCGACGTTGCTAAACGAAACTATGAGTCCATCTCCCAAGGTGGCCGACAATAACTACCGCTTCAAACTAATAGAACGGACCTATTTATGGGTAACGATATTATGAAGAGCACAGAGTCTGAAGTCATCAGTGATCCTTATATTTGCAACAATAGTGAAACAATGGGTATACAAAAAGAGCTGCTACCAACCACACATTTCGGTTCACGAAATTTGACATTCTATAGTTCGGACTTAATACACGATCGTTATATCGATGAAGTAATGAACGCATATAGCCACTTATTATCTATATAGCAGAGGATTGGTGGGGAGGAAGCATTTCGAGCACAAGTGATAATATATTACGTATTTTCGATGTAGTCATGCATAACGACTTGATGAGAGCAGTCGTTGCTGAAGTGCAATTGTTTCACTTATTCCTCCCTCAACATCAAGAGGCCGTGAACAGGTCTACTCACCTACAGCAATAAAAAGTACCGGTGTTCAGTCTAGACTTTGGCGTTAATAAAATATTTTACGAATGGCAAACTAGCAAAGAACATGCTGAACGTATTATAATAGATCCACAATACGTAGACAAAGAATTAGATATTTATAAGAATGATATCATCGCTCGTAATGTTTTAAATGTAACTACTAAATGTGAAAATAAACACGTAACTTTGTTTTGTAAAACAAATCGAATTCAAAACGTGGAAAACGTTTAATAAACGGTCGCCATGAATTTTCCGGTGTAATAAAATATTTATTTAGGGATGTGATTCGAATATGACAAAAAACATGAAAATATTTCGGGGAAAATAGCTTAGCAGGAAAACGGGAAGAAAAGTAATATATGGGAAATTCACGAGGTAAACATGATCATGTTTTTGAATGTGCAAAAAGTTATTGAATTCGAAATTAGGATAATTCGTGTTACAGGAAAAAACTCATCTTAAATTTGCAACGATAATCGTAAGGTAAAATTAAATTTATCATCGTCTTAATATATAATATTCAATACATATATAAAATCCAACGCAACATATCGTTATTAAGAATTTCGTATTTTATCCTTATTGATGATCTGAATGTATTCTTTTTAAATACTATAAGTTTTGAGAGACATAAATAAGAGCTTGGATGACTCACCTTCTCGCTGTTGTCTGTTGGCAGGGTGCCATAGCCGTACCAGCTCCTGGCTGCCTTTAATCTTGGTTCGTCTCGAGGGGACAGCAGCCCACTGCCCCATCTGGCCAAGCCTTCAGCCACAGCCGCAACGCTGGGCGTATTAGGACTTCCATTCGGAGTGTTAGGAGTACCGACTCCTTTCTCGTCCACTGGAGGTAATGTCGGTCTTGCTGCTCCCGTCCTTCTCTCGTAAATACGTTTACAAGGCTCGTCTGCATCCGTTTCTAGGAAGCTTTTTTTATCGCTTCCCCGTTTTGTTTCACATATCCTTTTCACTTCATCCTTCACTTTCTTTTCAGGCTCCTTCTTTTTCGTGCTATCATTAGAGTCTTGTCGGCAGAGCAACGTTTTCTTCAAGCTCTCGGTGGAGTCCTGCGATGTGAACTGGCCTTTCTTATCCGCGTCTTTGATTGTCGCCTTCTTATCGTCCTTCGATAAAAGGGCACGTTTAAGGCTATCGCTCGAGTCTTGTTTATTGATCACTTTACGAGGGCATTCTGTGTTTAGCGAGTCTGTCGTTTTCGAAATTAATAGTTTGGGGTAGTCGTATGGTGCGTGATCGCTGGCCGGGTTCAGTTCCAGAGATCTACGATTTTTCTTTTTGTCCGTTGGAGCTATTTGAGCTTTGACCGGGAGCAGCCTGCGAGGCAAGAGGCTGCGGTGGTCTGCGAGCGGGGACTCGGGTCGCAACATGTTGAGCAGCGGATACTGAGCTGCCACAATCTACATCTTTCCTGTAACAAAGAACAAAAAACAATCAGTTATTTAAATATTTAGTTATTTATTTTATTATTGCTTGATGGGTGGACGAGCTCACAGCCCACCTGATGTTAAGTAGTTACTGCACCTCATAGACATCTACAACGTAAATGCGCCACCCACCTTGAGATATAAGTTCTATGCCCCACCCTTCAAACCGGAACGAATTACTGCTTCACGGCAGAAATAGGCAGGGTGGTGGTACCTACCCCTGCGGACTCACAAGAGGTCCTACCACCAGTAAAGGTACATCTTAAAATAACGGACAAAGATAATTCATCCGAAATTCTTATGTTACTTTTATTACAAAAATGGCAATAAAGCCAACACTACATACAGCGATTCTCACCGTGTCACGCGCATTCAGAGTGTCGCATTTAAAGTGAATACGAACGCTCACCGTTTATCTACATCATCGTATAAATAAAGCGAGACATTCATTTTAAAGGTCTGGGTTATCGAATCATCAACGGTACGGTTTACGTCACGTACGATTTTAACAACAATTTCATATTCAATATTTGAATTTCTCTGACGTTTGCATCGTTCTTAATAAATAGCGATTTATCTTATCATTGAGTGAAAATTATACTGTTATCGTTTTGTAACCGTGAAAGGGGCATATGACTGTGTTTAAATTCTGTGCGAGTGCGATATGAGTAGCTTTGTCCTTCCTTTCGTTAGATTCTTTAAGGATGGGCAGATAAAATTTCAGCCACTTGGTGTTGATTGTTTACAGGAGATCATGGCAAAGTAAATGCGGCTACCCGCGTTGGAAAACGACGTGGAAATCTCCATAGCATTGTATTACGCTTTATCATTGTAAAATCATGATCTACTAAAGAAAAACAAAGCTTCGTTTTGGATGGTCAGGATTGATTTGGAAGTTGAAACGGTCTATACAAAAATAGGAAGTATCCTAATAACGTTCAAGTTTTTATGGCTGTTTACTTAAGCTTTTGCCCACGTTATAAATATACGACGTACGGATTCCTCAAACTATACCCTCGATTACCCGTATTCAAATTAATTTGTTAGTAACAGTGACGTCAGACACATATGCAGTAAACAGTAAAATAGTTTCTTAGTGACATCATGAACATCACACAAGTTTTACGTTATAATTTGATACTATACATATTATTATTATTATATATATTTTTTTTTATTGCTTAGATGGGTGAAAGAGCTCACAGCCCACCTGATGTTAAGTAGTTACTGGAGCCCATAGACATCTACAACGTAGACGCGCCACCCACCTTGAGATACAAGTTCTAAAGTCTCAGTATAGTTACAACGGCTGCCCCACCCTTCAAACCGAAACGCATTACTGCTTCACGGCAGAAATAAGCAGGGCGGTGGTACCTATCCGCGCGGACTCACAAGTGGTCCTACCACCAGTAATTATGCAAATTATAATTTTGCGGGTTTGATTTTTATTACACGATGTTATTCCTTCACCGTGGAAGTGAATCGTGAACATTTGTTGAGTACATATTTCATTAGAAAAATTGGTACCCGCCTGCGGGATTCGAACACCGGTGCATCGCTTCAACACGAATGCACCGGACGTCTTATCCTTTAGGCCACGACGACTTCAAATTACCGAGTAGGTGGCTTATAATTTTCCAAATCACACGTTAGTAGCGACGAGTCATTACGCTAGCGTGTTTTATTACGATGTATGAAAAGCAAGGAGACTCGAAGCAATGTGTATGTTTTTGCTTTTTTTACGGCTTTTTAAAAAGTATGTACACACACACACAAAGTATGTAAATAATGACTAGATAAGAAATTTTTTGCGTAGTTTTTTTTAAGAGATTTTATGACCTGGTAACTAAGACCTTTAAGTCATGTCTTATTTTACTTTATATTCTTAATTTTATGAAAAATGATAATATGGAGTGAAATGAAATGAAGATGATTAATTTGAGACATTAATCAACTGGGATGAATTTAATGAAATGAAATGATATGGGATGAAATATAATCGCAGTAAAATGATGGTCATTTACTGAGATTTTTTCAGTGGACTTTTTGGAGGAACCCGAGAAGTTACGTCCAGCAAGCAGCTTTGTTTCATTTTCCCACATTTGTGCACTTTCACAGATATTAAACAGTTAATAAACCACCATTATTACACATTTAAACATGAAGAAACAACAGTTAAACCTGAAGAAACACTAAATAGACAAAATAAAACAAATCACACAACTTCACTCCTCGCGTTCCCGCCAAACAAGTCCTTTTGCGTAGTAGACAGACAATCCGCATGTACCCGTTTCTTTTGGAACTATTTTGAACCTACCCACAGTTCATCAGATATATAAGACACCTTCCCTCTTGGAAAATTATTGAGATTGACTCAACATCAACATTTGTAGGCAGCGGCTTGGCTCTGCTCCTGGCATTGCTGAAGTCCATGGGCGACGGTAACCACTTACCATCAGGTGGGCCGTACGATCGTCTGCCTAAAAAGGCAATAAAAAAAAAAACTACACCTCCAACAGATGACGCCTGATTAATGGCGTCCGATGATAGGATTAGTAAATAATACTCGTAATGATTACAAAATAATACTCATAGAAACAAAAAATAAATATTTTTTGTAATTAATAACAAGTCGAATAAATATTTGTGGATTTGCGACTTCACACTAATATACTTATATATTTTTTAAATTGCTTTTATGGGTGGACGAGCTCAGGGCCCAACTGGTGTTAAGTGGTTACCGGAGCCCATGCAAATGCCGCCACCTACCTCTAGACATGAGTTCTAAGTTCTCAGGTTTTACAGTACAACGGCTGCCCCACCCTTCAAACCGAAACGCATTACTGCTTCACTTAGGTTATTAGATTAAAGATAACTTTTTCTATCCTATAGCTCAAATCAAATCAAGAATTTCACGGAACGCACTAATCCGAAAAATAGTCATTTTAATAATTAAATAAAATCTGATAATCGAACGAAAGACTATTTCTTAAAAACAGATTTCTCTTAAACTCGAATAAAACAATGCAACCGTTACCATCAGCTAACTGTGTCGGCAATAGTCAACAATTTAAAGTAACTAGAGGTCCCGCAGTAGTCGAAATTCAACTATTGGAATATTCAATTAATTGGAATTGTAAGTTTGTACACTATTATAATTGTATTTTATACTTCTATAATCACAAATTTCGCCAAGACTACACTGTAAAAAATATTAACAAAGACAAACAATGTTTAATCTATTCTCAATTTGACAACAGACGCCAAGAACAAAAGTTTGACAATAAATAGTATGCATGCGTGTGTACGTCAAATACATGGTATGTAGTGTGTGTAATGTTTTCTTTATTGATTTAATGTATCTTTTATGCATTATTTTAAAAAAAGATTAGCATTGGAACAAAGTTTTTGCTTCACGTATTAATAAATATATAGATTTCTTGCGAAACAGTTGTCACGTCTGGTTCAGTTTGCAACTATGCTTCCATTGTTTCAAGTTTCACGCGTCTCTAGAGACATGTTTGTAAGTCAAATGTCGTATCTACTTATCTGTGCTCAATTTGTCAATTCAATCGGTTCGTTCTGAAGGTCGGTGACCCGTCACCCTGTACCACAGGATGTTTTTTTTTTTTATTGCTTAGATGTGTGGACGAGCTCACAGCCCACCTGATGTTAAGTGGTTACTGGAGCCCATAGACATCTACAACGTAAATGCGCCACCCACCTTGAGATATAAGTTCTAAGGTCTCAGTATAGTTACAACGGCTGCCCCAGCCTTCAAACCGAAACGCGTTTCTGCTTTACGGCAGAAACAGGCAGCGTGGTGGTACCTACCAGTGCAACTCACAAGAGGTCCTACCACCAGTAAGCCGTTATTCAAATTCAGTGTACAGTTCTAAGCTTCTATCGTGTTTCTAAATTAAAATAGACAAAGGGAATTTATGGATCTGCCAGGAAACAAAGACAACTTCTATATTGAACGTCGAATAATTCCTTTGATGAATTTTACTTATGAATTAATTCTTTGAACTTTAAAATTTGTTTTTGAATATAATGGAAACTTTTACAGTGTAATCTCGCGTTTACAAATTTCTACGACGTTTCGAATTCTTTACAGTCTTCATGTTCGCGGGCGACTATTAGTATTCTTCGTCGACATTTGAATTTTAGGTATTCAAGTTTTTTTAGGTCTAAACCGTCGTATGGGTTCGGTTAACACATTATATATATTGGATGGAAGATTGGACGATCTCAAGGCCCACCTGGCGTTTTGGGGTCACCGGAGCCCATAGACATCAATCACCTCAATGCCACCGCCCACCTTGATACACGAGTTCTAAGTCTGTTGGTAAGGTGTTAGCAAACTCGTCCATGCTAAGCCTTATGAGCTCACTCACCGGTCACGGTGAAGCCAGACTAGCCTCTTGACGCTGCTGTCAGATAGGTCAGAAGAAAAAAAAACAATATAATTGATACTTTGACCTCACGTGTCATAGGGCGGCGGCAGTCACGTTGCGATGTCTATCGTCGGATAGGCTGTGAACTCTTTGACTTATCAATGCAATAAAAAATATTTTTTTTTTTATATACCGGCGTTCATTTGACGTCGCGTGCTGATATTAAATCTGGACGTCACGAGTTAATGAGTGGTAAGGCATTTAAGGCAGAAATCATCGTTTGGCAGCTCATAATCAAATCGTAACTCGGATACGTGAGGAATAACTTCGTTTCTTAATTTCTCTCTTCCTAACACAGTCACATGTAAGCTCAGCTCTAATTTACATACATATCGAGGGGATGAAAGGCATTTAGGTTTAATTTAGCACACCTTTTTTTTACAATGAAATAATTTTTTCTTACATTATTTTTAATTCAAATTTATTAAAATTTATTTTCTATTTTTTAGTTAGATTTTCTATAAAAGCGTATTTTTTTAGTTTTTTAAACTATTATTAATTATTTTTCATTTTTTAGTTGAATTTCAAATTTTTCAAATTTTTATTTTTAATTTATCAAAAATTTCATCTGAATCAGTTGGTAACTTTCCGAGAAATAGGTGATCGGCGCGTCTGGTAGTTTCCCTTCTTGGTCTTGACGCAGATACTCCGGGTCTCAGGAAAACAAAAAATCACTAATCCTTATTATCCTAGTAAGGATAACGGATCAAACTTTAAAATATTGAATTGTCATTGGTCTTTGTAAGTATGCCAAATTTCGAGTTAATCCATCGTTTTGAAGGGGGTCAAAATCATGTTCAAAGATTCCGTTACATACTAACATCCTCCGTCCTCTGTGCGTTGTGTTCCTCAGTGCTGAGGATCGTGACCTTTACGGAATACATACGTAAAGGTTTTCTTTGGAAACATACATACTAACATATATACTACCATACGTATGAAGCTAATAAAAGCGTACGTTGTTAACATATTTATTAATGAGTATAAAATTGTAAAATTGACGTACGGGTCTACCAATCAACTCTAGAAATCCTATCAAATTATTATTATTTTTGATCAATATTACCACGTTAACTAGTCCCGTGATAAGTTCGTAAAGAACTTGTGTTACAGGTACCAGATAACGGAAATAAATGTATGATTTTTATTATACACATAGTACATATATTTAAGATACATCCATACAAATACCTTCCCTTGGCGGGATTCGAACCCGCGGCCCCCTTGTGTAGTCACCATGTCACTTACCACTACACCAGACGGCCGTTCATAAATTACTTCTTTTTTGTATTTACAATAACTCAAACTAAAGAATAACAAATACAGAAATGTAATTTTAAACGTACATCAAAAGACGCATTGTCGTGTGCAAACAAACAAAGTTAACGTTTGAACAGAACCGAAATGCAAATATTTCATAAGAACGGCAAGTCTGTTTGAAGAGCTTGCGCCAATAAATTTCGCATTACTGCGGGATTATTTCGAGAAGATTCTTTTTTTTTCTCGGAGAACGCGACCAACGTCTCCTTTGTAGAATTTTATTAAGAAGTTTAAGAACGCATAATTAGATTCTTGAAAATTGTTGACTATATATATTTGCAATTTGTTCATGTAAATTGATGATACGAACAACGACGATATAGAGAAAAAAGTACCGAATTCAATTTTTATTATTTTATTTTTTTAATTTACACCTTAATACATTTTTTCATTATTACTTTCTTTAAAATTTTCTAGATATCAAAATATTAATTCTTACTTATAGTATTGTCTTCAGTTTTCGCGAGTCGTAAAGGATCATTATAATCAGCACAATAATCAAATGACGAATAGTACATTAGTCATCCGTGATCACGATTTAAGTAAAGTATTCGAAACATCAGTAATAACATAATGTCAATAAAACAACCCGAGATTAACTCGTAAAAGTTGTTTTAATTAAATATTTTTTTTCAAATCTACTTTTCTAATTTTTCAACGGTTTTTTTTTTGTATGACGTTTCTCAATTGAGACTTCGTCTAATATCTCAAGGCAATGGCAGCATTCGCGTTGGGGCATAAATACGCTTTGGTAACCACTTAGCACCAGACGGGCCTTGAGTTCAGGCGCCTAACTACAGCCGTAGAAAAACGCAAGTTTCGCAAGCCTGAATCCCTCGATGTTTCTGAAACAGTTTTCGCAATTTACAGAAATTCCTTTCGCTCTCTAAAAAAAAAACTTATTATTTATTCATACATTTAATGAGGCAGACTTCCTAAGTTATTAAGTCATTAACGGTACGAACACCGAACCGAACGATAAAGATAGAGATAATAATAATTAATATAAAGTAATATTTCGACGTAAATTATAATATTTTCATTATAAAAAACTGTAGTTTGCTTTACGTGACGGAATTTTTTTATTATCGAGAGGTGAAAGGCTATTTGGTTTAAGCGACATTTCGCTTAATATGCGACATTTATCTTTGTAACTAAAGCTGTGCTATAATTGAGTCGACTATTATCAAAGCCGGCAATCTGACTTTTGGATAATTATTGGTAAATCAGAAAAACGAATTATTGACTTTGTATTCCATTGGCAGTCACAAAACTCTTCGGAACGACATCTTAGATAAATAACAGGTTAACTATTAACCTTTATTTAATGCAGGTTTTGAACCGTATTCTTTGAAGGAGACGATTATATTCAAATCAATCTGTATTGACATATCAATAACATTTTTTTGTCCAAATGCACAGATTGCCACCTTTGATAATAGACGACTCATATTTAGTACGATTTTTTTAATTGAACTTCAATTAAGTTTACTCCATTGAAATAGTTGAAGATTTTTTTTCGTTATATTTTTTTCAATTTTAAACTTTAAATGACTTTTTTGTAAAGTTGCAAAAAATGTCGCTTAAGCTAAATAGCTTTTGATCCCTCGTATGCATTTTGTTAGGTTTTTTTTAAGCTTACAATTGCAGATAAAATTCGACCGACGAGTGCAGTAGCTGAATACATTTTCGATGTTATAGTACAGAGATAACAGCGTAAATATTTACATATCTTGAGATGAAGTTCACCTTTTATTATTCGTGAAAAAAAAAAAGAATTTATAACATCGCAGTGGATTTTATAAGGACATCGGTTTTTATTTATTATTATTAGATTTTAAACACCAAAAGCTACAACAAAGTAGATTTCTCGCAGTAATTTTTTTTTGTACCTGTGGACGAGCTCAGAGCCAACCTGGTGTTAAGTGGTTACTGAAGCCCATAGGCATCTACAACGTAAATGCCGCCACCCCTTAAACCGAAACGCATTACTGCTTCACGGCAGAAATAGGCGGGGTGGTGGTGCCTACCCGTGCGGACTCACAAGAGGTCCTACCACCAGTCATTAATAAATTTTGTACATTTGTTAAGTACGTATTTCATTAGAAAAATTGGTACCCGCCTGCGGGATTCGAACACCGGTGCATCGCTAGTTACGAATGCACCGGACGTCTCTCTTATCCTTTAGGCCACGACGACAAATAAACCGATGAACAGACAAATGTGTTTAAATCGTTACCTAGATATCGAAATGCTTTTTAGAATAGTTATGTTAATGTCGTTAACACACTGTTATAATATTATGGAGATAATGAATGTAACTTCGTTAAGAGCCATACAAATTTTTATGTCAAACCACAACACTGATTTATTTCTTAATATTTTGTCTTTTTCTTAACAAGCACGTTCTTCGCGTACTTTTAAATGTATTTTCATTATTCATACGACAAACAACGCTTCCGCGATTTCATCTCGACGACAATATAAAAATACGCCCACATGGCGAGACGCGATTACGTTTTTTTTTTGTTTTAGACGGGACTTAATTAATCTTTATAACGAAAGATTTAAGCAAATAATGTAAATTATAAGATGATATTAGATTTCCAAAAAAATATTCGTTATATTCCATTTTTATTTACATTATCTTCGAATCCACGTCTTGAATTGTCTAGCGACGATCGAGTTGTGACGTCTATGGACAACAGATAATCACTCGATGGTCGATTTATAGCAACAAGTAAAAAAATAAATAACAAATTTACGAAAGTCGAATTTCAAACGAATTCAATATTAGAATACGTAGCTCAATGGAGGTCGTCTTCACGGTCAAACGTAATTAAAATTCTTAGGATTTTAAATGTGTTTAATCGTATATACAATGTGTAATAATTTATTATGTAGAGACACTTATTGTTTGTGATATAGTCAGCAGATATATTCTATATTGTGACTATAGAACAAAACACAAAGCCGAGAAACTTTGTTGGATAAGTTTGGGTTGTTTGGAGGAGAATCGTCATATCAAGGTGTATCTTAGATGTAAATTACACTTTTCCTATGAGACATCGGTTGTCCTCGCCGAACAGTGGCGGTAAGGGCAGACCCGCGCGATCTACAAGTTGAATCGGTACTCTAGAAGAAGTAAGAAACACTCACTTATTACTTAATGACTTTTAAGTGTTAACATTACAAATCGAAGAACCGAAGGCGTGGTCTGCTTATATTTTATTATAGCTATATTTTCCTTAATTTGCGACATTTTCCATTCTAATTATTAAAGGACCGTTTTATTTCGCATTAGCATCAACAGATCGATGTTTTAATTGAACTTCAATTAAGTTTTCTCCATTCAAATAACTGCAGATGTTTTTTGTTATGATTTTCCATATTTTAAACTTTAAATGGCTCATCTGTAATGTTTTAATGTTGCCTTTCATCCCTCGATATGTATGCATTTTTTTCAACAAAGTAACAAATAATAAATAACACCTTTGTAATTTACCAAACAATGTGTCGTGCACTATTTAATATTGTTTTAGGATAAGAAAAAAATGTGTGTGTGCAAGTCACTAAAGTCACACACGGTAGAAGTGAAACTTATAAAAAATAAGAACAATCGCAAGAGTCAACCACCAAGTCACCAACCACTCCGCAGTGCAATGGAGAAGCCTCACCCTGGTGGAACCGTCTGAATCACCACGGTATGTCTACACGAGGTAAGTGTGATTTAGCAAGAGAAATACGAGAACGTCTATCAACTGTGTAACATCTCGTCATCGCAATTCAGGAATTGTTGAATTTACGTGCAGCGACATCTTTTGATAACAAACTAAATAGAAATAATTGTAAATCATCTTTTATAGTATGAGGTAGCGCCCTCTGTGAATTGATATTTTAACTTCACGTTTCATTTTTTCGTTTCATCGAGTTTGAAATCATCACATCTAAAGAAGGAAAACGATTCTAAAGAAGTTTCACTGCAAAAAATGTAATTATCAAAAGATACAAAACGCGGAAAATCGTGATACGTGGGTAAATTATTGATTGTAAGGGTCTTTTCGCGTGTTAAGGCCGGGCCGTACGCCTTGGTACCGTCATCATTATTACAAGGTACATACTTGAAAAGACCCAATGTAGCTGATCGAATTGTGTTCGTTTCGTTTTTTTTTCTAATTCCTCTTCAGAGTCGGTGTTTTTATTTCTAAAAGACGTTTCTGGTATGAAAGCTACTCTATGACCACTCGTTTCACAGTTGTTCTCCTTCGACAATCTTAAGTGCTTTCGATATTATAATTGGTATGCCATGCTATCAGTTTTGACCAACGGGTCAGGCAATCGACCGCGTGGTTTTTTCCTGCCGAGACGCCCTACTCTTATTAGGTCTTAGAGGGTTTTAGGATTTCAGCAATGCGTCCAAAGTAGCTAAGTACTTATGTGCTGGAAACAGATTGTTGTATTGTACGATTGTAAAATTTCTCTAAATGATAAATTATCGTCTGGGTGATGTCACGTGCCATAGAGACGGGACTTCTTCTGTTTCGGTGGTTTTTTTTATTTAATCTGTTTTTGGTTCTATGATTTGCATTATATTATTATAACAGATGTGATCTGCTGAATTTCGCCACCTATCTAGAGCATTTTGGTCAAAACCAACTCCTCAAACGGGTGACTATAAAAGCCAGAAATATATGAAATTGTGGTACCCATGTAGGCTTACCGCTAGTCATAGCGCAGATTTATATTTTTTGTGCTTTCGATCGTTTCGTTTAAACATCTGCAATATTGGACATATTGCCTATGAAGCGTTGTATAGTAATTTTCTTTACGCCATAAATATTGAGTAAAATTATCGACGCAGGCAACTTTTGCTATAATTGTCGTAGTTGGGTAGTGCTCAAGGTGCAGTTGAAATGCCAGCACTCGCGTTGTGACATGAGTTCCATCAATCATATTGTGCGTGCGTTGTACGTTCCAAGCCCGAAGGCATGCTTCGCGTTCAAAGCAGGCAAAATCAGCAAATAAAAGGTGCCTGAACCGTTACAAACCAACCCGAGAGCCCTTACCAATATCCCCCACCGGTTACCTTCTAACTCCAAGATCATCTATTCGACAACATCTTGACAACCGACGAACAGACTCTATTCTCACTACATAGTGGGTCTAAGTTCATCGGCAGCGCACCTTTCTGTTTGTCTTTACCCGGTGCGCACTGAGAACTGAATTACCTATAAGGCGTGTTTTTTTCATTTGTCTTTATAGACAGTCGAGCACACGGCCCACCCAATGGTGAATGGTTACCGTCGCTCATGGACGACAGCAATGCCAAGCCCTTGCCTACCGTTAAAGTATTCTGAGTACTATGACCTATACAATTTCAAACACAGTTTTTGCAAAAGGCCGCATCTTGGCCGTACCCCTGACATTGGACAACAGTCTATATTGGCGACAGCGATCTCTTTATATCGCATGGCCAGTACGCTCGACTGCCAGTGAAAGCGATAAAAAGTGACAGGGTTCTAAATTTGGTATAAAACACACACACGCGCACACAGTAACACCCACATGCACACATAATATTCCATGCTACCTTTCCATCAATGAATCAAATAAAATAAAAAAAGATTCAATTAACTATTTCTGCTTCCATCAGAAGAAAGCGCCGCAGGTATCATGTTATTGGTATATTAAAAAAAAACCCAAGCCGAGTGAAAGTAACGTAAAGCACTTTCCATACGATTACGTAAGTACACACTCGCATATACAATATAAAAATAAACAACCTATTATCTTATTTCGAGCGTAGTTACGTAAGAAACTTTTAATGGAAATTTAATTGGATTTCCAGTTATACGACCAACGTTTATGGTATAAGACAGTTTTTACATTGTTTAGGAGTATTATAGAAATTACGTACTATTAAGTAATTAAGAGAAAAATAATAGGTTTGTACAAAAAAAATTGTTGCTCTCTGTGGCTTCATACTTACTTTAATAAAGAGTGAAATTGACAACCGTACAAAAAAATTAATGAATACAATAATTAAAATCGACGATTCGTTTTCACCGGCCTCTCATCCAGAACTCGACAGAGCTCGTATCAAGCGAGCGATGGGACTATGGCGGTGTTCAAATCTCACAGAAATTTACATATTTTTAAAACTAAACATAACAGGTCAAAGACCCATTTTAAAATTTTGCATTGAAAAGGCACGTATCATCTTATTTCTTTTGCACATTTGACTTCATGACTTTTGCTAACCAATTAATCTACAGTTATTATACTATTTTTTTGTTTTGTTTTGTTTATTTTGAGTAATACTTGTCGCATACCCTTATGTACCCGCAATAGTAAAAATAGGTACCAGTAAGTGTTGGTATGATTAGTGTTAAAGAAGCGTGTACATACTTAAAACATGTTTACGAACGACTTCCACGATGAAGGGACGAAATCGTATAATTAAAAATCGAATCTGCAAAAATTGAGAATTTTCGTAATTACAACTGGTAGAACGTATACTGTAAGCTCTCACGGGTGGGTAGGTATCATCACCGATCTGCGTGTTCATGTCGCGAAACAGTCACGCGTTCCCGTTTACAAAAGTGATACAGCCGTTATACAATCTAACTGAGACCTCGACCTAAAAGGTGGGTGGCGATTGTGATGTGGCTAGATAACCAGATGGTTCGTGAACTCATCCACCCAAGTACTACAACCAAAAAGGATATAAACCACTTTATTTCAACTATTATCTTTCTTCTGCTCTTTTATAGCCGTTGAGTTATTAATTAAATTTCAACTGCCAATACTGAATGTCTGTCTGTCTGGCTATAAATACTGTTACATAAAAACTTTTCTTTTTATTCAACCTTTTAATTATTTTGAATTTGGAACACTTATATTATTTTAAAAACTTCTTTCGATTTTGCGCCATTTCACATACATAATATTTCTTCATGTTCATTATCAAATTACAATATGGAATGGGGTGTTAAGAGAATAGGATTGCAGTAATCGCCTTGCACAAAATGGGTATAGAGACTTTAATAAATATGTAGGTATGAATTACAATAATATTACATTACTTCATTTAAAAAAAAAGCATTTTCATTTGTAACAGAACTTATGGCTGGACTAGGTATAAAAAATCTGGAGAAATAAACAAAGGAAGGTTGGGAGGCTGCCGGCCGTGTCCCTATGCAGCATGAGTTTTAAGGTTTCAGTATAGTTACAAGAGGACACGTTGCTGACGTCGACCTTATTCCACTAGAAGTTAGATGTAAAAAACTTTTTTCTTTTTTGCATAATATGGCATCGAAGGCACTAATAACACATAAATATTACATATTCGAGTATTTTGACCAATAACGATTTTATTTAAATATAAACCGGTCTTCATCGAGCGAGTCACGGATCTCACAGAGTTTGAATAAATAAATGTTAATATACATGAGACTTATTTGGCAAACGTTCTTTAAGTTCAACGCAGTCCAGTCGAAGTGTTTGTAATCAATAGGGAGGGAGTACCAGAGATAGACCAAGTTTAGGGTTCAAAGTAATACTGAGTCACTGTCTTGAGGAGAATTATGGTAAACAGTCGACGTCGCTTTAAGCACGTCATTTCGGATTCGCTCCCGATCCACTAACGGTGCTTTTAAGTACCTCAAGCACCGGTCATCGTTCTCGTCGAACCCTTCGCTTGCGACGAACAGTTCGGCGAGTAAATTAACCTACAGACACAGACCACTGAGTTTCTCGCCGGATCTTCTCAGTGTGCCGCGTTTCCGATCCGGTGATAGATTCTGCGAAGCATTGCTCTTGCTGCTTGAAAGTGCATGAAATAGAGGGATACGGTTACGTTCCGCCGTGCAAGGGATGATTTTATCTAAGAATGCCTGCCCTATTCAGCACTTTACATCCACTCTCAAATAACTCAGATGGCTTTAGCCTATGGCATTTAGTCTATTCCCGTCCTCCGAAAAAGGTCGCCTTAAAAATATTGAGTTAAGATTAAATTCCGTTTTTAAGAAAACGATTTCATTTCTCATATTGCAACGTTTTTGTATGATTTTCACTGGATCTCCTTTTTCAGAAGTTTGTGTTCATCAAGATAGCTTCGAGGTAAATTATCGTAAAACAAGACTGTCGCATCCACTCGGACGTACCCTTTTTGGTACATCGTAGCCACGACCGTCAGCAACAACAAGTCCAGCTCTATCTTCGCGACGAGGACACGGCGCTGATCTGCGAAAGCGTGGTAGTTTGTGACCACGTGCTCTGCCGTGTCCTCGTACAGCCACTGTAGTTATGGCACTCCGGCGTCGGCTCACGTAAACTAGGTGCAGGTAGCAGCCGAAACAAGTGTGTCCGGTGAGCGACCGCGTTACCCAGAAGATGTCTTCGATCGCGATTCACCTAGAGAGGACCACCTCGGCGGTCCATCGCTCGTAGGCAGACTTCGCCACGATTGGAGCCTCCAGGCCCGAAATTCTGCCACGCCGAGAGGCGACTCTCGTAGTGGAAATCGAATCGACATGCGTAATCCGAACTGCGAGCACCTCCGTCTCCAGATCCCAGAAAGACGTCGCAACGCGGTGACGTTGTCGTACAGCGCCATCGACCACACCATCCTCGTGTAGAAGGGGCGCACCACTGCGTCGGGCCCCCCAACGTTCGACAACAGCCAACTCAGCGACATTAGTTGGATGACTAATTTTCGAAGTGAATGTGGAAGCTCAACGACCGTCCAATACGAGACCGAGGTACCGCAACCCGGTCGCCCCGATAACGAGGTGGGTTCCCGAAACGGGGCTCTCCGGGTAGCTATTAAATAATAACCGACTTATCTCATTAAGTTCCCTGACGAATTCACGGCCCATTTCTGTCGTGAAGGAGATATGCGTTCTAGTTTGAAGGGTTTACTACACTACAATTGGTACTTACACACCATGTCCTCATGGTGGTATTCACGTCATTGATGTCTATAGGCTCTAGACTTAAAACTAGATGAGAGCTTTTTTTTATTTATTTTTTTATTTTTTTTTTATTGCCCATGTAGGCATACGAGCATACGGCCCACCTGATGGTGAGTGGTTACCGTTGCCCATGGACTTCAGCAATGCCAGGGGCAGAGCAAGCCGCTGCCTATCGCTTAATACTGTCCACAAGCCTCGTTTGAAGAAGGACATGTCATAGCGCTCGGGAAACACCGTGGAGGGGAGCTCATTGCATAGCCGGATGGTACGTGGCAAAAAAGATTTCTGGAAACGCACTGTGGATGACCGCAGTGGCTCCAGGTAGTACGGATGAACTCTACTCCAATGGCGGGCGGTGCGATGGTAAAAACGAGATGCCGGTATCATCTCGAACAATTCCTCAGAGCACTCCCCATGGAACATACGGTATAAAATACAGAGAGAACCGAAGTCCCTCCGCAGACCCAGAGGTTCCAAACGATCCGTGAGACTGGCGAGCATTTGGTGAGCTCTCGCACCAATATGAGCAATAACAAAAAAAAAACAAGTACTTGCCATTATGAAACGTAGGTGCCGTCCTCGGTCGCTCTCGGGCGCTGTGAACAAAGAAATTATTCGTATTAATTAAACATTAATCACGTGAAATGAGGACAGTTATTGTTAATTTAAAATAATTGGAATAAGAAACCTATCAATTAACGCGTTTAATTAATGTTCTCACTTCAAAGGTCTTTTTAAATTCAATTATGTAAATTTCCTTTTTAGCTCGAGTAATTTTGGTCTAGGCAATTTACCCGCAGGCACACTTATACATTTTTAGGAACCACATGTTTTAAAAATATAGAGCCTAAACTTCTAATTTCCAATTGTGAAGTTGGTTAATCACTTTCGGCTTCTTAATCATTTATTCCACAGCTGAATAAAAGATCGCGGACATTCTGCTCTTAAGTGGTTACAGCAGCTTCTGGACATCACCAGTCGAATGCCGCCATCCACATTGAGACATGAGGTCGTAATCTCAATTGTATGGTATGGCGGGTGTCTCATCCTTCAAATCGCTATGTTGTGCAATGTTGCGACATAAATAGTCAGGACCTTGTTACGACGCGAAGCGGGCTTAAAATACCACCCGTAAAAAGTTACTAAAAAGTCATTCTAAAGGAAGAAATATTAAATGGTCTCGAGATTTAATTATGTTTTCTCAATATCAGAAGTAACGTCGGACTTTATATATATATTTCTTCTGTTCGTGGGTTTGTCACTGAACTCCTAAACAGCTGGACTGATTTGAGTGATTTTTTTATATGAGTGTTGGACTTCCTAATAATAATAAAAATAAATAATAATGTTAATTTTAAATTCCCAGCGAAGCGGGCGAGTACGGATAGTACATTTATAACTACTGTAGCTTTGTAACAGTGCACAATCACAAGAATCGCCCGTGAGGGACCAGTTGTAGATAAACACATGGAATATCAGGTTTTTCAACTTTATTATATTTATTTTTACACTTCAATATAAATATGCGAAAAATTTGCAAATATATTGTTCACCCCAATCGATGGATGATGAAGAATGTGAATGTAACAAAAATTTTAATAAAAGGGGTTTATTTGTTTTATAGTTACATTTTTCGCATTTGCTACACTAGTAATAGAATTATTATGTACTTACTGGTTTTTATGTTTGGTAAGCCATTAAATACTTAAGTTTCATCAAATTTGTTTCAGTTGTTTTTGGGACGATCAAATACATTTTATAAATTTCCAAAAAATATAATATTTCATTAAGTATTTAATATTAATTAAGCATACTTATCATGACTGCTTGGCAAGTCTATTGAAATCATTTCAAAACAAATGCTTGGCTGATCCTTAAATATCTGCTGTATATAGAAAAATAGTAAACAATTCCTTTGGTTTTCGCGAATTTAATGCAATATTGAAATATCGACGAATAACATCTTAGTCCTCCGTGACCACGGAAACTTTAACGCATTATAAACGTCGGAAATATTGTAATGACAACTAAAAACGCTGCAAAAAAAGTAGTTTTAACAATTGTAAATAGTTAAGAACTCCATGATTAGTTTAATAATACATTAAAGGATAACATTATAAGCATAACAGAATCATAAACGATTAATATCAATAATCTGATTGACTCAGTGGTGCAGTAGTTGGCGATGGTGACTGTTGCGCCGAGGGTCGTGGGTTCGATTCCCACATCGGACAAACATTCGTGTGATGAACAGGTTTGTTTGCTCTTTGTCTGGATATTTATTTTTATATTTACACGTATATAAGTAAGTATGTCCGTTTTTGGTACCCATAACACAGGGAATACTAATTTGGGGGCGGGTGACCGTGCGTAATTTTTTCCCAGTTATTTCCGTCATATTTATTAAGGTGATGATGAGGCCTACACGGATCGGTTTAAGCGCATATTCCCGTCTTCATGTTAATCTTGGCCTTATTCCACATTACGTGGAGTCAGTGCAGCATGTCTTTTTGTCATGCTGCATAGGGATTTGATATGAATTTCCTCTGGATACATCTCCATTGCAACGTGCCATGTGAAGGGCTTTTTCATGTTTCTTCTTTTAACATTTCTTTTCTTTCTTCTGGTTTGAAGAGTGGGACAGTTGTTATACTACTTCTAGGCCTCACGATGGGCAGTCGCATTTACGCTGTGGTATCACATGACCCCTTATAACGGATTCAAAAAGATGTCGTCGACTGGTTTAAAATTTTGCTAGACTTAACAAGTGAAGGCCGGTACTAAGCCATTATAGATATAGCAAAATATAGACACAAAGTATACTTCTATATTAATTTTATTAAGGTAATAAATAATGGTTGTTTAGACAGCTTTAAGTATTTCTTATACATTATAAATGAGGATGTTTAGAGTTATTTGATGTTATTTTGTCTCTAATCGAGAAGTGCAACATCGCTGATATTAAATATTTAAAGGCGTATTCGAAAAAGATAAAAATAACGGAATCTTTATTGTAATTTATTTTGAACTGTTTTTCAAACGGTCCTAAACGAATATGAACATAAATTTGAATAGAAAGTAAGATTCCGTTGTTTATCCACAATATATCGTATATGTACATACGAATGTAAATCATTTTCTACTTTTAGCTCACGTCTGTGAAATCTAGTTCATAACTAACTGAATGTAAAAAGGTCTGAAGATTATGTAAATATGATAACATTTTTGACATTTTAACATTTTTAACATGACAATTTTTTTTGGACCTTCATCAGATCATATCGAAAAAAGAATGGATTTTTTTTTCATGCTTCTCACTTATCTGTGAGTGTTTTGCGACCATAATGCCTAAGTCAGTTCGAGATTTTTTTAACGGTGCTTTTAGGTACCTCCAAGCACCGATCATCGTTCTCGTCGAACCCGTCTCTTGCGACGATGGAGTCGGCTAGCAAATTAACCCACAGACACAGCCCACCGAGTTTCTCGCCGATACTCTCAGTGGGCCGTGTTTCCGATCAGGTGGTAGATTCTGCGAAGCACTGGTCTTGCTAGTGTTAGTGTTAGCAACGTCGTCAGGTTAGAACCCCGTGAGCTCAGCTACTCACCCGGACAATCTAGTATAACTTCTTGAGGTTACTAGAATAGATAGGAACAAAAAAGTTTATAAATAACAAATTTATTCTAATGCTCATTCTGTACTGTGCGGACTGACGTATGTGTATGCAAAATTTCATGATGATCAGTTGAATAGTTACGACGTGAACGCGTAACCAGCAAACTCACTTACGCATTTACAATATTAGTATAGAGAGTTCATAAAAATTGTATTTTAATAATAGTATTAGTTATAATATCTTCATTTTATCCATTTGTCGGTTGAACGTCGTTCGGACTGGTGGTCTTGTCTGGGTAACTTATTGTGTAAACTCCGTGTAGATCTCTAGCAAGAAACAACGTGTTCTAGTCTCTTTATCCTCCACTAACCGTTCGCTAATTGCTAAGCATCGTGGCGCAGCCGCCTGGGACCATTTCCGGCTACGACCCTTGGATCGATTTTCATCTTACTATGTGTCTAAGAGTGTCAGAGGTTGGAGAATGGAGTTGCTCGCGTTAGCGGGACATACCTTCGATACCTTCATGTGTCCTCTGTGTGATGCAAAACGAACATGACAACGCCGAGTTTCGGTCGTCTGATTTTGAATATCCGAACCAGGGAAATCAGGTTTGGAGAGGCTTTAAGGGCCTAAAAGCCTCGATAAATGGTGCTTACGAGACAAGAGAAAACCACTACGACTATCTCTCTAGAGAATGTTCCGACTTCAAATGATAGAGTATTCTACATAGTTGCAAAATCAATTAAAATTACTCGGATACAAAGAGCCGTAAGATAGTTCCCAGACCAGTGCTTCGTGTGGCGACTCATTGAGGTGTAAACTTATACTTGGCTCGCTACATCAGCCGGACTCTGCCGAAGTGATGACTTTATAACAATAACCACCAGCTTTTATACTAATTACCACCTGACACATATACTTTTGTTTATGCTTTCGAGGTTTCTGCTCATATTTAATCGTATTACAATAAAATTGAGAGGTTTTCATGTCAACGTCAAGGGAACCGTCCAATCTCGTTTGCCAATTTATTGCTCCAAACTGTTTTACCGCTGGTTGGTTATAACCCCCATTTCGGAACCCAGGATCTAAGGAGGCCGGTGACCTATTAACTAGAATCTATTAATCCAGTAAAACGGTCTTAACGTTAGATATAAACACACCGATCCATATCTTGTTGCTATTCAGTCATACCTATGTATCGTAAAATATAAAATAAATAGCAGTATTTAGTATCGTCCGTATTTGGTTTTGGCCTCAATCTTGACCATTTAAACGGAAATTTCTCGAACAACCAATTCTCATTTGTAAGCTATACCGGTTCGATGTTATGACTAGACATTCTGGAGTGGAAACTATTAAAGACTATATATTCGCTCCCTTTCAAAACCTTGTATTTCACAGCGAGAGAGAAAAAGACAGATAGCTGTAAAAGAGCTGCCCTTAGATTAGTTGTTCGTCGAATGTAAGCTTACTATAAACTATTTAGGTAGTTGAAATCGAAAGTCGTATTGAAAGAGTTCATGATCTATCATTAAAGGATTAGTGATTATGTCTACAGATGTCCTTAGATGTGGATGTCGGATCCTTTGCGTGAATGGTAATTTGCAGAGAGTCAGCAACTGAACACAATTTCGGTTCAGTTAAGGTCGAGATACTTCTGTAAGGTCTTTTTGTGGCTCCCTTACGTGAGTTCATAGAAATTGCGATGGATGTCAACTGCATTGCAATTCTATCTCCAAGCCGACAGGTGGATGATAGCCCGCATAGCCAATTATTACGTAGATTTATTAACTCATTTATTATCTTTTTTTGCCACAGGAGAAAATCTTGAGATCCTCGCACGCGCGGCAGTTGGGGTATGTGGGAGTTGAATCACACAAAAAATTCCTGCCGCTCACAGCCGGCGCCCTACCTCAGACCGGGCCGGAGTCCAGCCGGGGGTATTGAAACGGCGGGACAGGGTTAACGCAGAGCATATAACATCCATCCCACAGTCTCACAGACGCCAGACCGGCGGCCGCCGGCGACACGAACACCGGTTCCCTCGGTCGGCTGCATTAGTTATATTAAGTTAAATTAATCCAAATTTAATGTCATCGGCTTTGCTATCGAACGCCGCGGGGGTTTCTTGATACGACCACGTTTTCCTCACGACAATAAAATTTATGCTGGTGAGTAGCCTCGACGGGTTATGCCAGCTTCACCGAGCGAGTGAGCTTACGGGGCTGTAACCCGTGGAGTTGCTAACACTAGCCCTAGTAAGAGCAGTGTTTCGCAGAACCTACCGCCGGATCGGAAACGCGAACCACTGAGAAGCAGCAAGCAGCTCTGAGGGCTGCGTCTGAGGGTTTATAAAATTTAAGTTACTTTTATAACATCAAATTATCAGAGCAAACAGCTAGATGGTATACCAGATGCACAGCTGAACCTCTGCTTACCAAATTACTCTGTGAATAAAGTCGTAATTTCTCCTAATATCATTATAAAAACAAAAGAAAGTTTTATATTCTGGGAACATTAATAAAATAACGAAATTTCAAATACTTCATAAATGATATAAAGCAAAACATGTGAAGAGAAGTCTAACAAAACACGACCATTACGATAATTTAAACGCATTTTTACGCTTTCTCGATTACAAATAGCGATCCTCGCACATTGTGTCATATTTCTCCGTAAACTCTTATTAATTTTATTATCTTTACTGGATGTAATCTTCGCTCTATCTTTCTACTGTTGCATAACCGTTGAACCCTATGTGCATGAGGGTCTTATAATAAACTGAATTTAAATTTTCAACCTTGAGACGTTACGTCTAGTCTCAGACAGGACAATGGTGGCGCCGAATCGAAATTACAAACTTGCATAATTACGGTTTTAATACTGAAAGATAGATTATCATATTATGTGAGTCATACGTCGGGTTTGCATTCTAGATAATTTGATTCTAATAAACAATATATCAGATACTAGCTGACCCGGCAGACTTCGTAGTGCCTCAACTGATAAACAAAAGACCTAAAATTTCGTATAAAATAAACTTAAAACAAACAAAAGGAATCCGTTCGACGGGAGACACATCAAAGGAAAAACAAAATTGTAATTTTTTTTTAATTCCGAGCATTTTAATATTTATCTACCTTTAAACTTCTACAAATAATTCAAGACCAAAATTAGCCAAATCGGTCCGGCCGTTCTCGAGTTTTAGCGAGACTAACGAACAGCAATTCATTTTTATATATATAGATAGAAACGATTCAAAATTTCTATGAAGTCACGTACATTGCAAAGTTAGTTTTAAGTTTTAACACGCTTTTATTAGCTTGGTACATATAGTTACATGTACATACATATGTATCGGTATCTTCAAACGTCATTTTCAACGACTTCCAGACGTCCGATTAACTTGAAAATTTACATACGCATCAAGGATCGATGGCAATACAATAATTTTATAACATCGCTATAATTTTATTCAGTTTCAACGGGATAAAAAAAGTAATTCGGTTTGCTATTTAAGCGTGTTTTTAGTTTTCTCATTATTGCACAAATTTCTTTTTATTATTTTTTCAACAGTTTAGGTGTGTATCTATTTATTTTATAATACCTCTTTTGCTGTAGCTCTAATAGAACAAATAACAAAACACTTTATTTAAATCGTAACTGAAATATCTTAACATTCTATGATAATATCTATAATCTATAATTAATATCTATAATAATATAAAATAAACATCTTTGTGTAATAAAAATGAAACCCGCAAAATTATAATTTGCGTAATTACTGGTGGTAGGACCTCTTGTGAGTCCGCGCGGGTGGGTACCACCGCCTGTTTCTGCCGTGAAGCAGTAATGCGTTTCGGTTTGAAGGGTGGGGCAGCCGTTGTAACTATACTGAGATCTTTGAACTTATATCTCAAGGTGGGTGGTGGCGCATTTGCGTTGTAAATGTCTATGGGCTCCAGTAGCCACTGAGCACCGGGTGAGCTGTGAGCTCGTCCACCCATCTAAGCATAAAAAAATAGTTTTTTTTTAATTAACGAAGTGTTTTTTCTTATTATGGCATTTTGAAGTTAGTTTTAAACGAGTTTTACCTCCACGATGGGCGCCAGAGGACGCTAATGTCAAAGCTTGGTGTAATTCCTTGACTTAGACTTAGTCATTCTAGAAGCTTCGTTTTTTTTGTTGTGCTATTAAATTGACTTTCACCTCACATCTCTGTGGGTGGCGGAGTACATGTTCTGATGGCTACGGAAGTCGGTAGGCCGTGAACTCGTCCAACCATCTAACGCAGTAACTATAGTGATGGTCAGTTAGTCTCAATATATTTGTGTTCTTAAAATGACAGATTCGTATTTGGAAAAACTGATCGAATTTATTTGTATTTAGAATTTTTTCTCTAAGCACCTGTCATTTTTGTGTACACTGTGACATTGGCAAAATCAATGCCTAAAGCTATGGAGCCAAAAGAAGTAAAGATCGGATATTTTCCGGCCACTTCCACCATAATAGCTCGAACGTAACCAGAATCAGAGCACAAAAAACAAAACGACGAGGTTTACGTGAGAGATTGTCTATTTTGCTAATTTGTCTTGGATCCCGCAACGAGCTTAACCAGACAATAATAGGAAAGGCTATTAAATTCAGGATATGTTCAACTATAATGAACAACCAATTATGAATATAGAACGCGATCCACGTTATGACTTGCCATGCTGTTTAATTATATTATGTAATTGTAATATGTATTTATAATTATTCTTAATGCTAAAAATATTTATGGAAGACTTTCTGAACGCAGGGAACAACGTTTACAGCAGACGAGAACCTCACTGCAGTGTGCTTAATACGAGTTTAACGTTCTCGATAGCGTGAGAGTTAACTCAAATTTGTATGGAGTTGAAACGTTGCCTACGTTTGCCGCTAGGGGCGCTGTTTCAACTGCATACAAATTTAAGTTAACTTTTACGCTATCGAGAACGTTAAAAACTCGCACTAAGCACACAGATGTTAAGGAACTAATATTTACACACAGTATACAATTGGAGAAAACGGGAGCCACAAAATCGACCCTTACGACCAACGCAATAACAACTAGGTACGTTTCAATGCACATCGAAGAACGGCCGCCTCAAGACGAATTCTCTTAAATCCGATGCGTCACACGTTGAACCTCGGCTGTGAATTAGGCCAAAGTTAATTTTAGCAATCGGTCAATGGCTCGGTATTGATCGCTCAGCTTGATGAATTGCTTTTATGTGTCTATTTGTGCTATTCAGGTCGACCGATTACTGGAATTTCGGCGTTAGGATCAAAGTAGACGGCGTATCGGGAGTCAGCACGGTTACGTACTACCGCTCTGCCTATTTTCGGTGCGAAGTAATCTTAATTTCCGCTTAGAAAAGTGGACGTTCGTTATATAATACAATTTTGACTTCTTTTTTTTTCATTCAGACTTTCACCAGATTAGCTGTGATATCATCTGACAGTTCCGATTGCATCGCCTTACAGTCCGGACGTGTTTTTACGAGAAACTGTCGCTGCCGTCGCGATCTTGTGTCTTGAGTTTCGCTACATTGTCGTTGTCGCATCGATCGCGGCATTGTTGCGAATTCTTGACGCACTATCGCTGGCGTCGCGACCTTGTGTCGTAAAAGCAACTCGAACTTGTCGATTGTGCATTCGTAACGACTTCACATTATCACCCACTCATATCATTTATTAAATTTATTTATTTATTCGGCGAGCAAAACAGTCTCTTTCGAGACTAACCCCNTGAAACCAAAAAAAAAAAAAAAAAAAAAAAAAATATCATCTGACAAGATATAAAAACGTATTTATTCGTACGTATGCATGTTTATCAGATTAAATGATAAGATCCAGATTTGAGGTCCCAATAACCTTTATTTTTATTGCTTAGATGGTTGGACGAGCTCACGGCCCACCTGATGTTAAGTGATTACCAGAGCCCATAAACATCTACAACGTAAATGCCGCCAACCCACCTTGAGAAATGAGTTGTAAGGTCTCACTTTTAACAGTAAAACCGGCTGCCCTACCCTTTAAGCCGTAATGCATTACTACCCTCACGGTAGAAATAGGCAGAGTGGTGGTACCTACTCACAAAACGTCCTACCACCAGCAACCTCGACTTACTATAGACACAGCCCACTGAGCTGCTCGCCGGATCCTCTTAGCGGGTTGCGTTTCCGATCCGGTGGTAGATTCAGCGAAGCACTGCTCTTGCTAGGGTTAATGTTAGCCACACCTCCGGTTTGAGCCCCGAGAGCTCACTTACGCGCTAGGGTAACGCTGATATAGCCTCTCGAGGCTATCAGCATAGGTAAAAAAAACGTGTATACGGGTCGTGACCAATGAACACCAGTTGATCTGCGAACTCGTTCGGCCAAACGTGAAACACATAGAACCGTTGTATACATATCGGTACAGTTAGTTTTATTGGCGCTTAGATATCCCAAAAATGCGCTCGGTATGTGTTTGCATTACATTTTGTATCCATAAAAGGATTCAAGCCGCTGTTCACGAATATTGATGAGAAATTAACCTAGTTTATGAGAGCGCGTTATTATTTATTTATTTATTTATTTATTGCGTAGATAAGTGAACGAACACACGGTGGTGTTAGTCGTCACTAGAACCGATACACACGACAACATAAATTCCGCCGTCCTCCTTCCGACATAAGATCGAAATCTCTATTTTTTAGTTTAAGGATTGTCCCACCTTCGAACCCGAAGTTTCAGTTCAGTTTCATATCACGTAGTGTAGGTGCAGGTCACAAGAGGTCATACGACCAAGAAAATACCGAATGCTACAGTCACAAAAATCTAAACTTTAATATCCAATTAGTATTTACATACATTACTATTTCACAGTTTAATCTCGAACGAAGGACGACTGTTACACATACGTGACCATGAAAACTGTGAAGTATTGAAAAGCTCTATCGATTAAACTGTAAATCTAGTCTCAAGCATGTCGACTAAGAGTCACAACGTCTGAAGTAAATACAAGGTACTTTTGTTTACTGGTGGTAGGACCACTTGTGAGTCCGCGCGGGTAGGTACCACCGCCCTACCTATTTCTGCCATATTTTTGAAATAAAATTCGTAAAAAATACTTTTCAAATGGCCATTACTGTAAAACAGCAAATTCATAGGCAAAGACCAAATCCTATCTACGCGTCACATATTAGGGATGTTTCTAGAAAGACGGTGTCGGAAATTTTCATCGACGATTCAAGCACGCGGAATGTGGGTATATCGATAATCACTACGCCACGACTTCTACGAAGTCGGCTTGTTGTTTAAAACTGAACTCCGATAGTTTAGTTCAGAGAAAGTGACAGGGGGGCAACAGAAACAAGTGAAAGTTCTAGACGAACGCCGAACGGTGACTTTCATAAGCAGGGTGGGTTTAGATAATTCAAATCCTGTTTGCTTCATTTTGAACGTAAATTAAACATACGACAATCATTTCCTCTTTAGCTTATCAAACTAATCTCGTTTTCTCCGGACACGGACATGGGACAAATCGGTAAACTTTAATATTTTGCAGACTAACTGGAACAATGGAAATTGTACGTCTAAATTGATAGCACGGTTAGTAATGATAAGATGTAGCGTGCTTAGAAATATGAATGTATGAGTCTTTATAACATGCAGTAAATGAGGTTGTCGACGTCGGAATGAAAAAAAAAATTAAGTTATACAGTGAAATTAGAATTTTTTTTTCTTCGCAATAGCAAGGTGGTGTATTCATGAAACGTATCTAGTAAAAATTTTAAGCTTCAATTATTTCCACCATGAAAGTAGAAAAAATCAAACATTCACTGCTAATGGTCGTAGGGCGTCTTGTGAATCTGCACTGGTAAGAACCACCAACCTGCCTATTTGTACTGTGAAATAGTCATATTTTTTTTCCACAGGAAAAAATCGCCGGATCCCCCTCCGCGCAGCGGGTGGTGTATGTGAGAGTTGAACTTCACTAAAAACTCCTGCTGCTCACAGCCGGCGTCCTACCCCGGACCGGGCCGGAGCCCAGTCGGAGTTATTGAGACGGGGGGACAGGGTTTACGCAGAGCATATTACATCTGTCCCGCCGTCCCCCAGACGCCGGACCGGCGGGATGGGACCCCGGTCCCGACCCCCTGCCCGGCGGCGGCGGATTTCTGCGTAGTGAGGAGAGCTTTGCCTCACCCGCCCCGCCGCCTCCTTCTGCGAGATGGTGCACTCGCAGAAGTCGAGACTGTGAAATAGTAATGTATTTTCGATGGAAAAGGTAGCTGTATCTATTTTTTCGTAGATCTACCTCTTCCTCTAAAGCCTCCCACATTCCCACATAGTTGAAACTCTCTTAACAGCCTCATGCGTGTGGTGGGCGCCTAAGAATACTCTCAACTGAAACTTAGATCATGGGTGTCGTAGAAGATGACTAAGAGCGAAAGCCAATACAACCCAGGCCCAAGGTCAACGAAAGCGTTCCCAAGGAGAGTTGCCGTCAGACAGGCGACCGATCATAAAAATGTTGCCAAAACTTAGACCATCATGAGGATATTGGCAATATGTAGGCAACTCCAGTAACTACCTAAAATGAGATTTGTTAAACATTTAAAAAAACTCTGACCTTGACAGTATCATTCGTATTTTTCATACATCAAATCACAGATTGGAAGATGGATGTGTCATTATTTCTTTTGTATTATCATCCAAAGACGATTCTGACAGACAATTAAGTATGTAGTATACACAGCCTATTCACAACTACTCCCATTTTAAATTGAACAGTTACAACTTCATTAAATTACTTGCGAGTCTGTGTAAGTCAGACTTGAACTTGAAATAATAATAAAAATGTTAATGCTTTATGATAAGATATCTTGAAGTGACATTTTTATTTGTAAATGTTAATAATGACATTCAAAATGCATTACATAGGTACTCTGAGAGGTACTTAAAGATGTAGATTAGAATGTTTTTAGACATATGCTCAGTGTAAATGTAAGGCACTATTGATAATTCAATGATATTGGTACCACCGAGAGCTGCTGTCCATCATAAAATAGTACTGAGGCCTCGATATTTCTCTTAGTGCTTTGGTAATACTATACAAGGGTGGTCAATCAGGTGGTTCAATCTAATTACAATACTTTGTGGCCAAAATAGGACACAATCAATGCCGAAAAAGAAATTTTGTACATGAGACTTTTGTAGAATACCCTTCGTTATGAAATTTCTAGAACAATTAATTAAGTACCAATTCTAATATTGTCTGCTATTAATAAGAAAATCCTGAGATAATAAATTTTGAATAATTAATACAGATATTTATATTTACATTTCTTTAAATTCAAAATCGAGAAGAAGAAACAAATCTTTCTATTCTTAATAAAGATTGGATTACTCCAAAGCCTTAGTAGACAGAACAGCTTTAAGACCATTATGTGAAGAAAATCACCCTTTACCATTCCTATATGTTCTAGAAGGGAAGAAAATCAAACTATAAAACATTTAAGTAATTTAACCAATATTAGAGTGCATTGTTAAATAGACAAGATTTTATGTAATAATTGGCTCAGATTAGTTACAATCAATCAATATATTTGAAAATCATGTTATTCTATAGTATAATTTTACAGAGTTAAAAAACCTACTGTACTAAACTAAAAAACTAATCTACTACTAAGGTACTCTCATATTTTAGACACTATTACATATATTTCTACTTTGTATTCCACAGTTAGAAACATAGGAACCTCCTGTAGTGAAGAGTACCAAATCAAATACAATACCTTAAAAATTAAGATAAAACTTAGACACAGATAATTTTACAAATTAAACCTTAGTCTCTCCAATGTTCTAAGTCTAAAAAGTTCAGTATTTAGATAATGAGAAATTATCAAATGAATAAATGTGAAATTTAGATATTTTAAATTGTATAAAAACAACCGCTTATCAATTTCCAAGTTAGCATTGAAACATTTTAGTGCAAGTCTTAATTTCTGAATCTCAAATGATTTTATTTCTTTCTCTTAGTACTTTGTTCTTATTGACTAACATCGAACTAAATTTCAGAAACAAAGTGATTGAAAACTTTCATTTGACTGTCTTCATGTGTTTTTTAAGCTATTTATTTACTCAGATATATGTAAACAGTTGGGATAAATTCTTACAATAATAAATATAAAAAAACACCTGTCCTAATTACCATATCTGTAGTATCAAAAACTATCAACCAACATAAATTGTTTGCTTTCAAAGGCAGAGCTATACCCTCCTGATTAAAACTATTTTTATGATTTAACCTCTTATTTATCCCAATTACAATCCTTTAGTTCAGATGGATCAAATTCTTTATGGTCAGTTTTAGGACCTTATAAAGGTGGACTAACACAGAGCTCACTTGATATTAAGTGGCCTCTGGAGCCCATAGACATCAAAAACATAAACACCATTACCCACTTTGAGACATGAGTTCTAAATTGCAATTATCTATACTGGACCTATTGCTGATATAAATCTTAGGTAAACTTATTGAACTGGTTTCTTTACAATTTTACCAAATTGGTACATTTTTGCAGAATAACATAGTTTTGAAAGTGAACTTAGTAAAAAGATTTCATTGTTTTATTGCAAAAAAAACTACCAACTCGTAATTACTTTATTATGGCTCATCAGAACGTTATCTAAATTTCATTTATCAATGTTAGTTTTGTAAGTTGATAAGAAAAACCAACAGGCAAAGGTATGTCATTATGCCAAGAATAAGGTTGTTTGATAAATAATTCATTACCGAGTGGACCTGAGTGTTATGGTGCAAACCGATAATCAGCATGGCTCTCACAGAGTAAAAAACACAATAACACAATACACGAACGAATTATTTCACACACAAAATTCACGTTGTTCACTTGGGACTCGTATCAATAATGACAACTTTTTTAATTGTAAAAACACTTATCACACGATATCTGAATTAAGTTGATAATTCCGTATTAACCGCACATACTCAAATAACACCGCAAATGAAATCTAGCTTACGAAATACGTCAACAACACCATTTCAATTAACGCGTATACAGATATAAAAACCTATTTCAAAAGGTAAGAGATACCAGTAGCAAGCAGTACATTTAAAACATGAATGCGTGAAGCTATTTTACGTTTTTTTAAGCCACATAACTCATTATCAGCATAGATTTTGAACGCACAACCAATTTTGCGCGAGTCCGTCGAAAACTGACAAGAAGTGACAAGTGACAACTAAAAAGATAGACAATCTAAATCTTTTTGTTAATGCCAGCCAACGGCGAAATAAAAAGGCAACTGTCAGACTAAAGAGATGTCAGCGACAGTTCAGTGATGCTAAGCACTATTATAAAATTTCCGAGCTTCGGAATAAATTGCTGGATTCATAAAGAGTTTTCCTTCTCACGAGCGCCAGTTTGTTAACAACACAGAAATAGAAAATGAAACGGTAGTCTTATGAAACAAATTAATGCGTGGAAACACCAATTCTTTCTTGCGCTAAACGTTTATTATATTAAAACGAGAGGACANGAGAGTTCAATGATGCTAAGCACTATTATAAAATTTCCGAGCTTCGGAATAAATTGCTGGATTCATAAAGAGTTTTCCTTCTCACGAGCGCCAGTTTGTTAACAACACAGAAATAGAAAATGAAACGGTAGTCTTATGAAACAAATTAATGCGTGGAAACACCAATTCTTTCTTGCGCTAAACGTTTATTATATTAAAACGAGAGGACACTGTTCCATAGATCTGTAGTATCAGCTTAAAATAATACCACTCTATCTATTCCTGTAATTGTTGTAAACACTGACTTAGGGACTCACCGAAGAAGGAACAGTACTGTTCTTAGAATGCTATACCAGCCCACAGCGATGGCCAGCTCTTCTTTAGTGGCATACTCTATGAACCTGTGGATAGGTACTAACCTACATCCTACCTATTTCCGTGGATATTTCTGACAATATAATTGAGGCAACGATTTCATGTCTTAAGTTAGGTTAATGGCAGTCACATTGTGATTGAAAATTTATTATAATTCAATTTATAGGAAAGCGTGATGTTAAAATAATAATAAAATATATATTAATTATATTATTTATAAATATAAATTTATATATAAATATATAAAGATAAATTTTTTGAACAATAAATATCCACAGTAAATATAAGTAATATAAATAAATATAAGTAAGTTGTACAATACCGCCTGATAATAATATACTACTTCACCAAATTTGCGCGTACTGATGTGTTTACTTCTCTCATACTATGACTACTCGCAGAACGTTTAAACAAGACTGAGCTTATGAATAATAAAAAATATTGAAGATCAACTTTAAGTTGAAGATTTTTTTCAAACAAATATAACATCAATCCACAAATGACCACATATGATCCACAATCCAAAAAATCGATAAAAATGAAAAAGGTGAACAAAGAACCACCTTCTTTCTTAAGCCAATTAAAATGAAAAATCATTCAAAATTAAATCATAATGTAATCTAACTTTTGTGGTAAACCACGTAAGCTGCCATATGTTTTCAAGTCTATTGTTCTTCTTTCTTGTTATAAGTGACAAGGTATACATAATATCACATCTGAATTTGATTTTTATATGTGAGTTATGAGACCTAAGCGTATTGTTAAGCACCACAAGGTTTATGGTGGGTTTTTGGTTTTCAGTTCTTTTTATTTGAAAATCACATACACAATACATTTTCATTTTATCAATCCAGTCTTACGACTCCTTTCAGTAATTACCTAAAGTAAGTTTGTAGTATAATACTTGCAACACTGATATCTGACAGATCCTCCGCCTACTCCGCCACTGGCCACTAACTAAAGTCCTTTGTCACACTCTGGATTCCGCTATGATATTTGAGAAATCATTTGGATTAAATAGCTCCTCTAAAATATTTAGAAAGCAAACGATACCAAAAACTTGTTTCAATTTTCTATCTGGACAAATTCTTCTCAGTTATCGTTGTTATATTTTCATATCAGAAGTCTTATGCATATTATGCTCATAATAGTCTGAACTGACCCATTCACGCAATACTAGTACATGCTATCTATCTATCATAGACGTCGTAAAAGTTAACTCTTTGTATGGAGTTGGATCAGCTTCCCTACGTTTGCCGGTACATTATTCGCCAAATTACATTTATTTGAGCTCTTCTCATCTCGGCTTTGCTTAGGAACTATAATGTGGTTAAATTGACATTCTAATACGTTTCTAAGCTTCATAACCATAATTATTTGCGACATCTATTATTGTTAATATCATTAACGTGATACATAAGCATTCCGGGAGGTATAGCAAACGAAACCACTGACACACGTTAGTAACTTTTAAAAGATTTTTGCAGCTAAGCAAGATATCTAAATATTAATGAGTTTCTAGGATTATTTTTGGGTTGTTACTTTAAAAAAAAATACAGATAAAGTTGTCTGGTGTTACTACTGCTAAATTAAATTGCAAGTAGGTAGAACATAGACAATTTATAAGAGCCTTGAAAAAAAATTTTTTTTTTGCTTTATAGATTTTCTCAAATTTAACCAATCACGCCCTAATTGACACTAAAGAGAACCTGTAATTAAGATCCCAAATTCACCGTGTACCAGACTAAATAGATACTACGTTATGGATACATTAAAAAATAATTATTTTTTGTATCGTTTTTCATTTTCATTCTTTTATTTAAGCATTACATGTGGGAAAAAACTTTTAAAGTTTGTTGGTTCCGATAAACCGGTACCCTGAAATTAAATGTACTCTAGATAAATAAACCAGGCAACTGAATGAATGTCATTAAATAATTAATCACAACAATTAAAAGTAAAAAGTACACTATTCGACAGTATTTATTGCTGTTATTTCTAATTTAACGATGTAATAATGTAATAATGCTTATTATGCTGAATCATGGAAAATAAAACAAAATTTGTTTTTGAAAATGTTTTCAATATCGTAATAACACTTGAATGTTTTGGGTAAATTTATTTTACAGTTTCCACATGGTACGCGCGATAACAGGATTTGAATTTTAATTATAAGGAATCGTTAAACATTATCTAGTTACACATGCTTAACCCTTACCTGCAACGGCTGCATCAAAGTATTTTCTAAACGTCAAAAATGTAGAATGTTTTTCATGTTTAATTCTTTTTTTCTTCGTGAATTTGCATTAAATAGTAGTCAATGCATATTAGGGATTCAATGCAATATTAGGGATTCTTATTTCACTGCCATACACTGGACGCATTTAAGTGTCAGAATTTTATTCTTCATATCAAATACACCACAGATCGAGAGATATTATAAAAACGTATCGTTAGATTCGCGATTTTGGAAGCCTTTACAGAATTGAAACACGCACGCAATTTTTATAACCTCCTACACATATCGGTGCATTAATAAGAGATAAGAATTATAAATTTTACCTATACTAATAATAATACCTACAACTCACAATTTACAACAGCACAAAATTATAATAACTTTAACATACAATATACAATAAATAGCAACTTAAAAGAGAAAGAATCACATTGGTTCGAGTTTCACCATTATTATTATTTATGCCATTGAGCATAGCACGTTAAGTCAGTCTTTAAATTTTGTTGGGTAGTAATATGCTTCCGGGTTCGCTGAAGGGTCCGAGGCGGGATTTTACGTCTACTGCCCTAACCGCGAAATAATAGCTGTAGCCTGCCGTGAACTGCGTGAGAGTGCACGCCATGGGCAGAGGCAGAGCCTTCACGTCGCCAATTTTTTTCCACAAGGCGGTGCTAGGCGGCGCCGACGTCTCTTGGTAAGCGTACAGTTGATAGCTGGCTATTTCTTCGTAACTATCTTCCTGGTATCCATTGATTTTCCAGGATATCACTATACCGTTTTCTACTTTGGAAAGTTTCAAATCGGGTGCGGGCGGGAGCGCTTTCCAGTTAGGTGGATGGTACTGCTTCATAATCTCGGGCATGGGTGCCGGGTGCCTGTGCACCTGATTAGGTTTGTTCGTTTTAATTTGATTTTGAGCCCTGCCGATATTAGGTGCCGCGGTTCTAGGTCTTTGCATACCTAAAGGAACAATAAAAAAATTAATTTATATTTTAAAATACATTGATTCATTAATAATTTTAAATGTTTTGAGGGTATACTGACCGGGCGGGTGTGGTTTAATCAGAACAGCTTGAGTACTCCTCGCTTGACCGTTCGGACCAGGACCACTAATGGGAATGAACACTTTCCGATGGCTATTGGCTATCCCCTGACCAAAATGTGATCTTTGCGGGCCCATGAGAGTTTGCGGTGAAACAAGGCGTACAGGCGGTTGTGGATTACGAGCGACAACCTTATTGGGTGGCTCGTCATCAGTCAGGTCTACCGTTACGGACGTATCTTTAGATAGTGTTCGTTTTTCGGGGATTTTCTGGGCGGTATTGCTGCGTAAGCCGTTCATAGGACTAACGGAGGCTTTACTGGAACTCGGGGGACTAGTTGGTTTAGGATTGTTCTTCGCTGTATTGTTGCTCGCCGGTATCAACCTTGGAACTGGAATATTTTCGTTATTCGTTGGAGCTTTTGATGAAGCTTGACTCCTTTGAGGACTTTGATTATTCTGATTCCTTGTTTTTATTATGCTCAATGGTGGAACTGCGCTGGGTGCTTGCGGTACTTTTTTTCGCAACATGAGCGATGATTTATCTGTCATCAACACTTGCATTCCCACGGATCTTGTAATTTTCAATGGAGTTATTGGTTTTGAGTTACTGAAGGTCTTCTTTTGTTCTTCTTGGATAGACTTTAGGACGACCTGGAGATCTCTGTTTTGCTTTGCAAGCATTTTAGTCTTCTTCTCATAGTCATCCAGACTTTGTGCTAATGTTTTCAGATTAGATTGCGTGTCTGCGAGATTAATTCTATCAACGACACTTTCCACTATTTTTAAAATACAAAATTCCTCGAGCTCCTCTCTAGTCATGCTGGCCAAAGTTTTCTTGGATGTTTTTAGGAAATCTGTGGGTACTAAAGGTTTATCTGTGATTTTTTCTAGTTTTGTTTCATCGGGACCTTTGAATAGCTTTTCGGGACTTTTAACTTTGAGGGTTTCGTCTGGTTTGGAATGTTCGGAATCTGGAAACAAAATAGAAATGCAAGTTTTAGTGGTACAATACACGTTATTGTAACAATACATTTTAATAGCATTGCAGTGGTTGCATTATTGTTATGCCTATGCTCGATATTAAAATTAGGTTAATAAATAGATTTGATTACTGACCATCGCCTTTTGTGACTTTGTTGCACGACAACTCAATTGACTCCATAAAATTTGATTTCTGCTCTCCGTTTTCAACGGTAACTTCTACAGTTATTTCTTTTGTTCCATCAGCTGTTGTGTCAGATTTGTTTGTCAACATTTCCCTGTTTGCTTCTTTGGTATCTTCTATAACCATTATATCATCATCATCTTCTATATTAATACAATGTTTTTCTACAGGTTTCTCATTTATTACTACTTCAGGTGTATTTTTTGTATTGGCTAATTCATCTTCTTCATCTGAGAGTATATCTAGCGTATTCGAGAGTCTGCAAACCTTTTTTACCGGCTCTTTTTGTATTTCAGCTAAAGCTTCAGATTTATCTGCTGTTTGACTGTTGGTTGTGCTATCCGTAACTTCATCTAGATCCACAATATGTACATTTGAAATCGAAGTTTCCGGAGGTTTCAGTGCTGGTGAAGTGTCGACTTCCATTGCCTGATTTGGAGAGCTGAAGCTGTTTGCGTTTTGTGATACGATGGGAATCTCAACAGGTTGTATTTCAGTTTCACTGCAAAATACTGCATTACTCGACTGTGTTTCTTTACATAATTCGTTTTGAAGATCAACAGTATCTATAGCGTTTTTTTCATCTTTATCTACATCGATTACCTCTAAAGTTATATTTTCTTCTTCTTCCATCTTTTCGCGCTTCTCAATGGTGTTTTCATTATCAGAATCGCTGCATACCTTATCAGGGGTTTTTTTGCTGTTATCTTCTTTGTTGTCTATTCCGTCACAAGAATCGGTAGTATTTTGAGCCGTTGATTCTGATTTGTCTTTTACATCGTCTTGAACAATAACAACAGTATCTGCACTGTTTATTACAATATTAGTGGAATCATGATCGACCACTTCCATAGTTAATACCTCATCTTTCTTGATAGGTACAGCAATTTCGCTATATTCATTAATACTTTGAATATGATCAGAAACAGATTTATTAAGTTCTATATTCGACCCTTTGTGTACCTTTTCGGGATTTTCTTGTTGCTGACACTCATCTTTGTCATCTATTCGTTCAACAGGATCGGGAGCATTTTGAGATATTTTTATATCTTCTTCAGCAGAGACTTTAGGACCGATCGAAAATTCACTACTAACTTTGATTTCGGGATTCTTGTTTAATAAAATAATATCGTCCGAATTGCATTTATGTGTTTCAGCTGAATCTTTGTCGTTTTTTTGTTCAATTTCTTGGGCTTGATCCGATTCCAGCAACAGATCACTAGTATGATTACCTTTTGATACTTCAGTGTCATTTTCTGTCAGTTTCTCGTCTAAATCTGAATTTTCTAATTCATCGTGAGGTACTATGCAATTTGTATTTGCACTCGCATCAATTGTATCCGGTATACTCGCTTTACCATTAACAACAGCGCAATTATCTTCAAAAATATTTTCTTTATTACCTTGATGGCTCTTGTTGGTCTTGAGATCTTCAATAAATGTATTCGATGACAATTTTGTATCAAGTATATCTTCAAGGGCTGACATGTCTGCCTTTATATCTGGAGATTGACATTCAACGACTAATTGCATTGTTTTTCATTTCTTTAGTATTTATATTAAAAAATCGACGAGCCACTGGAACAGAAAAATATACATTTTAAAGACAATTTTAAGCGTAAGTTAAAAGCAATATCCTCCATTTTGTTATTGTCGTTTTTCTCACGTGGACCAGTTTCCAAAGTCCATAATTACTAAAACATGAAGCTGCCTCTTAGCTTAAGGTAGTCTTAATTGATTGGAAATATTGGAAATACCGTCAGTAAAAACAGAACTCCCCAGATGCTATCTTCAAATCAAGCGTTAATGACATTCAAACTGTTTCTATGAAATAAATTAAAGAAAACCTGGACGACAACTGAAAATCATTTCTCAGATGACCTTTTTTGGGTCAAAAGGGAATCGCCAGACTTCCGCCAACGCGTTGGGGGGGCAGTAGGCGGGGCTTGTCAGAGTTGAACTGACTGAAACCCCGTATCTTAAAAGAGGCAAGCGGGGAGCAAAGTGACGCGTTTAGCGCAGAGCTCATCTGTCCCCGCCACCCTACCCCCACGGGTCGCCAGCGGCCATTGGCGTAGCGAGTATTCTGTATCATTTCAAAGTAATGTACCACGAAAAGTTAACTTTCGTGTAATCAGTACATAATCAAACCGATCGCATCTTGTCAAAGTCCCGTTATGTATGCCATATCTACAAAATACTAATGTTAATTTGTGTTAAAGCTTAAAATAGCCTGTGCTGATCGATGACTTCGAAGACTTGTAAAAAATGTGTCAGTAAAACAAACATGAATGAATTTTTGCATCTAGATGGAAAAAATGTTGAGCCAAAAATGTAGCTTTACGTTGACATTAATCGTAAAAATACTCTAGATCATATGCTAAATGTAAGTGCGATTGTTATAATGGCTACGCCCGGTCACTGTCCTCGTCGATCACGGCGAAGAGTTCGGCGAGCGAACTAACCCATAGACAGAACCTACTGAACTTCTCGCCGGATCTTCTCAGTGGGTCGCGATTGCGATCCGGTGGTACATTCTGCGAAGTTCTGCTCTTACTAGGGCTAGTATTAAAATAACGGTTACGCTCGCTGTGAGTGACAGTTCTAAAATGAAAAATGAGAAAATAACTGCAAAAGAGATCTATATTTTTAGACCTCAGGAGCATCGGCTTTTCCTATATAATACCTTATTATTTGATCGTTACACTTTTGTTTTAATTGGCATTTATCGAATTTCTTTTTAATTGGCAGTAAAAATCAAAATACTCAATATTTTAAAACGAGAGCTCACAAAACTGAACCATTAGAAATTTGCATGTACACCAACAGCGCATTTTTTACACTAACTCCTTTTCAAAACTGGAGATCATTTTATGAACGCAAAATTCCTTTGCGCACGGTTTTGTAATTAGCATGTGCATTCGTAGAGCGCTGTAAAGCCATGTTTTGATTTATACTATTAGGAACAGGCGTTTACCATGACTGAAACGTTTACTTTTTTTTCCAAGTTTGGCTTTTTAGGGTTCCGTAAAGAAATTGTAAAAAACTGATTGTTTACAGATTTATACCAATAGTATGTCAAAGTTATAATAATTGTATTCTATCGACATTCCATGTAAATTCTGAAGGTTTAAGGATCGGAATTGGTACTCACTATACTGCAAAAAGTATTGTAGTGTTCAAGTATGTTTCCGTTTTCGAAACAGAAATAAACGCCGTCAATAATTACGCATCTAATAATCTAGAGAAATAGGATAGTAGAACAATGTATTGTTCACCAGACTGCTTTTCCGCCTAGCTAATGGCCTATAGGGTCAAATTGGGTTTAATACTGATGTCAACAAGTTGGAATGGGACACCTGAATCAATCTAGTTTATTAGTGTTTAGGGTAGTGAAAAGGCTGATGAAGTACTAAAAGGGCTGTTGCAATGTTGTATAAGACAATAACGATCTTTAAGGGTTAAAGAGCCTGATTTTTCTGCCCGGCCTTTTATAATATAACGGCAATAAGATAGGAACCGAATGACAGATAACGTTAATCGATACGTATAAAATAACTTGTCCAAAATTATTGACAACCAAGCCAGACTGCTGAAACCTTTTTTAATGCATAGTAATGAAATCACGGCCTACGTCATGTTGAATGGTTACCAAAGCCGGTAGAGATCATAAGGTAAGTTCCGTCGACCACCTTCAGAAATATGTGGTCAAAATATTAATTTTATCGTATAACGGTTTTCCCAACTAGAACGTATAGCGGTTTCGGGGTAGAGATTGGTATAAAAACGCATGTAGTTTAGCTAAAATCTCAACAGATGGCAGTATAACGATTCTAGCACAGTGAATACTTCAAATGGAATTTACTATTTTTTTGCTTTGGTATTTTTGACGATCGCACATCTAAATATTCATGGGAAATGGAAAATAATAAAGGTGAAATGAAACGTTACAATTTTTGTTTATCATATTAATGATATTTCAAGATAAGCATTTACAGGATTTTCTCAAAGTTGTAAATAGCTGATTATTTAGTGTTAGCTATCTTTAGGAGTCTATAGAGAAGTGGAACTACACACGCAAACAATGTTTTTTGCCTTGTGCCAAACGACTACTTGACGGTTTTCTTTTGGTGGATTGACGATGATCTCATAGATCAAATGGTTTTTGGTAAACATCAGACTGTAACGATGGTTGGCAGAGTCCTGGCTACAACTCAGGCTTTGCGAATGTCTATGAGTGACGATCATCAGTTATCAATAAGTGTGCGGTAAGTATCTACAATCGAGGGCAATCAGAAAATCACAGTGATTGCCGCCACCCACCTCGAGACAAAACGTTAAATTTTCAATAGTATCGTGCCCTATAGCACTAAATCGACAAGAAAAAGATTGTCAATAAAAATAGACAAGATGACTTTAAGGCCATAGACGCCTCAAAATCTTGTCTGTAAGCAAAAAAAATTAAAAGTTCACATCGATTACCAATAGATGGCGCTGTACCGGTTCCGCTATTGTCACCTTACGTAATATGCAATTTTAGCTCCGAAAATGATACTTTTTGAATTTTATAGGGATTGAAGGATTTGGTAATAGATCATGATGTATACAAAAATATTGAATTTATACTGTTGTCAATGATTTGAGGTCTCAATTGCTAAATGCCTGTGGGAATAATAGGTGACGTTCAGTCTACTTCGTATCGATTATTTTTTAACTGCTGTAAGAATATTCCGTGGTTCCGACTTTGAGATAAGTACCAATTTTTTCATTTGTGTACTTAATGATACGACTAAATATTACATAAGAGACTTGTACTTTTCTCAAAATGCCCGCGTTATTCATATTGCGGCGGCTTCAATATTCATTTTATTAGCTGGACTACAAGCCCACCCAAACTTTAAAAAAAAATTCGAAAAGTAAAATTTTACTCGGCATTTACGCGAAATAACACGTTATCACACATTCTAGTCTATGAGCGAATAAACAAAATTCAAATAAGTCCCTAGTCACGAAATGAGAAATCAACAAAATGGCCGCCATTCTGTTCGCTTCACAACATATCTGGATACAACTACAACGTCGTGAGCTGAACTCGACAAACACGACTGCAGCTATCTCTTTCCAACTACATGCTGATAAAATAAAGTCGACCAAGATAGCGCAATAAACCTTCCGTTGTCAAAAAAGTGAAGGGAAAATCAGAAAGAGTGGCATTTTTAGGCAGTGTAAAGGCAATGTGGGTTGGTTCACAAGCATTTTTTTTTTAAATCGTCTATTGGGAAGTACGGCCTTGGCACTGCCGTTAGACCACACAAATTACTAATATTAATGATGGAGGTAATTTGATTTGTTAAAACTTTGTTGACAAATAAGATGTTTGTTATAAGAACAAAAAATGCAAATAAAAAGGGTACGTAAAGTTAAAGATTTACAAAAAATAAGAGTGACGCTCGATGGGTGTTTAAGGGTTCGGTAGTTGAAAGCAAAGTCGCGAATTTTAATCAAATAATTATGTGACCTTCATTTATTACGAGATTATCTTTCTAACGCATCTTTTTATTTTCACGCGAAGGAAATGTATTTTTTTTTTCAAACACGTAATTTAATTTAAAAAATAATTAAACAATCTCTATTGTTTTATAGTGTTCGTATTCAACCTCAATTTTCAAAATAATAGACTTCTCTTTGATTAGTGACGTGTGACATCTGTCAGTACAGCGTGTCAAGCGAATATAGGTTTAATGAACTAGAGTGAAGACTTAAGGTTGAACATAGCGTAAAACAAGTCAACAACCCACATAACCTAAAAATATTTACAAGAAAAAATAAAAATAATGCTTTGAATTGTAACGTCTTCAACCGGTTTAAAATACTCAATCAACGAATACTGTTAAAACGGTTAGTATCACTAACTACATTCAAACAATTTATTAAAGAAAACTACCTACTTGCAAACAAAAATAGATAATAATAATAATTATAAAACAGTAAAATTTGAGACGGTATCTACATTTCAGTAAAATATAATACCAAAATATTATCAATAAACATTGTTCAATGTTTGCAACACCTACCTATTAACAAATTGAAGTGCAGAAGAAGAAGAGAAGAGAAGACTGATAACGAACGGCGAAACGACTGCTCATAAGCACGGTCGAAATGGTACTGGCAGAGAGAAAGAGATAGAAGAAAGAAAACGGTAGACCCGAAGTACTCCGACAGAGTTAACGAATGGCAACCGAACAAAACACACAGACTACTCGCGGATACAGAGAGTTGAAAAAATACGAAACCCAAATAGCAACAGAGCGCGTTAGATTACAAGGCGTGCGCGAGCGAAAGCGACAGGAATAAACGTGTACATTTTATTGAATCCGATTCTCTGTCGTTCACGTTACTCTGTGTACAAGTAGTTTAGGGAGGTCACGTTGTGACGTCATTGAGTGTCGTTCTCTTGTTAGAATACGAACTTCTACTCTACTTCTGCCTTATTCACGATGCAGCAAATTGTCAAACAGTTGCGTCGTGTCGGCGCCGTAAGAATAATCAACATGATTAGTTAAATAAGTTAGTACCTATTTTAATATTTGTCTGCTTGAGAGATTCAAACATAATTTAACCAGAGCATTTAGGTAGTTTAATAAAAAATTTCATATACAATTAATCTTATTTAACTTGCATAATTACTTATTATATTATACATATTTTTACGTCAATGATTTTGGTTATTACTTTCTTCGACTTTCTTCATTTAAAGCTGCAAGTATGGGCATTCTCATCTAGAACGAACTGAATCCATCAATAGATCTTAAATTGTACGAATACCCTTACATTACGAAAGAGAAGTTTAAACAAGCAGCTCATACATACCTACATAAAGCCAATGGCAAAACTATACAGTGCGCTAAATGGGAACATGCGACGTTGCCGCTCCGTACAACGTGTCGGCTCGATGCCGAAAGCGCACGACTTTTCCCGAACGGAATTCATCGAGCGTCTACGTAAGAAATCCACTTCACTACACACTTCACTACCTATAAAAATATCAAAATATGCTATATTAAGCAGAACCTAGAAGATCCCGCTTATTTTAGTTGCTTTTTTGAGAGCACAGTCATATTATGAATATTAAGAACTTAGTAATGACGGCGATGATGACGCGATCGATGGTGAATGGGACTTATCATCCTGCACCTAATCTGGTCACATCATTATTGAATTAGAAAGAATGACCGATTATTCGGCAGTGAGTTGTTCTAATACTACATTATAAGACGCCCGAATGTTGGATTTGAAGTCCCCAAATGGATGCAGAAATTAAAAAAAACGACTGAAAACCCTTGAATAATCCACACGTCCCGATAAATCGGAAAAAAATCCTGGAGTTTTGGAGGGTAAATAGAATTATTAATTTTTTTTTTAATAATAGTTAAAAAAATGAAAATTATCCAATTGAATACTGCTGACGTATGAATTTGTAATATTAAAATTTTAGTTTTCATTAATTACATTTCATTTCACTTCTTATTGGTTCTGTTATAGATATTGTAGGGCATACTAAGATAAAGTTATCTAGAACACTAAAGGCATGTGACAGCCGCTGATTTTGACAGAATAAGTTGTTTAATGATACATATGTGACAGAAGCATAAAAAAGAATGGGTACATAATATTATTATGTTTAATATTTCTGAGCCAAATTAAGTTTATCGTCAAACGCGTCAAAAATAAACGAGTTGCGTCGTCCTTGGTCACGATGGACACGATCAGATGCTTGATCCTTTTTATTTCATAACTATAACTGTTCTCTGTAACTAACTCCTAACATCAACGTAGAGCCTGGGCTGCACTGCAGAGCAGAGGAATACGTAATAAATGAGAAAGCTGATTAATGCGCATTACATTGCCTCTTTGAAGCAATTTTTAGGCAAGGCCTAATTAATACACGTCTAATGACTGGAATGGTAGGCCTTTTTTGGTTTTAGGAATAACAACAACAAAATTAATCCTCTTATCTTGGCCGCCGTTATTTATATATCTATATCTGACCTAGGCGACAGGGCAATGCAAATCCGCAGTCGCCCGAAACATGTCTTGTCGGATCTTCCGGATCCACCTTAAGCACCGGTCACCGTCCACATCGACGAGCGAACTAACCCATAGACACAGCTCACTGAGTTTCTCGCCAGATCTTCTCAGTGGGTCGCAATTCCGACACGGTTGAAGATTCTGCGAAGCACTGATCTTAACTACGGCTAGTGTTATTCTCTGAGGTTGAACCTGTGAACTCACCTACCCGTCCGCGTGAACCTAGAATTAAGCTACCACCAGCTAGCTAGCAGTAGGAAAAAAAGTGGAAAAGAAATCTATAAAAGATACTATAATGCTACATCATTTGTTTTAAAAAAAAATTACTAATTATTAGTTAATTATAGTTCAGAATATTCCTTATAATAGGATTAAGGATGGCTCTTAGTTGTTTTAAGTCTTACGAAAAATAATAGTAATTAATAAGTTTTGATGAAACGCAGATATAAAATTTACTGGTATAACTGCTGTGTTATGATAGTTATAGTGCGCGTAGCAGCTCGCTGGAGTAGGTTGGTGTACCGTTCTGCCTTTTCTGCCACGAAAAACTCGAGCGGTCTGGCTTGAAGAATGTCATAGACGTTATATGGGAAACCAAAATAAATGCATAGGTAGGTATTAAAAATTTCATCTGAATTACAAAGGTGCACAGCATTTAATTTGTGCGCGTATGTAACTTCAAACCAAATGGTCCGTGTTTTGGGATATCGTATGGGAATATCGATTAAAAAAATGTTATTGGCAAAATAGTTNAAAAACTCGAGCGGTCTGGCTTGAAGAATGTCATAGACGTTATATGGGAAACCAAAATAAATGCATAGGTAGGTATTAAAAATTTCATCTGAATTACAAAGGTGCACAGCATTTAATTTGTGCGCGTATGTAACTTCAAACCAAATGGTCCGTGTTTTGGGATATCGTATGGGAATATCGATTAAAAAAATGTTATTGGCAAAATAGTTATCATAAAACCAAAAGAAATAATATGGCATATTTAGAAATCTCCATATTAGGAAAACAGACATGAAGGAACTGCAATCACATAAGTCGCTGCTCCGAATGTTTTTAAAAAAACAAAATGTACACACTATTCATTCTATAACCTAAAAAAATATAAGAGAGACGAATATGTAAAAAGTTAACGAGTGCGAAAGAGAGAGAAAACCAATATTCTGGTGTAGCCATGATCTTGACAAATTCATGCAAAACGCTTCTAAAAACTGGTTCATACGAGTAATAATAGCATTATTGAAAGACATCTAAATGCTATTAATAAGCTTTTTTCTAAATTCAATATTAAAGATTTTCATATTACCGTAATCATTTCTTAAATACCTAAATAATAACCATAAGAAGTATAAAGCGAAAGCATACAATGGAGTATTAATAAATAAATAAATGGATGCATAAATAAGGAAAAAGAAAAAAATCTTCCCCTATTTTTGTATGTAACTACCTGACCCGGCAGACTTCGTAGTGCCTCAATCGATAAATAAAAGACTTTTGTATAAAATAAACTTAAAACAAACAAAAGGAATCCGTCCGACGGGGGGCACATCAAAGGAAAAACAAAAGTGTTATTTTTATTTAATTCCGAGCATTTTCATATTTATCTACCTTTTAAACCTTCTCTGGACTTCCACAAATAATTTAAGACCAAAATTAGCCAAATCGGTCCAGCCATTCTCGAGTTTTAGCGAGACCAACAAACAGCAATTCATTTTTATATAATATATAGATAGATAGATAGAAGATAGATAGATAAATTGAAGTTGCATAGAATACGCGAATAATGTCTGTTTATAACAAGTATGCCAAACGCATGCTTTCAATGTGATTGAATTGCTCTTTTTTATCTTACTATTCTTACACAGAAGATTATCAGTCCAGAATATGGAACTGCTGCCATTTAAAAGGAGCTTACCAATAAGCCTTTAAATGTGATGTCAAGTAACAGTTGCGTGTTTTTTTTTGTTACCTACTTTTAATGAAACGATATTTAGTATAAGTAGGTACATACTTTAGGTTTACGCGAAGTATGGCAAAGTATAGCTAGTCGCTTGGCACGCGGCAACGGCGCACGCTTATTGAAACGCGACGTTGCCACACCGTTACGGCATCTAGCTATAGTACAAAGAGTACCAGTTCATGTTTTATCTTTGTGTGCGTGCTGGCAAATTGATAGCGCTGCCACTTGCCAGACTAGTACATTGTTTATTACACCTAGTACTCTAGCAGTAAAATTGAACTTAGCTGATTACGAATAGTTACGCTAGGTGTTGGTCGGGAATGCAAGTTAGTCCATGACGATGTATTCTTCAAAGAACGCCTACAATAGAAGGACTTGTTAAGAAACTTACCGATCTTCAAAATGATGGAGGTCCACCAAGAGTACCAGAAAATTAACTTTTAAATGTAACTGATATAGACAAAGAACAAGTCATTTATTTGAAATCTAGTATCTAGCAAGCACGGGTAACCGTGTACGCGCTGCCGCTTCTAAAGGGAGTGTCCGCCATTTTGTTAACAAGATTTGCTGTTTACGCATCGCGAGAATGAAAAGGACAGCACTATATACTTTTCAACATGTTCTATTGCTTTTTGTCGACTAAGGTCGGCTTAAATTAGTAAAAAGGTAAAGCTACGAAGTGAAATGAATGAATCAGGGATTAATATAGTATTTTAAAATGACTTGATTTTGACATTTTTCTCTCTAAATCTAAAAAAACTAAAATACGTTTTTAGGTTACTTAACAGGAACTGTGACAGATGCCGGAAGTAGGGTTTTTATTTAGTTACATTTCAAAAATAAATTTATTACCTAACAAACTATTAAAATATTACATATACTTCCTGAATTTAATTTTTTTCAAAATGTACTGAATTTTAAATATTTTTTCAATAAATTTCACTTCAGTATAGTACCTGGTCTTATTCATAGTCTGGTGTTTTAGTTTGGGTTTATGAAACACATTCGGCCTGTTTCTGGCGCGCAACAGAAGGCACTCGGTGACGCGTATCAACTTTCTTTTGACTTGATTTTTACTCAATAATTATTTGTAAGTTGACGCCTATTTGGTCATTTTTAATAGTAGTGTAAGAGAGAGAAAGGGATATATAAACATGTTATGTCGGATCGGATAATTAATTTGCAATTTTAAAATCGGCCTTCTTCACTCACACTACATCGTATCAAAACGTGAATACATGAAATTTCATTGTGCATATAAAAAAATATTGATGCTGAATTTCTCCATGCCATCATTATCCACAGCTTGAAGTTATTTGTATCTGAGCTTTTTCTCTAGTGGTTTAAATTATTAGCATCATAAGTTTGGCTTCAATCGATGAAAAAACTTAAATTGGGCTGACCGTGATGATTATAAGATTTACACTATGAATAAATATGACAACCAAATTTTTAACTTATTTTAAGATAATACTGAATAGGTAACTAACAATAACAATTATTTCATTCTACTCACCTATGACTATAAAATCTACTATTGTAATTTGTAGCCTGGACCCGATTTTGACAAAGCAACATTATTTAGATTGAACATTGAACTGTAATTCCAAATTAATTTGTTGAAGGCAAAATTTTAAGGAAATGCATCATGTTGATTTGTCAGCGACACCTTTTGGGAGACTAAAATTTAAATTAAGCTGTTTTCGAACGAAGAAATTTAAAGATTTTTTTTTAATTTTTGTGTTTCGAAGTTCAAAAGCTTCTCAATAGATGGCACTGTTCACGGAAAACAATAACATAATCACTCCCTGTTTACAATAAAATAATGCTCAAAGACAAAGCCGAAACAAAGTAGCAAGTGGAGTTTTTAAGCGTAAAAAAGAGTTTCTTTGGCCAATTTGTTCACTCTTTTAATTATTCAATTTTGATTAAGATTGTATTCATACTCTCAGAAATTACGGCTTAGACCTTGTTTTGCTTGGGTTCTTTCAAACTTGATGATTGTACAGCTGTAAAGTGGCCTGTAATAATAATTAATATAGATGGAAATAGGTATGTAGGTGTGCAGTTTAAAGTATTTTTTACCTCATACAGTTACAAAACGTATGATTTTCGAAATGTTTTTCTTATAGTCTAAATACAGATTATGCAAAATATACTGTTTATATTTTTTAATAACATAGGTCACCAGTGCAATCAGAGAGACAATAAATTCAATAAACTGAACCTAGTAGTAGTAGTAGTCTTTTATGGCTTATATCTCCTATTCATAATTTACATAATCATTAATCGTAATTGTATGTAACTCAAGTTACTCAAGTGCCTTCAACAAAACATAGATTATACACTAATATTTATCGAGTAATATCACGTTCAAATCAAACTTCAAAGCAGAGGATGAACATCTAATGTTGTTAGTTCGAATGTTTTGAAGTTTTTTTACAAATCCAACGAATGTTTTTGCTTTACTAACATATATCATTAACATCTATAAAGTACAAGCATGTATTTGAATGTGTTGATGATTCTACCGCGTGTTGCGGTTAGTAAATACGTGCAACCTATAACCACATTTTTGATACATCTTGGTTACAATGGTACAATTTATTAATTACTTTCAGCAACAAAATATTTTGAACTGTAGGTCAATAAGTGGTTCGCGATGTTGTTATCAAAACTTGGAAAGTAAATACTCGGAAAGTCAAAAAGTGAAAATACTAAATGTAATTAATGATGATTCTCAAACATTGTCAAGGTATTTGTTAAATAAGTTAAGTCAATCTTTGAAAACATTTATAATCAAAATTCTAATATAGACCTAATACAAAGAAGACAGAAAAATAAAATTATGAGTGATGTCATTTAAAAATAAATAAATCAAATAATTTGAAATTAATAATTTTCCACATTCCATGTGAACTGCTTTTGGGACTGAGTTCAGTGAAACTTAGCTTTTAATTGTCTTTTTTAAATAATTATTTAAATTTTAGGTTTGATATAGCAAAGTCAAGATTAAAAAAGTTTAAACAATGGAAAACAAGCAATGGTCAAGTGAATACCCTATCTGATTTATCTTTAATAGAAGGTTTCACAGACAAGACAGCTAAGAAACTCTGTGACAGTATATTAAATGGACCCACTGAAGAAGTTGAACAAATATCAAATAAAATAAAAGGTCAAATATTACATCCAAATTTGAAAGAAAGTACTATTAAAGTGAGTAGCTATGTTATTCTAATGAAATGTTGAATTGTTTTCTATGTAAGATTTGTAATTAAAGTGACTATTTAGATCAATAATATATAGTGGTGGTGTGTGGTATTGTGTCTCTCGCAAATCCTCTCTCACAGTCGTATGTGTTTTTTTTACAACAAATAGGTTACTGCTAGAAATTATGCAAATTATAATTTTTGGGTATAATTTTTTTGTTAAACAATCATATTCCTTCGTGTTCGAACTCATTTGCGCCAGTGTGTATTTCATAAAATTTACCATTCACAGATAATTCCTCACTAAAGACACCTTGAAATTACACTTTTTCTAATTGTCAGTAGGAGAGCTCATATAAATAACAACCCAACTTCTTCAGAAAGTCGGCCCTCTACTTTGGGTCTTTGGGCAGCTTCATCTTGGTTTTTTTGGCAATATGCTCTATGTCTAATGAGAAAATTAAGATAAAATATTAAAGTCTGAATGCATGCCTTTTTGTAGCAGAGAAAGTGTGTTACCATCACCTACCTGTGATGGTCTAAAATACTCTTCATAATTAGGTAGACTCATATGTGTGTTTTGAATCAGTTATTTGTAAACAAACATTTCTAAGTTATAATAACATTGACTTTCAGGACTGTAAAACAGTATTGACAGTATATATATCTGTTAATTCAGTTTGTTGGACGCTTATAAACAAAAATTATTATGAAGTTGTGGAGTGGCAGTATTATGGTATTGATTACCCCGAAGGAAAGAAGATTCAGATCACAGATATATTTGATATTGTAAGTACAATTAACTATGTATTTAGATTAGCTATTAATTAAAAAGTGTAGTGTGCAATAAAAAGGTAATTAAGTAATAAAATTAAACTGATAATTTAAGTATAAAAAAAATTATTTTGATAAATTGTTGATACACTTCTGAACAATTTTAATTAGTAAGACCTTTTTTCTTACATACAAAATTGGTGGTACAATTTATAAAAAACCCTTTTTTTTATAGGGTTACATTAGTTTCACATGTTGTAATTAATATTTAAAGTGAGTATGTAGCTGCTTAGATATATTGTGTAAAAAATGAGGTAAACTTTTAAGCATGAAAAATCACCTCACTGCTGGGATGTAGGGCTCGAATCAAATCCTTCCATTTACATCGGTCTCAGGCAGCCTGTTCTAGCTTCTCCCACGTCATGCCCAAGACACCCAGCTCCTGTTCCGCAGAGCGACGCCAAGTTAACTGTACAATCACTAATTTTAATGTATAATTGATACTTTTAATGTCAAATAGATGGCACCATTTCAATATTCTTGGTAAATTTTTTTACTTCCCGTAGTAGGCAGGCAAGCACACGGCCTACCTGACGGTGAGTGGTTATCGTGGCTCATGGACATTAAGTATCTCAGGGGTACAGCCAAGCCGCTCCTTATCTAGTATGGGATTTTAGATTTAAGACAACTGTGTTCCTGCAAAAAAAAAAGACTAAATTAATACAGTAAAGAAGTCGTCGTGGCTTAAAGGATAAGACGCACGCTGCATTCGTATCTTGCGATGCACCGGTGTGAGAATCCCGCCGGCAGGTACCAATTTTTCTAATGAAATGCTTACCTAACAAATGTTCACGAGTGAGTTTCACACGTGAAGGAATATCATCATGTAATAAAAATTAACCCGCAAAATTATAATTTCCATAATTACTCGTGGTAGCAAGCCTTGTGAATCCTCACGGGTAGATACGACCGCCTTACCTATTTTTGCCGTGAAGCAATAATGCGTTTCGGTTTGAAGGGTGGGGCCGCCGTTGTATTATACGAATATCTTAGAACTCATGTCTCAAGGTAGGTAGCGGCATTGCAGATGTCTATGGGCTCCGGTAACCACTTCGCACCAGGTGTGAGCTCATCCACCTATCGAAGCAATAAAAAAAATTAAAATAAAATACAATCATTGTTTTCAGGCATGGCGTATAACGCAGCGGTTACCGGTCGCTGACATTTATGTGATGAAAGCTGAAGCTACCACTTTGCGAGCGGCCGGTAGCGATCCGAACAATCCTAAAGTATTGGCTGTAAATCTTCAGAAAGCTCAAATGGTCTCTATGATTGTTGCATTGATTAACGCACGAGGACACAGGTTGGTTTTAGTTAGGCTGTGTGCCGTTAGATGGTGCTGTTATAAAATATTTAACGATTTTTTTTATTGCTTATATGGTTGGACGAGCTCACAGCCCACCCGGTGTTAAGTGGCTACTGGAGCCCATAGACATCCACAATGTAAATGCGTCACCCATCTTGAGATATAAGTTCTAAAGTCTCAGTATAGTTACAACGGTTGCCCCACCCTTCAAACCGAAACGCATTACTGCTTCACGGCAGAAATAGGCGGGGTGGTGGTACCTACCCGTGCGGACTCACAAGAGGTCCTACCACCAGTGATTACGCAAATTATAATTTTGCGGGTTTGAGTTTGTGATTGAGTTTGTCCTACCTAATTTATTAGGTATATAAAATTAAATTGGCTTATTAATTGGCTATCACCTAATATTAAAGTGTTTGTTTTTTTTTTCAGAAGTGACGATGACGATGGTAAATTGAAACAGATTGTTTATTTTTTGAGGCCCACATTACCCTACAGGTAAGCTATATACAGATTTTAGACCATTTGAATATCAGTTTGCTTAGTTCGAGTTTTTTAACTTCCCTTCGCTTGCCGTTAGGGGCGCTCTTTTAACTCCATACAAATTTGAGTTAAATTTTACGCGATCAAGAAGTTAAAAAACTCGCACCAAGTCGACTGAGCCCGGTTAATATCTATCTCCCTTTAAACAAAATACATAAGCTCTATAAAGATAGTTTTAATTTCATCTAACGACAATTTTACTATTTGCAGTCGTATTGTACTGAAGTCGTATTGTATTGACTGTAAAGAGTAAAATTAAATGAATTTATAATTTTTTTGGATTGCAACCATTTTCACCATTTTAATACAGTGGTGCCATCTTTTATCACTACTACACACCATTTTAGCTCGGTAGTGCCATCTTTCGTCGCTACTGTTATACTATTTACGACAGTAGCGACAAAAGTTGATTCATTTTCATTACACTCACACACAGTCCATTGAGTTTCTCGCCGGATCTTCTCAGTGGGTCGCAATTCCGATCCAGATTCTGCGAAGCACTGCTCTTGTTAGAGCGTATCTAGTATGACCAATCGAGGTGACTGGAATAAGTAGGAAAAAATAAATCATGTTCAATCTAACTTTATTAGGTAAAAATATTTTTGGGTTATACGTGATATATATGCTCGCGAAAATTAAAATTTACAGTGCCAGGAAGGTCTCTGACATTGTACTCCTCCTCCCTGAGTCGCATTCGTCGACCATCTCCTCCCATTATCCTTCTCGGGATGATGTTTCGCCATCTTCCTCTTTTCTCGGCGGTGTGTATGGCATCGTATACTGTATGTATCCAGAGCGCATTGGATTCCCGCACGAAATCTATCCCACATTTTACTATCACGAGATAACACCCTCAAGAACAGGTCTTATACCGTCTGGATATATTTAAACCGACTGTTGTTACGGTTTCACAGGTTACACGGAACTTTAGTTGGAAACGAAAGAGTGTCGACTGATCAAACCGTCGAAATGTTACTTCAGGAGAGCAGTGGTAAATCAACAGGCAACAAACACGTCTACGTGCCGGAGGAAGTGAAAAACATGTTCAGGACACAGAACGAACTACAGAAGGACATGTTGGGACATTGTCTGTTACTTAGTTTGACTTTTATGGATTTGTGTGTTTACAAGAACAAGGAGCGCATCGCGAAATTAATTAAGAGGACTTCTTGATGTGCCTCTTACTAGATTAGAGAATAAACTTAATTAATTGTAACGAGGCTTTTGATGTCTTTTTTTTTTATTGCTTAGATGGGTGGACGAGCTCACGGCCCGCCTGGTGTTGTTAAGTGGTTATTGGAGCCCATTTACATCTAGAACGTAAATGCTGCCACCTACCTCGAGACATGAGTTCTAAGGTCTCAGTATAGCTGTAAAAGCTTAAAATTGCGCGTCAGTTTCGAAGTGCGACCGGAGTTTATTCTCACGCTATTATCATTGAATATACAAGGCAAACACATAATTCATGTGCTGCCATCTATTGTCGTATTGCTGCTTTGCAAAGATTACCTAATTTAGATATATTTTGATTAGATGGCGCTGTATTTATTATTTGATAAAACAATTTTTGTGTTTAGAGGGTAGACGTCAGGTATTTCGTATAAGGGACAAGTTGAAAAAGTGTCTGTAATCAGCATGTTATTGTTGGAAAACTTACCCAAATAGCGCTAGTGTAGGAAATGGAAATGAGAGGAATATAGCAACGTTAAACAGAGTGAAGAATGCTGGGTTCAAAAGTCTCTAATTTTTCGTGACTTGTATACCGGTCACCGTCCTCGTCGAACCCGTCGCTTGTGACGAAGGGCTCGACGAGCGAATTAACCCATAGACACAGCCCACTGAGTTTCTCGCCGGATGTTCTCAGTGGGTCGCGTTTCCGATCCGGTGGAAGATTCTGCGAAGCACTGCTCTTGCTAGGGTCAGTGTTAGCAACTCTCCGGTTGAGCCCCGTGAGCTCACCTACAAACGTTAGGGTGAAGCTGAAATAGCCTATCAAGGCTATCAGCATAGGTAGGCAAAAAAAAAACTTGTGTAGTTATATATATGCAATATTTAAAATCTCAACTTTTATTTACTTATTACTATTTACGTAAGAAGTGTTTCTTTTCTTCTTAATTTAATATCATACTTTAATAGTTTATGGGGTTTTTTTTTGGAATAATTCCACTTGCTACAATGGCGCCACCTTACTTGGCTCCCTTTTAGCGGACACTTTTTAATACACTGAGACAGTCCTCACTTTATACTCAGCTTCTATACTATCCATTAAAATATGAAACAAGCAAGCTTTAAATGAAATCGATTCCCAAGGAAATCACAAGGAAAAATCTAATATATAAAATTCTCGTGTCACAGTTTTCGTTGCCATACTCCTCCGAAACGGCTTGACCGATTTTGATGAAATTTTTTGTGCTTATCCGGTATCTATGAGAATCGGCCAACATCAATTTTTCATCCCCCTAAATGTTAGGGGTAGTCCACCCCAAAAAAAATTTTATTTATTTTTTAGACAAAATTTTGAATTTCTATTTTTTTATGATACAACATACAAAAATACATACAATCCTCAATTTTCACCCTTCTACGATCAACCCTTATTTTTTAATAGCCGTTTTAGTAATTTAATCATTTTCTATCCCGCTCGATAACATCAATTATTGTCACTTGGTAAGTTATCCCCTCCATGTGTCTACCCGTGTCACTTCTCACCCTGTAAACAGCACGGAGTAGGGATGTTACCTCTACAGTTTTCGGCTATTATAAATTATTAGTGTTTATGCTTCAAGCGTAGTAGTTAAACATTTTTAGTTCATCGCCTTGCATGTCAGATGGAAAATGTACAGAAAAATCCCTAAAGATTTCACTAACGATACAATCACAAATGTCGACGCATATCCAATATATCGTCGAAGGAATCCAGATAATGGCGGACAATCATTTATTAAAAACATCAGCAACACAGACATTGATATTGACAATCGTTGGGTCATGCCATATTTGCCCCTGCTGAGCAAAACATACAATTCTCATATTAATGTTGAGTTCTGCAGTTCTGTGAAGAGCATCAAATACATTTGCAATTATGTCCATAAAGGCAGTGACATGGCGGTGCTTAGAGTGGAAAATATGAATATACCATGGCACACAGACATTCGCTTGAGGCGTTGAACAGGACATTGAAAGATATTAAAAACAACGACAAACTATTTGGTGGCACTCTGTTAGTCCTTTCAGGTGACTTCAGACAAACACTTCCCGTCATTCCACGTTCAACATACGCTGATGAAATCAACGCCTGCTTAAATTCATCGACATTGTGGCGTAATGTTGAAATAGTACAGCTGAACAAATGCTTTAGATCCATCCGCTGAAACATTCTCAAAACAACTCTTAGATATCGGCGATGGAAAAGTCACTATAGCTGAAACTGGATACATAAAATTAGCGAATGATTTCTGCACTATCATTGATTCGCAAGATAAACAAATATTTCCCAATGTACACACGAATTACATAAATCTCGAGTGGCTTGCAGAAAGAGCAATGTTAGCTGCAAAAAACGTGGACGTTGACATTTTAAATCTGAAGATACCACAGTTATTGCCAGGGGACTTGGTATCATATAAATCTATTGATACAGTTTGCGATGACACTGAAGCTGTAAATTTTCCAACAGAGTTTTTGAACTCACTGGATTTTCCAGGCATGCCACTACACAACTTACAATTGAAGGTTGGATCTCCAATTATTTTGCTTCGTAATTTGAACCCGCCACGGCTATGCAACGGTACGCGATTAGTCATTCAAATAATAATGAAAAAAGTTATCGAAGGCACCATTTTAAATGGCAAGTTTCGAGGTGAAAATATATTGATACCACGAATACCTATTATACCCACAGATGTGCCAATTCAATTTAAGCGTATTCAATTTAGGATTAGATTAGATTAATAAATCCCAAGGCCAAACAATGTCTGTTTATGGCTTAGATTTGAGCACCATGTTTTTCACACGGACAATTATACGTTGCATGCTCTCGAGTGGGTAAACCATCAAGTTTGTTTGTATTAGCTAAAGACGGGCTAACAAAAAATATTGTTCACGCTGCAGCATTAAGAGATCAATATTATGTAATGAATTAATTATAGATATATAATTATTACTTTTAATAAATTAAAACAATTAATGTTTGGTGTTTTGTTATTTTTAAACAACATTCCCTCATCGTTCACAGCGCTCCAGGCCTTTTTCACTCATATTCCACATCCTTATACACTTCCAATAGGTTAGTATTTTTTTTCTACACTAGAAATTCTCTAGAAATCTTATATATGGCAAGACAACGTTTGCCGGGTCAGCTAGTATTACAATAAATTAAATATTTACTTTTATACTTTACGTTTTGAATTAATCGCATATCTTTTACTGTAGATAGAACGCTTTTAATTACTTATAAAATTTGAGTCGAACCAGTTCTCTTTAAGATGCGTAAGTTTTTTTTTAATTGCTTGGGTGGATGGATTAGCTCACGGCCCCCTGTTGTTTAGTGGTTACTGGAGCCCATAGACATCTACAACGTGAATGCCGTCACCCACCTTGATACATGAGTTCTAAGATCTCACTTTTAACAGTACAACGGCTGCCCCGCCCTTCAAATGCATTACTGCTTTACGGCAGAAATAGGTAGGGTATTGGTACCTATCCGTGTGGATTCACAAAATTTTCTACCTACAATAGGTACAAAGCTCTTCATGCGTCTGCTGCGGCCCATAACCAAAGAACCTAGCCATTGATGATAGGTGGCTATGAGATTGATTGTCTTTCGCATGTTTATTGCCAAAAAGGGCGGCTTTTCATGAACGTGAACTAAATGACAGCTGTCATTAAGATTTTAATAAGCACAGCATCAGTTAATCGCCCAATTGTTCCAATTGCCCAATCGCCATAATATATTAAGTATAATGATTATGATCGTGATTGTGGTCTGCGGAACAGCAAAAATTAGTTAAACCTATTTTTTTAATAGATACATCATTTCTGAAAGTATAAACTCGCACTCGATTTACGATAATCATATATATTACATATATTTTTTTTTGTGCTTAGAAGTGTTCACGAGCCCACCTGGTGTTAAGTGGTTACCGGAGCCCATAGACATCTACAACGTAAATGCGTTACCCATCTTGAGATATTAGAACTTATATCTCAAGAGGTCTTAGTAACAGCGGTTGCTGGATGTTATTTCTTCACCGTGGAAGTCAATCGTGAACATTTGTCAAGTACGTATTTCATTAGAAAAATTGGTACCCGCTTGCGGGATTCGAACACGGTTGTATCGCTAGATACGAATGCACCGGACATCTTATCATTTAGGCCACGGCGACTTCGAAATTTTAGTATTTTAGTTGAAATTTTAAATGCAATGTTATGGTTTTTGAGTAATTATTTTAAAATGCCTTAGGCTTTACGTTAAAAGTGGTCAAGGAAATAAAAATCGCTTTTATTGCTTCAGTTGGACTAAAAAGTGTTTATTTGATAAAATACAACGAGCTTACTTTTTACAACATTTTACTTCTATTAAATGACATAATAATAATAATTAAAAAAAAACAAACAAAACCCTTAATATAATAATAATAATATACATAAATACGATGGTAAAATGAAAACTTCAAACATATCATACGTAACTAAAGTAAATGCAAAAGGCAAGATCATTATAATAAAAGTTAAAAGTATGTAATACAATCTAAAGCATTTAAAAAAAATCGTGAAAATAAAAAAAACATCTAAATTTTTATAGGTTACACCGAGAATTATAATGCATTTTTTTTTATTACAGATCACACGTACACTTTTTGACTTAACCAAAGTTGAATTTTGTATTTAATACTGATAATATTTTCGATTTGGAAGAACTAGAAAAAATATTTACAATAATGTTTTTTTTTTCTTGATTACATAAATGCCAACATTATAAATTTATCGTCGCCTGGATCTGTGACCGTATCGCAACCAACTGCTTTTTGTTTTGGTAAATCGTGGTAAAATAAGGAGAAAAACTTGGAAAAGAAAAGAAAACGTAAAATCCGTTTGCCTATTGTTGTGTGTAAAAAGTTCGATCTTGTATTCTGGGATTGTCTAAAATGAATTTCATATATTTGAATCACGACTTCTCTGCACTTCATGTATGAATGTAAGAAAATATACTTCTATTGTAACATCCGGTTTGAAGTTGTAAAGAATTCATACATTTTAGGCCACTTAACGGAAACAGTGTTACGTAGAAAATAAAAAATATATATAAATAATATTTAACCTTTAATTCCACTGATCAATGGCCCTACCACATGGAAGACTGGTAAAAACACTGGCAACTCATAAAATTAACTTTTAAAATCCTATGTACCTACTGTGTACAGAAACTCATTAGGTATTAAATTCTTTACAACTTCATTATTTATAATTCTATAGAAACCTAACAACATTGTAAAAATTACCAGTCTATTGTTTGTATATTACAATAAATATGTATCTACAATCAATGATATAACAGCACCCATTTAATGAAATCAATTGCTTTGAAGCGACGTCGCCTGCGAAGCTGTCATCAGAAAAATGAAACATCTGTATAATAAAGATAATCATGTATGTATAACTGTTGTATATTGTATATAATCTCTCTACTGTATTTCATTGTATAAGTAAAACTGTATTGTATTAAACTGTAGCAAAAATAAGCTTAACAGACGACGCGGTTTCATTTATGTATTTTATTTAAAAAAAAAAGTATGCACACAATAAAATCTGTTTAAAACTCAATCCAGACTACAAGATCATTTTAAATCTAAATATGTTCATCTTTATAAAAATTCAACACTTATTTTACTGTGGAACTGTTTCAATAAGTCTTTCTATTGTCATATAAAGAAAAAAATATTTTTATAATCTGTTGTAACTTTGACAGCGGTTGGCGAGTGTGGCAGTGTTTACAACAGGTTGTTGCAGATATATGTACTTAGATTATAAAAGGAAAATTAAATAGGCCATTCACGTGTTGGCTACCAATTATCCGTTAAAATAAAAATGGTTAAAATCATTAGATGCAATAAAATAATTGTAGTGTATTGCACTGTTACTACAGTAACTGCAGTATAAACACCTTTTAACGTTAACATAGATATAAAACAAACAAAAAATACACATTAACTGAAATAAATGACTTCTTGCAAAACCAAAATAAAACTGCGATTTTAAATTTTTGGTCACAGTAATAATAAGCTTTGGGTTTTGCAAGCCGTTCATGATTACAGCGTAATTAATGGAAGACACAAAAGCTAATTAGTAGCCAACTCAATATAAAATAAAAATGTTTATTCCTAAGGTCATATCATGCGTGGTACTATTCCTGCTATGAGATATTCCTGCGATTATTTGACATAAAACAAAGATATTTATTTTTCAGTGTACTTACGTATTAACGCCACCGCGGCAAAAATTCGATTAAACTTTCCTTTATGGTCCGTTGATATTGGGTCGGGGTGGGGATGGGGGGAGGGAGGGGGTAAGGGTTTACCCCCTGCACCATTCCCACCGCGCGGAATCCCATGGTATATCCACGGTTAATTTTTTTTATTAAAATTGTATTACATATTTAGTCAAACTCGAAAGGGAGCTTAAGTTTGAATTCGTCTTATCTCCGGCGCTGCGGGAAGAGCAGCCCTTCCGCCCTTGCGTGCCGAAGCACGGTCACTCGTGCTCCGCTTCGTAGCTTCGGTTTGTTGGTCGCCTACGGCGACCAGTCTCAGCCGCTCCGCCTCGCACTGTTTCCGTGCTCCGTCACAGCGGGCGAGGAATGCTCTTCCTCCGCGCCTCCGGTTTTTTGTATGCACTCTAGGGGTAGGGCAGACAAGACCAGGTGGAAAGTGGGGTGCTCTTATTCGTTTTTCCATATTTTTCGAATATTTATGCAATTTTATTACCAAAACACGAGCAATTTTACTACTTCACTTTTTTAAAAAGTCTTTTTGGCTTCTAAAGTGTTTTGATTTTATAAAAAGTGGTTCATTTTATATTTAATCAACAATAATTTAGGTTTAGGTTGTCTACACTTGCTAACCATTAACTTTTTGCCGCGGTGGCGTTAATACGTAAGTACCTTTTTCAGTTGCGTTGTACAAAACTGTTTATTTAAAAGAGAACGTCGAGAAAAATAGCAAATATTATCTGTTAAATTTACACATTTCTAGGAAGCATAACGAAAAAAAAAAAATGGTAGGTACATATTTGAATTATCGTTAACCTTGTAAATTAACTACATATTTATAATATTAATGTGTAGTAAAATGTGACCGATTTCAAACTTTATCGCTGAAACAATTACAAAAATATCGGTATTAGATTTTTTGTGGTGCAACGCAACTGCATTAGCTTAGTACAGATAATTATAAACAGTTATCGAAAGCCGGTAGTATGTTTTGTAAATCCTCATACCTACCTGTGAAGGTTTTAAATCAAAATAACGTTTGCTGTTTGGTTCGAGCTAATTCCGAAATGCTCAAACATTTTTGGTATGTTTAAAAATCGCCGATTTAGTGTCTGCCATCTCTCTGTTTGCGGATCGTATCAGTTAGGGAGGTTACTTAAAACCGAACTCCCTAAAGGCTATTCATTACGCCATCGTAATGAATACCCTTTAGTGAGTTTCAGCTGGTACCATTACCAGCCTGTGCAAATAAGCCTAGGATAAAGTGTCATAGTAAACGCCACCTTCTCAGAGGACAAGCTGCAGTAAAATTAGAGTCCCAGCGAAACATCGATTATCGTAATCACCTTCTATCTTTCTTGCAAAAGGGACATACATAATTTCAATAGTCAATAATATATTTCTTTCAGCAAACTAAGTAGCGATTTATGACATGTTTAGTTCGTTTCACTAAATGAGATCACGAATAAATGCGTTATTAAATAAAGGAATTTGCATTCGATAATGTATCGGCAAGAGAACTATCATCTCTGTTGATTTTTAATAAATTTGCTCTTCAATTGCAGCTAACCGACCGTTATTTTACAAGCTTCGCTTATTATATTGCAAGTTCCATTGTATTTAATACAAAATACATCTTGAAGAAAAGTATGTTGTTAAATTTCTTAAGTATTGCAATCTTAATCTCTCCTTTCGTTCTTAAATATGTAAACAAAGAAAACTTAAGCTTATCAACGTCGTGGTTAATATATTTTACTATGAATAGCTTTTTTTGTGTGAATGAGTAGTTTCCATTTGAAGAAACTAAGTTCATTGTTTGACAATTCATTTAAATGACAAGAATCGGCAATCTTATTGATTCTTAATATGATAAATGAAATGATACAGAAATCAATTTTGCATTGTTTCGATCTATATAAACAAAATTTGTAGTATAGACCTAGAGCAGGGATGGGCAAATATTTTGATAGTCTGGCCACATTGCAGATGAAAATTTGACCTCGGGCCAAACAGCTTTTATTTCTAATTTTATATTGTGCGAATGTTATACCTGTATACTGTAATTGTTCAATTATCATAATTATATTTTCGAATAGGAGGCGCTGAAAAGAGCGGTTGTCTGGGAGAAAATTTTGGCTCCCACCGGCCCTGATAATGTGTATCCGTATTGCTTAATATTTTATCTAAAAAATTTTATGCACCAATTTATGTTAGACAAAAACTAATATTTGGGTTTTTAATAATAATAATATATACAATGCTTCACGGGCCAGACAAAATTCTACCGCGGGCCGCCATTTGCCCAGGCCTGACCTAGAGTATGCGGATTAAAGTAGCTCCCGACAAATTGGACGGCACGTTGTCATAAGCAACATTTATTCCGCATTTCCCAACTATAACGCCCAATTCACTTAATTTATTGTAGATTATTATATTTTTAAAAACGACCGCTTTAACCATAGACAACGTAAAAATACATATAGACAAGAAAAGCAAAACCGTGCTCTTTCTAAAAATGTTAAAAATAACATTTTTTTTTACGTAAAATACAATTAAAACGCATAATTAAGTAGGTTCTAAATACATATATGTATAATTGAGCAAAACTTAACAAAACAGTGAGCAATATAAAACAGAACAGCCAGAGATTACTACCGAAAACTTGAATTATGTCTTATTCTGTTCTTATATTATAAAAAAATATATTGCCTACAATCATAATTTACATTATCAAAAATTTTCTATGAAATTTTGAGAGAAAACGACAAATTTCAATTTTAAATATATTTAAAATAAGATTCAGGGTTAGACTGCTTTTATTTGCAACACTGCCTCGGATTTTCTCAATGATATGTATTTACAATAACCAGCTGAAAATTGAACTATCCAAGGAGTTCCGTANATAAAAAAATATATTGCCTACAATCATAATTTACATTATCAAAAATTTTCTATGAAATTTTGAGAGAAAACGACAAATTTCAATTTTAAATATATTTAAAATAAGATTCAGGGTTAGACTGCTTTTATTTGCAACACTGCCTCGGATTTTCTCAATGATATGTATTTACAATAACCAGCTGAAAATTGAACTATCCAAGGAGTTCCGTACTATGTAAACGTGCCCCTCTTAAAACGCTTTAGATCTCGCAAGATCGACGAAAACATTACCAAGTCGATATTACAGTACCTAGTCATACGCGTTAATAATAATAATAAAAAGCAGCACGTCGCCATTAATATACTAAATTTAAGCCTATTTCACATATACCATTTAGTAATGTATGTAATAATTGTATAAAATATCATCTTTAATCTCTGTATACTAAATCACCTTTGTTTTATATTTAAAATTAAATCCATTTGTATTGGTATAAAACTCTGATAAAAATCTGAGGTCATCTCGTGGCTATGGCACTGTATACTGTATAATATGTATTCAAACTTTGTACTAAGGCACGTCGCGTCCAATCCGACCGGTGTATATAGAAAAACTTTCATGTTTGTATAAAAATACTTACAATCTATTTATTATTTAAGGCTGCTCGATTTGTATATAAAATATAAAGGAAAAGGAATATATTGTGTGCGGTCGGAAGTCGGATTGGACGTGCGCTACCAATGGAGGATCACAAGTACTGAATATGTGGACCACATCAGTCACGGAATATAACTGCTTCTAATTCAATTTAACGATGTAATTTCATCTCTTTTTTTGTAAACCTCCCGAAAGTTTGATAGGAAACTGAAACGGTAACACAAATTCTAATTGTGGCTTCACAGTTGTGAATCCGTCGTCGAGCGACAAATCACAACTGCCAAACGTCAAATTTTCATAACTGTCTAATGATTAAATTCTTTGAGAAACAATATTTTGTTACTAAATAAAAATAAAAACAACCAACACAAAGTTTTCACTTGCGTCAAGTGATGATTAATAAAATGGTATGAATGTGACTCCCACAAATTCAGCAAACTATTACGATTATCATTAACATTTCATATTATGCGTTAGGAAAACGAAACCATCACATTAATATAGTAAAAAAAAGCTATAGGTATCTTAAAATGTACGTCTTGTCTTCGGAGTTCGGTTACATACGAATGGAGATGTTAAAACGTCAAAAGTGAGTCGGGTCGTCGTCCTCTCGCTCCCCTGTTTATAGTCTAGGAGACTGCGGAGGTGTTTCACGGAAGCGATATTTTCAACAAAACAGATATATCTCATATATCACTTTGTCAGCTATATCATATATCCTGAATATCGTATACAAATCATCTGAATTATTATGAATCTACTACATTACGTGCGGACGCGATGTGTCGTAGGACGCTTTGTGCACCGGGCGACGAACCGACCACAATTAAATACAAACTCACATTTATATATCTTTATAATTCCTATTACTAATTTATTTCGCGATGAATGATCGAATTGCTTGGTAATTCGAGACGTGGTTACACTAAGTTACAATTAGAAATAACATTTACTCTGGCATTCCTTCGTTCCCCTGATGAAACTACGACAAAGCACTTTGCGACATCACACACGTTCCCTAATTGGTAAAAATTCTTCTAATCTCACTCGTATTTCATTATCTTCAAATCAGTCAAATAAGAGAAAATTGCCAGCGTAGAGCCGCGGACTTTAAAAAAAAACAATTTAAATTTTGAGTCCGTCGTCCAATTATACCAAAAATCCAATTATACCATTCATTCAAAAACAAAGAAATATCGGACATATTTCGTCTTGATTAATACGAAATTTTAACGCTAAGTGAGCGAATTGACACCTAACCTACCTATCACAGTCCTTTCTCAGTCTGACCCATTCCGATAAATGCATCCCAATTGTCAATATCTCTTGGAAAAAACTGGTAACAACCTAACAATAAACGAAACTGGTAGAAAAATTTAAAACGCTAATCTATTTGGCACCTACGTATAAGACGTTTCAGTTTAATCTCATCTAGATAAATAAAAACTAAGGCGACACAAACTTGTGAGATGTTTAAGTACTAAAAAAATATTGTCGATGGCAAAAGGTAACCTAAGTTTTTGGTTTGTATCCATTGTGCCGTTCTCACGTTATTCGAAAAAAGTTTTAAAAGATTAAAGCTACGCTTTTAAAATCGTTATTTTTTGACGTCTTTGAGCATAATTATGTAATTTAATTTACTTTACCTCGTTTCTAATTGCCAGCTCTTAAAATTCATTATCCTTAAACAAAATTAACTTAATACAATAAAACTACGAATTGTATACAATATACAAAGGCGGCGCGGTCGCGCCCGAGACATTCATCGCGAAATATTGTTACGTGGTAAAAGATCAATTCTTAGTTGTAACATTTCAACAAAGTTTTTAAATCCTAAATTCTGGTTCGATCCGAATATCTTATATTGAAAATTTCGATCGAGAATCATCAAGAAAACTAATTCTTACTTGGTAACTTAACGATTACGGAGCGAAAACGCTAACTATACTCAGTTCAGACGGTAACGAGATTTCGACCGTCCGACGACAGTTCCTCGACGGAGCATTCAGAACGGTCGACAATATAGATCGAAGCTCATGTTACGGCGATCCGGATTATGTAGGTACTTATGTTACATGGTCACGAAAACGATCGCGACCGGAGCTCGTGCTGGCGACTCGCGTACTGGGAGGCCCGCTCAGTTGTACAGGCGCTCGCCGTACAGCTCAGGCGGCGCCGTGTGCCAGCGCGGGCCGGCCGCCGGTCACTGCGCCGGCAGACACGCGCCGCCCACCGCCGGCTTGAACTCTCCGCTCGTCGGGAATTGCTGGAACGGTGGCGCGTAGCACTGCGGGAAGTACAGCTCTGGTTTGACCACGGCGGCGGCTGGCGGCAGCGGGCGGGGCGTCTTCGATGTGTCTGCCCGACGCGCCTTTGTTGCGTGCGGGTTCATGTGGTTGTCGATGTGCTTCTTCACCTCCGGTTCGGTGGCAAACCGCCGCCGACAGTTCGGCATTGGGCAGCAGAACGGCCGATCGCCTTGATGAGTTCGCGTGTGTTGATCTAGAATTGCTTTTTGCCTGAAATCCTTTCCGCATTGCGTGCACTTATAGGGTTTCTCTCCGGTGTGAATGCGCAGGTGCTGGTTGAGAATGGTACGTTGTCGGAAGAAACGTGGACAATAAATACAGCCATATGGCTTCTCGTTTGTGTGGATTCGCAGATGCTGAGTCAGATGAGATTGCTGCCTGAATCGTTTGCCGCATTCAGGGCACGGATATGGTCGGGATTCAATGTGAATGCAGCCGTGTTGAAGAAGAGTCGACTTCTGTTTGAACTCTTTCTGACAGATAGGACAACGTACGTAGAGAGGCATCGCGCGGCCGCCGAGGACATCTGGAAGCTTTCCTCCTTTTAAATATTGCAACGATAAACCCGACCCAAACACAGTATGATTAAGGCCTTTCGTATCTTTGAAGTAGGCGGGATATTGAGCGGTGTCACCCGGTGAGAAACATGAGCCTCGCTGTTCTCCATTCTGCCCGTCGGCATCTCCAAAAGTCGACTGGATCTCTTCCTTGTTCTCGTCGGGAGGAAACGGTACATCCTGAGGCCACAGAGTCGGCGTGGTGCCGTTCTTGAATATCAGATGCGGTGATACATCTGCAAAAGTCGAACAGTGCGATCAGTTAAAAATCCAAAAAGGGACATATAAATTGACGACGAGTGGGTTAATCAAACTGGGTACGGTTACAGGATCGTCCGGCGATCGGATCCGCGTCTCGCGCGATTCTCCGCCAGACGGCTGGCGGGTGCAGGGGGACCGAAAATTTGATGCAGAGGAAGGCCAATAGTTGCGAGACCGAATCGAACGTGCGGGGGGCGGCGGGGAGCGCGGGCGGCGCCGGCAGAGGCGGACCGCTGCGGGCGGCGCACGCGGGGAGCGGGGCAGGGCATATATGTGTGAATAGCGCTCGCCTTGGTGTGTTCGGACGTGCTGGTTCAGGATGGCCTTCTGGCGGAAATGTTTGCCGCACTCGCCGCACGAATATGGCTTCTCACCGGAATGGATGCGCAGGTGCTGGTTGAGGATGGCGCGCTGCCGGAACGAGCGCGGGCAGTAGACGCATGCGTACGGCTTCTCGTTGGCGTGGATGCGCAGGTGCTGCGTCAGATGAGACTGCTGCCGGAACCGCTTGCCGCACTCTGGACACCCGTATGGTCTCGAGTCCGTATGGATCCGCTCGTGCTGAAGCAGAGTCGACTTCTGTTTAAAGTCTTTTCCACATGTCAAGCACTTGAACAGCCGTAGTTCTGAGTTAGGGTTGTGCTTCCTTGGCTTTGGAGGTTCAGGTTGAACTATGTCAGGCAAATGGCGGAGGTCTGGCGCTCCGTATTGATCGAGCGGACCCTCCAAAGATAAGACGCCACCGTTTTGTTTTAAATAGTGCAGCGGAAAGCCGCCGGTACTCAGCATATGACTGGCCGGTCTGGTCTCTTTGAAGTACGGTGTATACTGTTGCTGTAGATCGGGCTGCGGGATGAAGCACGGTGATCGATCAAGGTGGTCTTGCGGCGGAGGCTGCGGTTGGGGCTGCGACTGTAGTTGTTGATCAACTTGCATGTGTTCAGGTGACGTCTGCTGTTGCTGCTGCTGCTGCTGTTGTTGTTGAGCCTGCTGCTGGGCTTGTTGCTGAGCTAGTTGTTGTGCTGCATCTTCTGCTGCCGCGGTCGGGTCCGGCGGTGGAGGAGCCGGTGGATAGGGCGAGGGCGCAGGAGAGGCTAACTGCGGTTCGGGCTGAGGGGACGGTCCACCAGGGCTCTGGTGTTGCATGGGCTGGTAGCCGCCGTCCAGAACTCCACCGCCCCACTGTGTGCCCGGTGGAGCTCGTTCAACGCCATCCTTGTATAACACGTATGGTGCTGCCGTATCTGAAAAAGAAACAAAACAATATGAGCTATAGTTGTTTAGAAGAAAAAAAACTATAGAAAAATAAATACTTTAGAAATATTTAATGACAAAAACTATAATGTAGAGAAATTTTACGTACATTAGTTCGTTTTCGTTAGCAAAAATGAGGAGTTCGCGTGTAGCGTGTGCGATTCGTAATAGTGGCGGCGAGAAATGAATAAGAATTTAATAAAATGTCACGTTTTGAACTAGACTAAACTAGATGTTTTTAGTTATAACAAGCGCCATTTGAACCGACATATTTGAATTTAATCTGATATTTATTGTGTACTAGCGACCCGCCGTAGCTTCGCTTCGGGAACTGTGATTTATTCTTGATCTTATTGAAATTTATTTCTTCATCTTTCATAATATCGCGCACTCGACTGTTTATCATCATAATTAATCAAATAGGTATTTGTCCAAATGATTTAGTGTAAAATATAAAGTTTAACTACTTTAAATACCAGATTCGATAACAGTATTGATTGATATAAGGATAAATTTTTTACTACCAAATGAGCGTTACAAACAAATTATCAATTTTTATTGTATTTATGGTTTACTATTTTGGTGATAATGGCTTAAACATAAAATATAGATATATGCTGTCGCGGAATTTTTTGTAGGACTATTTATGTTAAACGTTTTTCATTATATATTATATACATACGTGTGACTCCAACGGTTTTTGCAGCGCACGTCAGAATAGCTCGGAAATGGCAGATTTTTTCCTACTTACACGTACACTTATCGTTACATTTTGAGTAACTCACACAGTATCTTTATAAACTATAGCCTATGTGATATTCTGATGTGTAAGCTATATTATTGTAAAGTTTCATCATAATCCAATAGTTTTTGCGTGAACGAGTAACAAACATACATCTTCTTACAAACATTCACTTTTATAATGCATATATATGTTTATATATATTAGCAGGAATTTTGCACCAATTCGTAAATTTTAATATTCGTCAGTTACTTCTCTCTATATAATAAATAGGTAAAGAACACACTCAAACACGATTTTCTCATCTATCAACAGAATATCTTGTTTTTTAACAAACTAAAATGAGATTCGACTCTTTGGATTTATTTATTTATTATTTTGATGATTTTTTCGACATTTGCGAACTGATTTTAGTTTCTTTTTTACTTTAAAGCGTACGCTGGGTTCTTTGTTGACTTTAATTGTTGTATTTCACATTCGAACTAAAAGACAAGAAACATTTTTTTTTCATATTTTTGCAGTCGCTAGTAACGGGCTTTAGTGTTAACAACAAAAGTTTTGGAAAATAATCACTTTAAAAAATATAAACAAGAAAGGAAATGTAATTCATTAAATAAATAGTATTCTTGAGTTTTCAATGATTTTAGCTGAATTTCAATAATAAATAGAGCAAACTATTTCTTATCGGGTCAAATAACGGGCAAGGAAATTAAGGTATGGCTGTAAGGAGCGTTAAGTCCTAAGATTCAAGGAAAAGTCGTTTTCATAAAACCTGGGATTCCTCTTATTGTCAAAATGAAACCCCACATCAAACCGAAGTATACGTCTTGTTCTTTTTATCTGCGTGTAAAGATACGTAAACGTCAAGGATATATCCGATAAGACCACGAATCCGATATTATTTCTTCGAGCACGTCATTCCTAAGCACGTATTAAATATATCAAAGAGAACACCAATAGAAGTTATTCTAATTAGAGCAGCCAAAAAAGTTTCGAATAATCAATTCGCGGCCGCGCGGTCATTAGAACCTCATTATCGATCGAGAACTTAAACAAAGAACTTTTTTCTACGTCATTCGTCATCGGAACGGACGCATTCTGGCTTCGGAATGAAAAAAAAACAGGTCATCCATCTTGTCGGGACGGGCATCGTTGTTAAATAGTGAGATCGGCTGAACGCCGATAAAATCCTGCTACTAAACTGTTTGGATTAGTGTTGGGATACGGACTACAACGATATTAAATAGCATGCTATTCGTTGCGTTATTTATAAACTGTAAATAAAGCAGTGAGCTGTCTGTACGTTTTGTACTCGAATGTGGTTCAATCAAAAGCAATCATGTCATTGTGTCAGCTTAAATTGTAGGGTGGCTGTTGTTTGAAATGACTTCGAGCTCCGTACATCTTCAAACAACCCTTTTTTTTCCCCTACCTATTCTAGTAACCTCGAAGGGTTATATTAGATTCACAGAACTAGTGGGTGAGCTCACGGGGCTCTAACCTGACGACGTTCCTAACACTAGCCCTAGCAAGAGCAGTGCTTCGCAGAATCTACCACTGGATCGGAAACGCGACCCACTGAGAAGATCCGGCGAGAAACTCAGTGGGCTGTCTGTGGGTTAATTTATTCGTCAAACCCGACGACGAGAAGGGTGACGAGAAACGAGCCTGTCTTGGATTGGATTGGATATCTAGCACGCCATTTTCCTTCTTTCGTTCAGTTAAGATGAAGTTATTTGTTAAGGAAATTTATTAATATATTCCTTTTAATACTGTATAAACTATTATATGTATGTATGTATGTATATATGTATGTATGTATGTTTATATTTATGTGATTTTGTATATATGTAGATATACTTTTTTTTGTATGTATTCGTAGCCTAATATAAATTTCATTGCACCTACCACTATTTACTCTGCACTACCTTTGGTTGACTGGTAGAGAATGCCTTAGGCATTAAGTCCGCCAATGTAAATTTTACATGAAGTGTAATAAATAAATAAATAATACTGCGTTCGTAACCATGCAATATGTAGCTAAAAATATTTGGTCTATAGTCCGGAGTGAGCTGTCGCCTATTCATTGGCTATAATGAACACCACTAGTTATCGCTGCCACAATCTAATTACCGATATCTCGGTACCAGCCAGACCTGATCTAACTAGTGAAGTCCAAATTTAAAATACTTTATGACATTTTCCCTTTGATACAATTAGAACAAGTCACGGTGTGATTATATGTTAAGATATTATCGAGTTTAACTGTTCTCATAAAACGTATGATGGGTTGCGTTTAATCAAATGATTCGAGGCTTCCTATATTCTTTTGTTCTGTACTATGATAATTAATTGAGAAAACCGATAGAGTTGTAACTGTTTATTGCAAAGTAGTGATTTAATGTGCTTTAATAGGAAGAGTATAATCAATTTTATTATACGACTTTATAGAATGAGTAGATAAAGAGTATAATGCGACACATAATATTTGATACAGAATACACTTATATATATTATAAATTATAATTTGCGTAATCACTGGTGGTAGGACCTCTTGTGAGTCCACGCGGATGGGTACCACCACCCTGCCTATTTCTGCCGTGAAGCAGTAATGCGTTTCGGTTTGAAGGGTGGGGTAGCCGTTATAACTATACTGAGACCTTAGAATTTATATCTCAAGGTGGGTGGCGCATTTACGTTGTAGATGTCTATGGGCTCCAGTAACCACTTAACACCATGTGGGCTGTGAGCTCGTCCACCCATCTAAGCAATAAAAAAAAAACACTACTGCAAATATTAAACATTTTAGAGTAATGTATGACAATACACTTTCATTTGTTTAAATTTATACCTATGTATATAACGTGCGTTGTAACTCTTATATGTATATGAATAAATCATTTCAGTACGTTTAACGTACAAAACTGAAGAAAAGCGATGTAAATCATCTTAATATTCGGTGAGTGCCAAATATTTTCAGGAAATTTCAGCAAAACCGTAATGATTTCTGCTGACGCTACCAAGAATAATGCTTCGTCCATAATTTAATTTTTCGTGTGAAACTCTTAATGCGCACGGTCCCTCGTCCAGAATACTTTCATCTTTAAACGAAGATTTATTGTAGTGCAACATCTGTTTACGATCAGATCTGTATAAAATGATTCGACTGTGGAGACGGAAATCAGAGACACCTTCGTAAATTTGACAGTTCAATTTTTTTTGTTTTAAACCGACAGGCAAAGGGTTGATACGATCGCCATGTTGAATGACAGTAAAAAATACGTTCCGTATATTTTTGTTCATAGAAACATTTATGTATTTTTATTCTGTTTTGTATTTTTATTTCTTGCCCTTGTAGGCAGACGAGCATACGGTCCACCTGATGGTGAGTGGTTACCGTCGCCCATGGACTTCAGCAATGCCAGGCGCAGAGCTAAGCCGCTGCCTACCGCTGTATAGGTATAATATATCTTATTCATTTATTGTTCATTAAAATATAGAATTGAGTGGATAACATCGTTCTTCCTATTAACCGCCACGAGGAATCTAGCCTTGAATTTAAAAAAAGATAGGTTATTGTCATTATAGTCTAGTAAGGATTTCGATTTCAAAACTCAAGATCAAAACGCGCATTCACGTTGTGAGATAACTACTAAGCATTAATAGTTTTAAAGCTTAGGTATACCTACATATATCAATATGATGAAAAAGTGAAAAAGGACAATCTTCTACCTAAGGCCTCCGGAATGAGAGGAAGACTTAGTGCCGTTATAAAACTGTTAGATTCGAAGCCAAATTAATGGATAAGAAACGTTCGTAAGCCTCTAATTAGATCGGGAGACGTGGCCCTGCCGGATGATACCACATGTGCGATGTCAAAGCGTATTAACTTTTTTTGCCTTTAACCCCGCTAGATTGTGACGTTCGGATGACGTATGTAATGCCATGGGAATGCATTAAGTTCATTTTAATGTATTTCATAAGCCTGGGAACGATTTTTTAGGTGACGAAGGTTTGTAAGTGTCGTCCGTAGACTTCAGGAGTATCGAGCACGAAGCGGCTGCGTCAAGCTCACTGAATTTCTCGCCGGATCTTCTCAGTGGGTCGCGTTTCCGATCCGGTGGTAGATTCTGCGAAGCACTGGTCTTGATAGGACCAGTGTTAGCAACACTCCCAGTTTGAGCCCCTGAGCTCACCTACTCGCCTGGTCAAGCTGACATAGTCTCTCAAAGCTATGAGCTTATAGGTAGGAAACAAAAAGGCTGCGTCATAACAATGACTGCTAGCTAACAGTAATTGCTTATGTAGACCGCTGAAGTGGTTCACGGATTTGCGGATTCAGAAGCGATCTGCTTACACTCTATATGTATATATATATATCACTATGCTATTTATTTGACTTAGTGACAGGACTCACGAAGAGGACTGAGCCTTTTGATTTAGTGTAGCGTTAATTCGAAATAGTGTTATAGGGATAGTGACGTAATTAAAGAACACATGAACGAAGTTTTTGTCTTAATAGACACTAAGTAAAGTTAGTGAACTTTATTCTTAAGATCATCAGTTAAAATAGTAGTTTATGTTAAATTAAAATTACTTATTAGCATTATTGAGCTAGATTGTAATCCTAGTATTGTGCCGCATCTAATATAGGTTTTTGTACAATACATAAAAAAAAAACTATGCTATAATAAAACTGATCACTCCTCATCATCGTCAACTTAAAGATGTTCATCGCAAGATATAATTCTCGTCCAAGTCCCGCCACAGTGATAGCACCTACGGTTTCCGCGTTAATTCTAAAATAATATTTTTATAAGAACCAAAATACTAGTTATCACATTTTTTATGCGAATAACAAAAAAAAACCGTCTGTTTGGACGTATAATTGAATTTATTTTAATGCAGATTTAACTAGAAATTATATTATTTGTACAAAAATACCGGGCCAACGGACTTATTAAGAACAGATATATGTGTAATTTTATTCACATTTTTCATAAAATACAATTTAATGTAGCATTCTTCGTTGCTCAAGCTGGCCAGCGAATCCAAGGGTCTTACTGGCGCGGAAAATACGTGACATACAATCCTATTAGCCAAGGCCTAGAGCCTAATTTCAAATCTCACTGCTTCGCGGCTGAAATAAGTCTAAAGTACCTTCGCGTACTGTTCGATAAAGCTACCTATCACCATATTGATCTTCGAAAACTTTAGAATATTCTACAAACGTAACGCGAATACATTTAAAATACGCCAATAAAAACAAAACTGCACTGCCTTTTAATACTAAAATGGCGCGTTAAAATAAAAATAAAGATCTAAAAGTCAAATCGAAAACATTGAACAAACAATGTTGAGGTACAAAAAACGCAAGAAGCGAGCCCGTAACCCAGGGTCGAGTGTGGCCTTCTCTCTCGGAACTGGTTCGGCGAGCACGCCCCCTTCCTGCGCGAGAGATCCTTCGTTCACTGCCGATAGCTGCTTGTGCTCACTACTGAATCCAATACCAAAATAGTAGGTACTTACGATTCGTTTTTTGATTGAACATTTAACCTCTTCAGGGATAAATTTTTAAATTAAAAAAATATATAAATATATTTTATTCTTTATTGCGATTTGTTCAAACAAAACAATAATAAATGACAATTAACAAGCATGGTGAATGTTCAGTAAAAAAAAATATATATGTTCAAATATGTGACCATATTTAGCGTAGAGTTAAATAGTTACTAGCTGTCCCGGCAAACATTGTTTTGCCATATATAAGATTTCTAGGGAATTTCTAGTGTAGAAAACTAATTTATTGTAAGTGTGTAAGGATGTGGTAAATGAGTGAAAGAGGCATGTAGCGCTGTGAACGTTGAGGGAATATATAATAAAAATAACAAAACCTCATACAAACACATAATACCTCATTATAACAACAAAAAAAAGTCCAAATAAAAAAAATATGTTAGGGGTGGACAACCCTAATCACTTAGGGGTATGAAAAATAGATAGTAGCCGATTCTCAGGCTTATTGAATATGCATAGAAAATTTCATGAGAATCGGTCAAGCGGTTTCGGAGGAGTATGGGAACGAACATTGTGACACGAGAATTTTATATATAAGATTATAAAAAAAAAACAAGCGTACACACACGTGCCAAAGTTCCTGAAGAGGTAAATTAAAACTGCTTTTACGGTTTAATTTCGCTTTTTATTTATTTTGTTTTTATTTCCGGAGTTTCGAACACTTTCCTTTTTTCGTGCTCATGGACGACTTAGGCGTTTGTGATGAGTCGAATATTCTGCTAAATCCCGTACACCACGGCCGTGTACTATTAGAATAGAAAACTTTAGATTAAACTGTGTAAGTCGTTTTAATTACGTGTAACACTCTGGAGAACTGGGTGCTTAGTACCAGTTTTTTAGCGTTCTCGATAGCGTAAAAGTTAACGCAAATTTGTATGGAGTCGGAAAGTTTTCCTACGTGTGCCGCTAACTTTTACGCTATCGAGAACGTTAGAAACTCGAACTAAGCACATCGAACATGAAATAGTCAAGTTATCGTGTATGCCGGAAATATCCGAAATTTTCGCTTCGTTATTAACTATTTGAGGCCTCGATTTTTTTGTGTTGTATTTGTGTATCGCTGGGTTGTTCAGTTTCAGATAGTAGAGAACAGAATTGTAGTTCGGGGTCGTTGACTTTGATATTAGACATTTTTAATGTGCTCTTAAATTATTAGGTGCGTTTGTATGGCATAGCACCGATTGCTTCGTCTATGTATAAATAGGCAAAGACAAAAAAGGTTAAGTGCCACAGCTCTGTACGTCAACCGATTTTCTGGTTTGCCTGTAGTATGTTTAAAAACGATAAAAAAAAAACAAATAATGTTAGTTCACTATTTATCGAACTTTTGTTTTACTGACTCGATAACAATGTATAATAATACTAATAAGTTATAAATATTGAGTTTTATAATAATTTAGCGGAGGTGGCTTTGATGCACCCCGTTCACGGATGGAAGGAGTCATAATTCGTCCGGCATCTAAGCAGCGGGACCCTTACAAAAAAATTAACATATTCATGCTCAGTGCACATAACCTTAACTCGTATCACATAAGATTCAAATTAGCATTTACCATTGACATGGGCAGCGCCGAACACAAAATTACGTAATGCGTTAACTAAATTTCATTTTAGACTTTATCGCTTAGCAATAAAGGTGATTGTGTATTTTAATTTGGTTAACGCAGACATTGAACATTAGCTCTGCGGTCAGACTCACGAGATTTTTCATTGATTACCTATGATTATGGTTGTGTTATGGTTTGAATGATGCCCGGTATGTTTAGAGAATTATTTTAGGAGCTTCTCTCCCGGAATAAAGCCGTAAGTGTCGGAGTTATTGTGTTGATGGCGGTTTTTAGTTAAATATTCACTTAAAATATGAATGAAGAAATATGGTAGGCTACTTTTCTTTCTGGAAAAGTGAGCGAAACCGCGACCACACTTAGTAATAAAAATGAATTACTTAACTCCTTTCAATAAATGTTGTCACAAAACAAAACAATGTTAAGGACCGCAAATGATTAGTGTTGCAAGTTTATTTTAGTCGATGATTCACTCAAACAGTGTTGCCACAATGAAAACAGGATGCGAGCCCGGGTTAGTCACGAGAGGTGTGATCGTTTCCGAGTGCTAAGGGGGCTTTATAAGCTCTAAATTAAAATCGGTCTTGTTTTTATTCGTGGTGTCGACATTGTGAATTTGAAAATGTTTCTTAAGTTTATATATTGCTTCAATTATATATATCATGATTTTATTAACGATACTGCAATATATCTTAGCTCCATTTTACTATAATTTCTAGGTCTCCCTTCTATTCAATCTTAAATTTATCCGCAAACAAGAAATAACACGCACCGTAATCCCACGTCAAGGAAGATCTATATTCAGCTTGACGATTGAGCGAGTGAAACACCATTTTAATATCTCATATAAATACAGAATCGGATAAAAAGTCCGAGTGTACAATCCACAAAACAAAAACACTTTGTTTACAAAAAAAAAAAAAAACATAAAAAAAAGGCGCGTAAATGTTTCACTCGTATCGTCAGTGTAGGGTAAATTACAGATTTCATTCAATGAAGACGTTTTAACACAAAACTGCAAATACATATTAGAGATGTGTGCGAAAATAATTGTACGCTGTACATTGCTGCATTCTAAGACTTTACCGCTTTAATTTTACAGTAAAATACTACAATTTCCAGTTGTTAGTATTGTACTTCACTTAATTACACTAAGTACACGATAAACGTAGATCCTAATTTAGGAATATTGATAAGAGCTTAGAAATCTATCAGCTTCTAATAAGCTAATGATCGATGGTCGATTACTTGTTGATGCATCGATGGTCAGTGTGTAATGTGTAACGATGGTGCGTGACAGGTTTTTGGCGTCAACGCTCCGGCAGCCCGCAGCGGTTGGCATTGATACTTTATTATGTGTAACACAGGGATGGAATCTAGAACATTCTCTATTGCTATTGTAAACGCTAACTTTTTTTTTTCTACCTAAGCTGATTGGCTTGAGAGGCCATTTCAGCGTAACCCTAACATGTAGGTGAGCTTACGGGGCTCGAACCTGACGACATTCCTAACAGTAGCCCTAGTAAGAGCGGTGCTTCGCAGAATCTATCACCAGATCGGAAACGCGGCCCACTGAGAAGATGCGGCGAGAAACTCAGTGGGCTGTGTCTGTGAGTTAATTTACTCGTCGAGACCTTCGTCGCAAGCGACGGGTTTCTCGAAAAAGCCTAACGCTAACGATTACGTTGCATCACAAACTTTACGTTGAAGTTAATATTCGAGCAACCTCCCTCTTTCTTAGTTAAATAAGTAAATAGTTAATAATGAAAACATAATAATTAAATTTGATTCTATGAAAGTCCGCGAAAATTATCTTTATTATTTTTGCATAGTTATGATCAATAACACATTTCTATTTATTTTTGCCGCGTAATAGTCATAGTTTCTTGGACAGGATTGCAGTTCTTACAACAACATTGAGACAACGACCTCAAGTATTAAACTAGTTAACGCCATTCATATTGATAAATAATAAATTTTTGGCGTTCGCTTAATAAAAGCTAGGCTGTAACAACATACGCTTATCTAAGCAAATAGAGGACAATTAATTGTTGTTTCTGAATTCGTCCCTGGTCGCGACACTCTCGCTTACAGCTTATTTCGGTGCGGGGCAATGCACTTACTGCACGCAGCCCTGAGATCTGCGACACTCATCTAGGGCTGCCTCTTAAATATTTTTTTGCTTTCGGATTATAGGATCTAAATCAAGAAGTCGCAGATTTACAACTGGACACATAACGCTGGACGCATGTTGACTTAAATTCTTTAGTTAAATAGTTTAAGTCTCTGCAAAGATAGATTTATATGTATGTATAATGTATATCGAAAGGTGAAAGGCTATTTTGTTTAAGTGACATTTCGTTTAATACGCGAAATAATCTATGTAAATAATAATTAAAGGTGCGTTTTATTTGGTATTAACATAAACACTTAGATGTTTTTAACTGAACCCTAATTAAGTTTACTCCATTTAAACAGCTAAGGAAGTTTTATTTTAATGATATTTTATCGAAATTTTAATCTTTAAATGAAAAAATGTTGCTCAGACCGAATAGCCTTTTTTCCTCTCAATGTAATAATATACATATATATATATGTCGTCGCAACGGCACCATTTAGCTAACTAAAATAGTTAAAGTTAACTGTTTCCCTAATGTTACGCATGGAAAAAAATGTTTAAATGTGTAAAATGTGTAAAATTCATGACTACCCCCACTTTCTATTATAAATACGAGTGACTGTTGTCGCACAAAGCTTTCCGGCCCGAGCAGTCGGATCTCTGGCATTGTTGATGTCCAGGAGCATTTACTATCGGGCGGGAAATAGTTTCGTCTGCATTCTTCACAATGGCAATTAAAAATGATTCATAACACTCTATCATTTTAAAAAACATACATAATACATTAAAATAAAATACATTTAGTATATACATACATACATACATTTAGTTTATTTGTAATTTTTTTCATGATATTCACCGGCTTCAGTGGCAACCCTAGAATCTAAAGAAAAAAGTTCAGACGGTGACGAATCAAGGCTGCTAAAATTAGTAGCGGTTGCCTTGTGGGACACACGCACTTGTGTCCTTAGTGGCACTTTATTATTTTATTGAGCATAAATAATAATAAACATTTTTATTTATGTACATGGTTACGTTCCGTGATCCACCTGTGGTATGGATGTTAGGTGGTATGGAGCTGGAACGCTTGCCTACGTATGCCGCTAGGGGCGCTGTTCCAACCACATACAAATTTGAGTTAACTTTTATGCTATCGAGAACTTTAAAAAACTCGCACTAACCACACTGATCCTGAGGGGTTGTTGGGAGCATATTATACTTGTTAATTACACATAAATGACTAATAATATAATAGTTATGTAATTGTGCGTTTGATACGTGTCGTAATAAAGTTATTAAACAAAATTTCAAAAATTCATTCAAATCGACTAGAATAAGTTATGATTGTTTATTATTTATGGCTTAGATGGGTGGACGAGCTCACAGCCCACCTGGTGTTAAGTGGTTACTGGAGCCCATAGACATCTACGACGTAAATGCGCCACCCACCTTGAGATATAAGTTCTAAGGTCTCAAGTATAGTTACAACGGCTATCAACTATATATTCAAACCGAAACGCATTACTGCTTCACGGCAGAAATAAGCAGGGTGGTGGTACCTACCCGTGCGGACTCCCAAGAGGTCCTACCACCAGTAAAAACTTCGACAATTTTACAATCGAAAATTTTGATTTCTAATTTAGTTAAAATTGGAAGTCGTTTGGATTTTCCATTTCAAATTCAAGTCCTTCGAGTTAGCCAACTCACTTCAAGTAAGCATGACGTTTCATTAGTTTAGGCATTAAAGTGTTATACACAGGCATCCTATCCACTCCTACTACTGGTAGGCTTGACTGAGTAATAACGATTGAGAGTCTCCGAACAGATTTTCTGTGTCTATAACCACATCCTTCCATGTGATTCTTCGAATGAGGCTTGTTGAGAGTAATAAGCGGTAGGCAGCGGCTTGGCTTTGTTCCTGGCATTGCTGACGTCTATGAACTATGATAAGCACTCACCATCAAGTGAGCCGTATGTCCGTCTACCTGCATGGGCAATAAAAAAATAATCTTGTCATTTCTATTTTTCTGGCGGTGGAGCGTCAGCCTGCGCGGATAAGTGTCACCATGCCGTCTATTTCTGATGTGAATCCACGCTAACTATTTGAAGTGAGCGACAGGCGTTAAACAATTGAAACTTTGATGATTCACCTTCATCACGTTAAGTAGCCTTTAACACCAGAAGGGTGATGAGCTTTCGAATTCTTTTATCTTCTGAGATCTTAGAACTTATATCTCAAGGTGGGTGGCGCATTTACGTTGTAGATGTCTTTGGGCTCCAGTAACCACTTAACACCAGGTGGGCTGTGAGCTCGTCCATCCATCTAAGCAATAAAAAAAAAAGTCGTAATATTGGACTTTCGTTTTCAAGTACTAGGCTATTAGGAACGCGAAGATCGCTGTTTACCGAATGTTGGCTAATTGAGTTAAAATCAGTGGTCAACCTGTGTCTCGTAGTTAGGTCGAATAATGAGACGCTTTGTCATATTTATTAGCCAATTTTGGGGAAAGGTAAGAGCTAGTGTGGTCAGCAACGTATAGTTAGTGATGCTCGCTTTCCAACAATAAGAATTAAGTATACAGATTCTAAGGTGTATTCATTTTGTCTATTGCATAATCATGTCACTGAGTGATTCTGGTGGGATGTGTGTGATGTGATGTATTCGTCAATGAAGTTGTTCTCAAAGTTTGTCCAAAACTTAGAATATGTTTTGGATAAGTTCTACTTGAACTATATGTTTGTGTAAACATTCATCTATTGGTATTTAGAATTTTAAGTTCTACTCCTATGGTAACAAAATCAATTTTAGCGTTCAAATTTGACATTTCAACAAATCATCGCGATGGCGTCCCGACAATTAAATACATGCAATAACTAGCCATAAAGCAAGCGGAGCGGTGACGCGGGCTATTTTAGTGCTTCGCCCCCTCTCTACAAATGCTAACGTCCTCTTGGACACTCCAGAGATATATCTATCGGTGTTATGTGACTATCTATGTACGAAGCTCTGAGCCGCTTGGCTGTATTGATATTTATTTGCGTTTCTGTGTTTATTGTCTATATATAGGAGTCAGGGAGATCGAGATAAATGTTTTTAAAAGATATGTGCTATGTAAATAGGAACGTAGGTATATTAACTGTATCATGTAACTATTGTCAATTTGTCAATGTTTTGTATTGATGATCACTTTGTTGGTGCTACTAGATTTTAAAAATATAAATTATTAAGAAATGAATAGTGCTGGAAATGTTTTGATTCGAAAATCAACTATATGATGTACAAAATGTGGCAGTAAGCAACGGCTTGCCTTTGCCCTTGGCATTGCTGACGACCATAAGCGACAGTGATTACCATCATATGGACCGTATGATCGTTCGCCTACAAAGACAAAACATTCAATTTAAATGTTACATCTTTCAATTACTATTAGGATATTTTACAACTCTTGGTAATTTGCGGACAGAAATAAGTCGATTGATTTGAGATCGGATTCTAATTATTATGTTTCAAACTTATTTTCGTAAATGCATTCGAAGATTTAATTGGTGGTTGGATGAAATTAGATTAACTGCCATTAATGTTATATTCTTCCGATCAAATTAAGAAGACATTGGACTCCAGCATCGATGTAGCTCAATCCACTGCGCAGACGACAGGAATTAATGGAGGAACATAGTCCAAAAAAAGTGCTCCGTAAAGGTCACGACCCTCAGCACTGAGGAACACAACGCAAGGAGAAGAATATTCTTCTGATTCTGTCTATCTTTTCAGTCTATTTGCTGGTATGTACACTCGTGGACGTGGTCTAATTATACATAGCTGTTGATCAGCTGAAAAATATAGGTGTTCAAGTTACTTATGCGTCGATTCTAAAAAATATACCTTACTGGTGATAGGACGTTTTGTCCACACGGGTAGGTACCACCACCCTGCCTATACCTGCCGTGAAGCAGTAATGCGTTTCGGCTTGAAGGATGAGACAGCCGTTGTACTGTACAAACTTAGGGTTTAAAACCCATATCTCAAGGTACGTGGTGGTATTTACGCTGTAGACGTCTATGGGCTCTGGTGACTCTGGCGGGAAGTAAGCTCTTCCACACACCTAAACAATAAAAAATAAAAATAAAAGAAATAATATTAAATTAGGAATTAGACAAGAGAAAGCACACCCTGTATTTACCTCGTCAGTTTTTCTGGGGCTGTTGAACCGGCGGTAGACATCAATAAAACACTTTAACGTTTCAATCTCCGCCTACTTACTACATTATCCTACTCACTACATTTTACATTTTTATGTTTAAATCCCCGCCTTTTTTATAAATATAGGTAGTTCCGTACATGAGTTCACGGCCCACTTGGTATTAAGAGGTTATTGTAGTCTATAGTGTTTATGTATGATAATATTAAAATAATATGTAAAGGAAATACTCAAGTATTCTTATAGAGATCAGGTATAATCTGTACCAATATCACATAATATTTGATCATGGCAACTCAGCGATGTCTCCCGCCCTTAAATATCAAGTGTAGCGCTCTCATTTTTTTCGGCCGGCTGAGAAGAGGACATTCGTATTGTACACGCAAGATTGTGAGCACAAAGTACTTCCTACGGACCGCTGGAGACCTGTAGTTACTTTATACATAAGTAAGCTAAAAATCTGTTTACATATTTCAATGTATCTTTAGGTTGAAAAATAGGTAAGAAATATGAATTTTAAATGAGACGTAACTAGTGTGTGTGTTTGCAAGTCGATTATCTAAAATCAATAAAGTCATATTTTCTAAACTAAGCCACTTTACTTTTGTGAAATGACATCAGCTGTATAATATTGTATCACTTTATGATCCTTCTTGGCGGAAATAGGCAGGATTATGATACATGGCACACCTCATTACTCACAATAGGCTTTACTAATAGTAAGTACTCAAGTACTTCGGACACGTGGCCCGACAAAATCCTGGGAACTTGGAAAAATTAATAGTTGTAGGTCACGTGGAAGGAAAGAGAAGTCGAGGAAGATTGCCAACCAGGTGGACGGACATTGTCAAGGAGGCCACAAACACCAGCGTCCCGGGCGCCATTAAGCAGGCCGAATGCAGGCAACATTGGAGGAAGCTGGTGCAAAAACTAGACCAAAGTGGTCACGACCCTCACTAATGAGGAAACGGCAAAGAAGAAGAAGAATAGTAACAGTGTAGTATGTCGTATTTTGCTAGTTTGATTTTCATACCGATAGTACAAAAATATATTCCGTAAAATTCGATTTAAAAGAAACAACAAACGTGTTTTGATGATTTTAAAATTAAAACCTTTCAATCCTTTTCGACTTCATTATAACTCGAAAATGTATAGAAATATATAAACAATATTATGCATTGAGATTATTTGGTTTTGCCCGATACCTATACGATGGCAAATAACATGACATTTAAGTGTCAAAGATGACGTTGTAGTTTGACATTGGTCAGTGACATAGGAAATGTCAAATGCATACAAAAACATTACGGAATTTCGACTATGTAATGCTATTTACAGTGTTCGGTGGGTCAACATTTACGTCATGGCCACTTGTCTGTACGTCATATTGAATGATAACTATTTTCATGATATTTGGAAAATAATTTTATTTATGGAATGTGTTCCGGAAACTAAGTCGAGGTTTTTTTTCTCGCTTAGGCGGATTAATTAATTCAAGGCCCACCTACTAGTTTTTATTTTTTTATTGCTTAGATTGGTGGACGAGCTTACAGCCCACCTGGTGTTAAGTGGTTACTGGAGCCCATAGACATTTACAACGTAAATACGCCACCTACCTTAAGATATAAGTTCTAAGGTCTCAGTGTAGTTACAACGGCTGCCCCACAGCTTCATGGCAGAAGTATGTGGGGTGGTGGTACCTACCCGTGCGGACTCACAAGAGGTCCTACCACCAGTAATTACGCAAATTATAATTTTGCGGCTTTGATTTTTATTACACGATGTTATTCCTTCACCGTGAAGTCGATCGAGAACATTTGTTAAGTACGTATTTTATTAGAAAAATTGATTCCGCCTAGGCGTCTGCAGGATTAGAACACCGTTGTATCGCTAGATATGAATGCACCGGACTTCTTATCCTTTAGGCCACGACGATTTAAATAAACATCGCCTCGCGAATACCGCCATCCACTTTGAGACGTGAGATCAATGACTCAATCATATTATTATTGTCCAGCCCTTATCTACCACAAAATATAGAAATTAAATACATATAAAAGATACATGATGTACAAACGCTTCATGCATCGCAAGTACCTAATGTAATTCAATTAAGAAACCAATCTATGCGTCGGGCTCAGAGCACGTTTGCTAGTCACGTTACATTGCGGGCTTATAAATTGAAATCACTGAAATCAAACACATAATTAGTTTTCAGCTTAATATGGAATTACTTTTAACGAACGTACGGTAGGGTAGTCAGTAATTCATTGTAGTTTTGACTTCGAATGCCGTTTATTTATAGAAGTAAGATTGTCGCATCAAACGTTTGAAAAACATTAATAATAACGGATGAGGCTCTCTTAGCATGGAAGTTAGTGGTGCATAGTATATTCAAGTGTCGACTTTGTGTCTGAAGGTGGCGTTCACAGATAATACACAATATAAATTATTTCTAGATAAGCAACTCAAGCAGTAAACAAAAATGTTTACGGGCGTCGGCCACTAGATGGCTTCGCTTCGATTAGTTTCACATTTCTCATGTAGATGGCAGTGACTTATCATAAATTTTATTTTTAATGAAGGACTTTGTAAATTTTCAGAAACCACTAATTGAAAAAAAAAAACAATAATTTTGTCTATAACAAATAAAGACTTCGTATGATTTATTTATTAATTGGAGTTTACTCCTTTAGAATCGATTTACATATATAGGCCCGGGGTATGAAAATTATGGGGACCAAAATCGTACTAGCATGTCACACGAAATGCGTTATGCGCCTGATTGCGCATGTCACACGAAATGCGTTATTGCAGGTGACGCCGGGCTGCTGCGCCGGCAGTCCGCCACAAAGCCTCGTACTGATCGCGCGTTTCTCTCATTATTGTATTTTCATATATTTGTTAGTCGTTTGTTTTGTGTCTCGTTAATTTGTTAATAATCTGTAGTGTATCGTGTTGTCGTAATATAGAACTATTTCTCGTATTGTTTCGTTTAATTTTTTATATCCAGTAAACTCCAGTCGTGCGTCGGAGCGGACACACACACTTTTTTTTTTTTTATTTTTTCTGTGTTTAGTTCCACAATAATTAATTACTTAACTTTAACAACATATAAGTTTAGGGGTATCCGCTAAAATATGTCAATAGTTTCCATACAAAAAAAAAATATTTGTCTTCAAGTATCGCAATTTTTAGGGCCCTGTTAGCGTTGTCCACATTGCGATGTCATATCAACTGTGGCCCGTGAACTCATCCACTGAGATACGTCGACAAACCCTCCTTCTCCTTAAATGCAATTTAATGTCTAGCTACAAAACTAAAATCAGATAATGACTAAAACGTAGCAGACTAGAACGTAGACAATGACAGTTATGTTAATAATTTTATATTAATTATAATATTTATGACTCTTTAAAATCATCGTTATAATATGTAAATGATTAGCTGAATTTGGCTGTCTTTACCTGAGACTGGTTTCTATGTGATTCATTCGGGGTCACTTTGAGGTTTTGAAGGATAATCCTGCAATTAACTCGTTTGGCGTTAACTTAGGCGAAAACGTCTTAAGACGTTGATTGTTTAAACGATTCTCGATCTTAAGTCAGATACCATGTTCAAGCGATCCAGATATACATATGTATGTCTTGTTAAGATCTTTTTAAATTTCACTAAACAATTTGGACATTGCATACGGAAGACTAGTATTTTGATGCATTTTAAATTATTATTTTTTTGTTGAATCATAAATTAAATTATATTTTTCGCATTGTGCTTAACGATTTTTGTTTTTGGCTATTTATTTTATTATTTCGTAAGTATTCGCGACTGATGGGATATGATTCGAATGCCAACGCTTCTATGTTCACGTATGATGGAGCAGAATAAAAACTGGACTGTCAGAACGAAGATTACACGACTGAAGAGCGAAGTCTCTAAGAGCTTCACCAGACAAACCGGAGTAGAGTTCATCCATACTACCTGGAGCCACTACGTTCATCCACAGTGCGTTTCCAGAGATCTTTTTTGCCACGTACCATCCGGCTATGGAATGAGCTCCCCTCCACGGTGTTTCCCAAGCACTATGACATGTCCTTCTTCAAACGAGGCTTGTGGAGAGTATTAAACGGTAGGCAGCGGCTTGGCTCCGCCCCTGGCATTGTTGACGTCCATGAGCGACGGTAACCACACACCATCAGGTGGGCCGTATGCTCGTCTGCCTAAACGGCAATAAAAAAAAACTTCAGATGTGTCAAGGGACACCCGGATGGAACGAAGTTCCTTTCGATTAATTAGTGAAGGAATTGTAATTTTTTTTTAAGTTATAATAATAAATTACGGCATTATGAAGAAGAAAAAAACAATACTATGAACTAAATTACTATTGTTGAAACGCTATCTCGAGAAACTGTACTCATTACGCGGACCAATCGGATATGAGCAATGTCACGCGATAAGCGCCTACACGTTGATTGGTCAGAATGACGGATCTAAAAAGTGTCGTGACAACTTTTCGTAAGAATTTTTTCCGTCTAGCCCCCTTTCACAACGCGCGATAAGGAACTTCGTTCCAAAAACCATATTTGCCTTCACGAAACGAAATCCCGTACAGAAATAGTCATCCTTTGTGATACATAACGCGTAAATACGTGTGTTTTATCGACAGCGAGGTAGGATGCCGTGGCGACAGTTGTTCAATCTATTTCAAGATGTTTATTGAACGAACCCACCCCGGACGTCGTTCTTGAAGCTAAATCACTCCTGAACTTCATATTTATACCTGTTAATTAAAGAATTAACTCTACTGATTCACGCGTGAAAAATTATGAACGATTTATTTTCGGTACAAAAAATACATCCTTCGAAAGATATCTGATTATAATTGACCGACTGTAGTGGCACCACAGAAATAAATCGAGATCTTGATATTATTTCTGTGAGTGGCACAGTGGTACCCCTGACTGGTAGACCGAGGGTTGTGGGTTCGATTTCTATTCTAATTTATGTGTATTACCTATCTATGATTCCCATGTCGGGAAAACGTTCGTGTAATGACGTTAGGTTAGATCTTTATCTGGGTGTTTAATATATTTATTTAAACGTAAATAAGTTTATATATCAGTCTTTGGTTCTCATAGTATAGGCAATCCAATTTTGGGATCAGATGATACCCATAGATAGGAAATCGTTTTTTCTTCGGAAATAAGTTCCGTCAAAGACATAGGTCAGAGATGTAGTCGTGAATTCAAATTTTATAAAGTACAAAATACCGTAGGATCACTTGGCTAAGTATAGTGTCTCGTTGTATATTTGTTTAGATCATTATACATTATTGTGGATAAATCGAAGAAAACACAATAACTAATGTACGTATTTATTGTGTTTTCTTCTTTTTTTGCGAGTTGTACACATTAAATTTATAATTATTTATATTACATATTCTAAAAAATTTGTGTGTATAACACAGGAGACTGTCATTCGGTGACCAGAAATTTTGTAAAGTATCGGCAGCGTTTTTCACTGGTGGTAGGACCTCTTGTGAGTCCGCACGGGTAGGTACCACCACCCCGCCTATTTCCGCCGTGAAGCAGTAATGCGTTTCGGTTTGAAGGGTGGGGTAGCCGTTGTAACTATACTTATAATGAGACCTTAGAACTTATCTCAAGGTGGGTGGCGCATTTACGTTGTAGATGTCTATGGGCTCCAGTAACCACTTAACACCAGGTGGGCTGTGAGCTCATCCACCGACCCATCTACTAATAAAAAAAATTTATTAAAATGTAACAGTTGTTTTATTTATATTTGAAAATTTTCTTTCAATCTACCAACTATTAAATGTTTTTAAAATTCACGTCCCTATAACATGAATTACAACATAATATATAACTTATAATTGAAAATAATGTCGCGCTCAAATTTTCCGAACATAGTACCTACTGAATAAAATAAGTGAAAAATCTTTTAGTTCAGGAAACATCATGGTTCATTATTTAAGTGTGAATTAATTAAGTGTAGGCAGGGAGTAAACGAGGCTCCGGCACGCTCCGTCAGCCGAGAGGCGGTCTTACGGTGCATAATCCGGTAAAAATAGACCCCTTGTGGTCCTTCGAGGACCGTCTAGCGTGCATCTTCTTTTTTTTGTCTTGTTGTGATGTCTCAAGAGTGCTGGAGAATGAGGCGCTTCATTAATCTAAAAACAGTGAAGCAAGTGCGATGTTAACATTTCCGCGTATAAACAGAATCACTAAAAGAACAATACCGTAATAGTATGTTCTTATAAACTACCATTATTACTAAGCATACGCGGTGTCAAGTAGCACGGCCCTAAGCTTTTTTTTTCAATAATTTAGTATGTAGCCCGCAGAAGTAATTCCTAAAATCCTGCTAGTTCAAATGACATCAGGTCTACAAAATTATTAAAATTTCAATCTCATATACAAGATCATCAGTGTCGGTAGTCCCTTAATACTAAGTTAGCTGGATTGCTGATTTAGTGTTCGAACAGAAAAGTACGAAAACTTAACGCGCCGAAAGCATTTTTAAGCGAGAAAAATTGGTTTAATTATAAATTAAGCACAGGAATCCCACAATGTTGCGAGCACATTTCCTTGTGTCGATTTCTGCGCACGATAATTTGTGGTCACCCGCAATAATGCAGGGCACTCGCGTCGCCAGCCGGCAAGACCCAAGACAGCCCAACGCTTTGACACAAATGTCAAATAAAAAGCAAAGATTTTTGAGAAAAAAATAAATACATTACGAAATTAATTTTATTTTAAGTAAAAGCATTTTACGGAAACGTCAAAGATTCTTACTCTTTATTTTTTCCACCACAATCAGATTTATGTAATGTGCATTAGCTAATTTTGAGCGGGAATTTTGTTTGAAGAGTTTTACGTCAGTAGATTCAGTCAGAGGATATGTCATAGAATACTTTTACTATGATAGATGATTCATTCGCATATTCAGAAAATCGTATTAAAAAAAACTTATTAATTTCTTATGATCGATCAGAATGGTAATGGAATTCGACGAACAGTTAATACAAAATGTTCAACATTTAATTTTTTGCGAACGGATACCCACAATGATCCTACTAAGAATTACAGATATAAGAATATACAGATATAGATATAAGAACTCAAACACGTTCCGAATTCTCGAAGTTGACTCATCGTTAAATCTAATATAGATTATGTAACTAACTCAATTGTAGAGTACAAATATTGATTCACAGCTTAATACACAGTATTGCCTTCCGAATTTAACAACTGTATTGTCATTCGTATATGTGATGGTTGCTTTTAAGTCATCCTTCTTGTGTTTCTTGTTAGTAAAAAAATGGATACTAACTCAAGCCGATTGGGCGTCGCGTGCTAAAACGAAACCGTGAAATTAAAATCGGGAATAATAAATAAATTAAAGGGGTCAATGAACTTTTTATTTTTCTGCAATAAAACTTAACACGCGAGGCTTATGTTATGCTGGTTTGTAAAGGTGGACTCAGACGATTTTAGAAACGGGATCCGAAATGGGGAATTCGTCGCGTCGAACTTTAAGTATGCGAGAAGCTTTATCTTATTGATTCGAATTTAAAAAAAAATTTATTCGACTTTAGATAATTCTGGATTCTATTGACATTGACAAAACAGATTACCTAAACGCCCGGCATGGTTATTCATACGAAATGGTCACATATTATTTATTGAGTATTTTATCGTAACTATTTCATCTGCTCGTTAAAAGAAAATCTATGATTTTTCTTTTCCGTTCTAAAACAAGATTTAAAAACTTAAAATCGCCTTTGTAAAACTACAGTTAAAAACTAGAAGAAATCTAAACAGAGGTCACATTTAGTGCATCGTGTTTCAAAAATTTTTTTCTGTACCTATTCGCTGGAAGCTTAAGAGATTTTTTCAGTTACGTACGGATGGGTAGTTGAGCTCACGGGCTCAACTTGAGAGAATTTGCTAACACGAGCCCTAGCAAGGGCAGTGCTTTGCAGAATCTACTGTCAGTTCGGATCGCGACCCACTAAGAAGATCCAGCGAGAAACTCTGTGGGCTGTGTCTATGGGTTAGTTTGTTTGACGGTGACCGGTGCTTGAGGGTCCTAAAAGCACCGAGAGTGAATCCAGGGGATCCAACAAGACATGATTCGGGCGACGGCGGCTTTGCGTTGCCCCGTCGCGGTCTAGTAAGAACAAAGATTGCTTTAAGAGTTACGTAGTTCAGAACACAGATTTATAAGCGAATGTTTGTTTTTTTAAACAATTTTATTTATTCTGCACTTCAGTTCTGTTTCTTTCTGTCTTCATCCTCCTTCTTTCTCTTTCCATTCAGCAGATACGTCAATCTATTTTAGAATATAGCAAGTGTAATTCACGTTGTGATCTCTATAGATTCTGGCCTCAACATCATGGGAGCCTTCGATTCCTTTGCCCGTCTTCGATAATAAAAATTAAAAGAAGTCACGTAAACTAACTGGCCAAATGAAACGAGATTATTCATTTGATAAACAAGTGTGCCACCTGAGCATATTAATTATAGCCGGAAGTGACGAAATTCAGCATTCTATCTCAGTCTAGATCTTTTTAATACGCCAGACGTACGTTTGTAACGGAAGCGAACTCGGTTACTTTTTTTAAATTTAGAATTAATTAGTATTATTTTCTAAAGTCAACTCCAAGCTGCATGACGTCAAAAAGGAGCATCATTGAATAAAAAATAATATTATCAAAAGAATTGCGACGACTGGAGTATCACTGGCATTACTGTTTCCGCTGTTTTCAAATGTAATACAGCTGTTTGAGAAGCACTTTATTTGAACTTCTTATTTTATACCTACCTATTCGCTGTTAGCCTAAGAGGATATTCCAGCTACGCCCGGACGGGTAGGTGAGTTCACGGGCTCAACCTGAGAGAATTTGATAACACTAGTCCCTAGCAAGAGCAGTGCTTCGCAGAATCTGCCACAGGATCAAAATCGCGACCCACTGAGAAGATCCGGCGAGAAACTCAGTGGGCTGTGTCTGTGGGTTAGTTTGCTCGTCGAACTCTTCGTCAATAAACTTTGATTAGGCTGTTCCAATACAAAAACAACAAAAATATCTATAAACAACAAAAATAGAGCTTCGGTCACGTCGACTGTCCTTATTTATTATTTCAAAAAGAAATACACCGTTCGGTGAATGTGACTAGTCAAATAATGTCAAAAGCTAAAACAACTGCTTAGCGGTAGAAATAGGACGTTGCCATCTAACCTAGAGAGCTCATGCTTAGGCTGTGAAATAAAAAAATGCTATTGCTTAGTGCAGTTATAACACTCGGAGTGTGCTATTGTCTATTCTCTGTTGTTTTTTTGTTACCTTATTATGATGAGCATTGTATGGTTACCGTTGCTCATGGACGTCAGCTACAACAGGAGCTTAGCGAAGTTGCTGCCTAAATCTGAATCCCTTAATCGTCTTTTCAGATATTGATATGAAGAGATATAGTGGTAATAATTAAGGCCGTATAGTTGTATTGACAAATAGACTCTTTAGCAAGGCATTTAGGTACAATCGATAAAAAAACAAGTTACAAATACTTGCCTTGAAGTCTAGAATTTTCTCATCGTTCAACTAATTTTATCGAGTGTATGTTCTAGGACACATTAAAACGATTATAAATCTTTTGTTTGCGCGTTTGTGCTTGTAGTTTGTGCTTGTAGTCGCTTTCTGGCAATGTGCGTTCATTCCATCGCCTAATAATTGTGGTTCCAAAGTTATTAACTAATTACACAATGGATTTTNAATACTTGCTTTGAAGTCTAGAATTTTCTCATCGTTCAACTAATTTTATCGAGTGTATGTTCTAGGACACATTAAAACGATTATAAATCTTTTGTTTGCGCGTTTGTGCTTGTAGTTTGTGCTTGTAGTCGCTTTCTGGCAATGTGCGTTCATTCCATCGCCTAATAATTGTGGTTCCAAAGTTATTAACTAATTACACAATGGATTTTGATGATACCTCACTTTGATGACAAAGCGGCAAGACACGAGAACCCTCTCATCGTGGCCGCCGGTAGCTATATACCCGATCCTGCGGACAGAAAGGAAAGAAGTCGACGTCGCCCAAGATACGTCATTTCGGATCCTCCCGATCCACTAACGGTGCTTTTAGGTACCTCAAGCACTGGTCATCGTTCCCGTCGAACCCGTCGCTTGCGACGAAGGGCTCGACGAGTAGATTAACTCACAGACGCAGCCCACTGAGTTTCTCGCCGGATCTTCTCAGTGGGTCGCTTTTCCGATCCGGTGGTAGATTCTGCAAAGCGCGGTTCTTGCTAGGGTTCGTGTTAGCAACGTCGTCAGGTTTGAGCCCCGTTCTGTCAGTTAGTTTTTTCTGGGTGAAAAGAAACGTAATTGTCAAGTTTTTTTTGTAAATGTACGGTTGTAGTTTTCTTTTCAGCTTATCCACGATCGACTCACAGTGCGTCGGAGCTACAGGTTTGTGATAAAGTAATACCAATAATGTATGGTCGTGAAAACACCATAAATCAATTAAAGTAGCCGTCATTGTCATGAGAAAACACTTTTATGTTCCGTCCACTCTGTATTGCCATTAGGCACTGGCCATTTTTCAATTATGCCAAATGTACGCGTTGTGTAAATCACTATATACGATGAGGACAGGGACGCACTTGGTCTCAAGGTTGGGGGGCAAGTTTAGTTTCGGTAAGATTACAATAAAAAGTTTTTTTATAACAATATTTTCAGTGAGTTTAACTACTGAGATCATCTGATGTTTCTGTTAATTGAATGTTTGGCGTGAATCCTACCTTTAACCTAGATTGAATTACACTTTTATAACGATTATAGCATCTTGCTAAATTGGTCCTGAATATTTTTTTGACCCCCCATAACTTCTAAATACACGCCTGTTCACATAAACATCGGGGGAAAGGGGCGTAGTTACATAAACGAGAGTGTTTAATTTGGAAACGGATGCCTATCGAAACGTACGAGGTATGGTTTTTGTCCGATACCGAAATCTGATCCACGAACTAGATGAGAATGGAAATGATGGGTTTTTAACATACTTTTTCAAATAGTTTGCTTATCGATTAAGAATGGATACTTTAATTCTCGCACGCGTCGATGCCTAGGAACATTATGGTTTTGATGTCTTCCGAAGTTATCGTGAACGAAGATTCATGATGAGGACACGTTATGTTGACGTGAGTGTCCTCAATAAAGCTATTTTGAACCGATTATGGTTTCCATGAATGCCCGAATGAATAAATAAACAATGTTATTCTCGGATTTGTATATAAATAGTCTCTGTTTTACTAGGAAATTATAGCAATTGAAATGTTCATTCCGTCAAAATCGATAAACCCCTTTGACGCCAATGAAAACAAACGAAGACACAAAAAAAGCATCGAACAACAAAACCATTTGAAATTTAAAATACACTCTAGATGGCCGGCATTGCGCACGTTAATTCCATCGATCATTACTCCGGCTGCAATCCACCAATCGGGAAAAAATAAAAACATTGGCAACCCCACCTGCAGGCCCCGCCACCCCGTCTGCGGCGGGAGGACGCGATTTTTTCCACGTCATACTCGATTAGTATGATTTTTGCTGCAGGAATTTAGTTGTTCGTTTTGATTGAAGCTGTCAATACAATGGTTCGTGGTGAAACGGACATAAAGGATATGTTCACACTTTTAATTTTAACGTATTTTGTTAATCAATAAAATAGTTTAATCCTATAAGCTCTATGTTGTAAGAAAACTTTGCCGAATAACAATAATAGTACAAAATTTCATCGTAATCCAAGGACTAGTATAAAAATCGATGCATCATAAACAAATCGATTATTGCTACATTTATTTCTAATATCAGTATAAAAGCTCTATAGAAATTTAAGCGAGTATCTTTAGATTACCTGTGTCTATTTAAAATCATTTAAAACGAATACATTTAAAGTATGGCAACATTTTGATCACCTACTTTACATTTAAAATTCTCATTGTATAATTAGCATTCGTCAAAAGTAATCTATCTAACGAAAGTATGTACTAAAATCAACACACGCCCCTTCGTCAGGCTGCAGAGTCGAGCTCGAGCTGAGCCCGATCGCGTGCAGAGATCCATGCAAAAATGTGCAGGGTACCACCGAAACTTGACGTCCCCCGCCTCCCTGGCTCCTAATTCAAAAAGAATGAACAAGGGAACGGCGGGTACCCATAAGAGTTCTTTTTATTTTGGTTACACTGAGGGGGTAGTTAGATAGCGCAGGATGCGGGCCCCTCGCTCGTGTATCACGTACCTACCTAGTACTTAAAAAAAAAATTGGACCGATTTTTGAATTCAATTTGTATTTCGAACAAGCACCACGAAAGTGTTGCTAGACTCGTTCCGTTCATTCCGGAAATATGTACGTCTTAATGAAATGAAATTAAATCTTGGTTTTTGTCGTTGAGATTCGTACCTAGGTTTCGTAAGGACGAAGCTTTGAAAGCTCTTTTTCCCCGAGATATTCATAAAAGTTTAGTTTTAACGATGTCTTAATTATATTTCTGAAAGAATTTCTTTTTGCTTTGATGAAATACCTTTCATTAAAGTTTGATGAAAGATACACCTCCTTATTCATGAACGAAAGCCAGGGTTTTTTATGAAAATACATTTCATTTAAAGACTCCGAATAAAGAGAATAATTTTTTAGTAAATTTGTTAACCTCAAAAAATTCATTAATCATTTTTTACCTTGAAATCTTTAAATCTTTATAGTTTCCTTCACTGAAAGGACAAATTTCAAAAGTTGATAACACTACAAAAAAAACAAAAATAAAAAACGAATGTACAAAGCATCATCAAACATTCAGCCTAGCAAAAACTTTATCGAAGTTGCGGCACGCGCGTACAGGACGAGGAAGCAAAAGAAAAAAAAGTAAAGGTAAAAGAAGAAGTGAAAACTGTGTTATGAGGTAAGATGGAGGAAGGCTCGCAGTAGTACAATGCGTAAGGTCGGGGCTCGATGTTTTAGTTTTATTTCCCGAGGTGCGAGCGAGAAGGAAAACGTCTCGGATGTTCCGACTTACGTGAGAAAATCAACAGCATCACAACCCTAATAGCTTGAGGCAACATTTATTTGGATCTACACTAAAACAATTTTCGCCTCAAATGTTTTAGTGATTAATACGAATTTAAAATGTTTATTTTTTATTTGTTTCTGTCAGTTTGCGAGTTTTCATTATGACGGCTAGATATATCAACGACCCACTTGTTGGTAAGTGGTGATCGCGGTTCGTCCACAGCGCTGGCTGAATGTTGTTGCCTATTCCAAGACAAGGGGTGGTACGCGTAAATTCAATGATAATTCGGCTGAGGTGTCTTCAAAGTTCCGGGGACCACTTAACGCCAGGTGGACCGTAAACTCGTCCACCCATATAAGCATAAAAAAGATCAGATCACAGATACTAACATTTATATACCTGATCAACTCTTTGACAGTAAAGAAAAATATAAAGCACTTCACAAATTTCGCTAATTAAATTCAATAATCTTTAAATGTGTTCGTCAAGTTATATTGAACTACGACTCTTTTTAAAGAAACTCATTATATGAAAACTAAAAGATACTCAATATCACATGTTCGAAACTAACACGTCATTGTCTACATAATCATCATCATTATCCTGCCCTTCTCCCAGTCACCTGGGGTCGGCGCAACATGTTTTCTCCTTCCATACTCTTCTATCATATACCATTTCTTCGCTCACTCCCCTCCTACCCATATCGTCTTTCACACAATCCATCCATTTCTTCTTAGGTCTACCTCTTCCTCTTCCTCCTTTTCATTGTTTACATAATACACAGACAAAAATAAAAATGTACAATAAAATAAAAAAGTACAATTTAAATACAATACATACATCCTCATGTAACTAATTAAACTGCATTCAGATAATACGTAGCTAATTCAAATATTCAAGTAATAATTTTGTATAAATTTTTTGCATCTATATTTTTTTGCTAATTAATGATGACTTGTATAAATTTTAACAATTTGGTGTTATACATTTTCAAATAATATAACAATGAAAACGATTACAAAGCTTAGGTAGCCGCTATGAAATTTATTAAATATAATTTTATCATAGCTTTAGTCTAAAGCAATTACGTTTTGTTTAAAAAAATACTGATATTAAAAAAAAAACTTCGAATTCTCAGAATATTAAAATACGTAGTAGGTACTATATCACTTAATATTGTGAAAATTAAGCTTTTGACGAAACCATTAAGAGATACTAGAAAATTGATAGTTTGTCGTGGTTTGAAGAGTACTCTATGGTAGTCTAGTCCATTGAGTTTCTCGGCGGATCTTCTCGGTGGGCCTCGATTTCGGTGTTAGATTCTGCGAAGCTATGCTCTTGTTAGGGCTAGTGTTTACAATTTTTTTATGGCCCTTGAGACTGACGAGCATACGCCCACCTGATAGTGAGTGGTTACCGTCGCCCATGGACTTCAACAATGCTAAGGGCAGAGTCAAGCCGCTGCCTACCGTAAAAGGTTCTACCGTACCGTTCTCTCAGGTTGCGCCCATAAGCTCACCTACTCGTCCGCGAGAAGTTTAGAAGAACAATTCGATATGAAATAAATGATGGTGACCTAAATGCTTCTAGCATTGCTGAGAACGATATTAACCTGCCGGTAGGTTTCACTCCAATCAAGGCTTTTACTCTTCGGATTTTGAAAGGAAAAAAATATGTCAGGCTTTGTAAGCTAAATAAGAATTTAATAATTTGCAAACCATCTTTTGAATACAGAATATCACATATTAATGTATATATCATGAAGCTCATGATGAATATTTGAAATTAATTACAATCCGAAATTAATTTTAGGTTACAATCACGAAAATCTAGACTGAAATAATCATCTTCTGTGAAGAGAACCGTTAAGATGCATTTGATTAGTATTTTACGTTACAATTTCAAATGCTATTCATGCCGTGCTGGTATTGTGAGCCCGCACGGGTAGGTACCTCCATGTTGCCTATTTCTGCGTCACTCAGGCGATTAAGTTCTAAGAACAGGGCACTCGTTACACAAATACGGTTGAGACTTCAGTTCTCAAGGCGCTGCCCATGGGCTCCGGTTTTCATTTAATATCAGATATGGCGTGACATTCTCCGCGATGTACAGCAAAACAAAAATGACTATAAAATAAAAAAGTTCAACATTGTTAGCATATTAGAGAAAGGCGTTAGCGAGAGAAAGGTATTATAATAGGTTGGGGAAAAAGTCTTTTCGCATTATAGTATGTATCAACTTGTAATAAAATCTCTTTGGCCATACTATCTGTATCTGGCTGGTTTTAGTATCATTAAAAGTTTAAATTTTAAAGAAAATAATTCCAAATTCAAATTAGGAATATGAGTGATTTTTGTTTATTTTTCGTACTGTCAAGATGAGTGAATCTAATGAAGAAATTCAAAATTTCTATAGCAATGGGATCATGTCCTACAAGATGGCAAAAAACTATCGAACAAAATGGTACCTACATACTTTAGTTAAATGTAAATAAACTATATTAAAAAATGTTGTGAATTTTCTTAAAAAATGCGAAGAAACTTTTTCCCCAACCTATTATAAACAAACAGAAAATGAATTATTCTTTCATTTCGAATACATTTCTTGTTAAGTGTGCGAAGCGCTTGAGAATCGGTGATTTTATAAATATACGCTGGTAGTTTAAGGGGCTATTCCAGTTACTACTACTAGCACTAGTAGCTAGTGAGTGAGATCACAGGTTCAAGCCCAGAGAATTTGCTAACACCATCCCTAGCAAGAGCAGTGCTTCACTGAATCTACCAATAGATCGGAACCACGACCCACTGAGAAGATCCGGCTAGAAACTCGGTGGGTTGTTTCTATGGGGTTCGGATATAAACTGTTAGAAAAAGATACTCTAAGCAGTTAGCTTCGTTTATTCTTTTTGGACTAGAGCTAGTTTGAGAACCGATGGATTGATAATAGTTTTGACAATAACTGTTTAAAAGAAGCAAAAACAACGTTTATTTTGTATCAGATTTAAAAACGAATGAAAATTACTTTTTAATGTAGCCTTTTTTTGTTGTCGTTACATTATTTTCGAACACTTTGGTCTCAGTTCAGCCCGTGAGCTCACCTACCCGTCTGCGAGAACCTAGCCCCTTAGGCTACCAGCAAATAGGTAGAGAAAAAAAACTTAGACCAAAACTAAACCAAAAGGTAGAGAAAAAAACTTTAACTGGTGGTAGGTCCTCTTGTGAGTCCGCACGGGTAGGTACCATCACCCTACCTATTGCTGAGTAAAGCAGTAAGTCGTTTCGGTTTGAAGGGAGGGGCAGCCGTTGTAACTATACTGAGGCGCATTTTACATTGTAGATGTCTATGGGCTCCAGTAACCACTTAACTGTGCTGTGAGCTCGTCCACCCATCTAAGCAATAAAAAAAAACCTCCTGTTTCAATGTGGGTGATGATACTAACGTTGTGATGTGCTAGGGTTTTCGTAACCACTTAGCACCGGGTGGACTGAACGCCCGTTCAACCGGTCATGCAATAAAAAAGAAAGTCCTTATGTGAGCGTGACGTGATTAGCCTGTAACCGCTTATCATCAGATGGACAGTGAGCTTTTCGTGTCTAATAATTTTAAAAATATTCTATTACATCCCCCGAAGATGTAATGCAGATAAACTTCAAGAATAGAGCAAACACTAGGTGAAGTATGTTAATTATGTTCATGAAATCGGCTATCGATTATATCAACTATCGATTTTTGGTTTATAATTTTTTGTCTGCAAAAGATGTTTTTGATCTATCTCACTTACTTTTTTTGGTACTATGAACGTGCTTTCATCATATCTTTCATCGAATTCAGTGACTTACGATCGCTTCGAAGCCCTAAAATGAGTATTATCGGGAACACACACACACACACACACAAGCACACCTCAACGCCCGCCACCCGACCAAGCATACTTTTTATATTTTGCACATTAAAAAAAACTGTACACCAGACAAAGATGGACTGATGATGGAACTCACCGAACAATAACGGGAAGAGCGGGACGGAAACGCTTCTGTCGTTCCGTATTCGAAATAAAAACGTGCAAACGTATAGCGCTTTTTTTTAAAATTTCTTTTTACGTTAGTCTGCGTCCCGCAATTAGTGTTGTGCGGTTGTCGCTCGAGAGCTATGTCTATGGAAATGAAGCTAATATAAGTACTTTATTATTATACGGACCGAAGATAAACACAAAGAGCGGGAAGTAGTACGTCTCTATTCGCAAGGTCGCTCTATAGTTTAATAGAATTAAGACCCGGACAATACAGAAATACAGAAAGGAGTTCGTTTAGTTGAATCCTATTCGCGTTCTGCCCAATCCTTTTAAGAGCACGACCTACACGGATGCTGTTGTCGGCGACCCGCACAAAAGAATCATGATAGAATGTTTTCAAATCGTTTGCCTTATTGAAAGACATGATTGAATTTAAAAAAAAATCCACAAATGAATTTATAAAATTGTCGAGGAGCCACGTGAAACGAAACGCGGATTATTGCGTGAGCACCTCCTGGTGCAGCGGACTGATCAGAAACAGTAGTGACACCCACGGGAACGTCGCTCCCGGCGAATAATAATGGCAACAACAAAAAAAAAAACCAAAAAACTGGCAACCCGATGCAGCGTGCCCGTGTGTGCGTCCCGTCACACACACATACACCGGCCGTGTCGGTGCATGCTTTACGCGCGGAAAAAAGTGCTGCGTTATTGATTTTTCTGTACGGCCACGAGGGGGCTTTAGGGGGCACAGGGAGGCGCCCGCGGCCTGAAAAACCGTCTGCTGAAAAAAACCGAGACGAAAAGCCACCCCATCCTTTTTAATTGGTAACGTAGTGTCAATAGGGCTAATCCCGAGCTCGTAATAGCCTTCTTTTGTCTCGCGAATGCATTTTTCAGTGTAACCACGCGAAGCTGTTGAACGACTCCGTCTCGGGCTTTTCGGGTTTCGTTTTGTCTTGTAGAATAATTTCGTCATTCCTACTCTGCGCTGTACATTGCGCCGTTTGTTCCGCTAGTGAAAACTATATCCGAAATGTACACCGATTTATATCAATCACAGCTGGAGACAGCTACGCGCTAATATAACCTTTTTTTTATAGCCCTTGTAGGCAGACGAACATACGGCCCACCTGATGGTGAGTGGTTACCGTGGCCCATGGACTTCAGCAATGCCAGGGCCAGAGCCAAGCCGCTGCCTACCGTTAAGAACTCTCTACGAGCCTGGTTTGAAAATGGATATGTCATAGCGCTCGGGAAACACCGTGAAGGGGAGCTCATTCCAAAGCCGGATGGTACGTGGTAAAAAACAATCTCTGGTAACGCACTGCGAATGAACGCAGTGGCTCCAGGTAGTATGAACTACAGCGTAATTCAAGTTGCGTTGTTTACAAATAACAACAAACTTACATGTATCATCATAAAGACACAGATAGAAACATACACTACAGACATAGAAAGTAAATGCTTAACGTATCTGTAAAAGAAAAGAAAAAGATACGAATCCACATTGAACTGATTAGTACATCGCTAATGTCCGGTGCAGACGCGTAATTAGCGCGGCCGGAAGCGCGTGCGTGACGTCACATCCGGCTCAATTGAGCCACTTGTGCACTGTCCGAGGTCAGGGCTTACGGATCGGATTAATGAACTTGAATCGCTACTCCATATTCAGTTTTGTTAAAGTCATCTTACGACGTTCCGATGTGACTTCGAAAGATTGATGCCTACACGAATATTTTCAGTGTTACTTCAGAATTCTTTTCGAGACGCGCGGGCCGTAATTAAAACAATTTTTGCGATTTAAATTCGCGTTTTTTTTTATTATCATTGTTGAGAAATATTTGTTGTTATAGAAAATTTTGACGGTAGTCAGCGCAATATTGAAATTTCGACGAATATGATATCTTAGTCGTCCGTGACCACGACAACTTTAAAGTGTCCCAGTCTTCAGTCGCATGTCTGCTTCGCGGTAGAATTGCCGGATGGGGGTCTACGCACGGTCCTCAAACACGGTGTACCAACACTCCTTATCTGACCGCAACGGGGCAAAGCTAAGTCGCCGTCGTCCGAAGCATGTCTTGTCGGATCCCCCGGATTCGCTCTCGGCGCTTTTAGGTCTTTCAAGCACCGGTCATCGTCCTCGTCGAACTCGTCGATTACGACGAAGAGTCGAGCGAACTAATCCACAGACACAGCCCACTGAGTTTCTCGCCGGATCTTGTCAGTGGGTCGCAATTCCGATCCGGTGATAGATTCAGCGAAGCACTGCTCTTGCTAGGGTCAGTGTTAGCAAATTCTCTCAGGTTGAGTCTGTGAGCTCAACTACCCGTCCGGACGTAGCTGGAAAGCCTCTGAAGCTACCAGCGAATAAGTAGAGAAAAATAAAACCAACACTAAACATTTGTTATTTACTTAGTTCTAATAATATGTCATGTACATATTTTTTTTATATTTATACGATTTTGTATTATTTTGCGTAAAATAAAGTCGTCAAAGGTTTCATTCGAGACCGCTGGGCTACATCAAAGACTCTTAACAAAAAGCCAACGCTTTTAAAAAGTAATATTTTATTTATATTAACTTCTATGATATATTATTATAATACTACTCGTATAAACGTGGCGTGAGAACGTTTTTGTCGCTGTTTCAACGTCAGATAGCGTTATTTTAAAACAAAAAGGAGCAGTAACAAAGAAAATTCGTTTGTTTGTGTATAATATTGTTTTTAAAGTATTTAAAAAAAAAAAAAGTTAAATACTTTAATAGATAATCATGGACGAATCACGCACGGTCTTGTGGTCAGAAACTGGCATTCCGGCTGGATACAGGACTCAGATATGTATACTGAAATACTGATTGACTCGGTGGCGCATTAGTTAGCGGCTTGACTGTTGTACTGAGGGTCGTGGGTTCAATTCCCGCATCGGGAAAACATTAGTGATGAACAGATTTGTTTGCTCTTTTTCTATATATATGTATTTAAGCATATATAAGTATGTTTATCAGACTCTGGTATCCGTAATACAGGGAATCCTTAATCGAGGCTGTATGAGCAGGCGTGATTTTTCCCAGTTATTCTTATTTATTATATAAGTATACCCTTCAAATATATAAAATGATATGGAGTATTTCAGAATGAATAAAGAATTAAAGACTTAATTGTATTTTCTGTGGTATAATAAAAAAACAACATTTAAAGCCCTTAATCTCTTTTAAATTTATTATTAAAAATTAAACAGTAAAGAGTATTAATAAATTATGAAAAATTGAGCTCTCTTTTTACTCAATGACAGACGTAACTTCGTGACACGAATGACACTAAAGAGAAATTCTTTTTAAAAACTAAAAAGTTTTAAATAATAAAGGTTGTTTTTTACATATACAGCAAAGAACAAGAAAATAAACTATCTTGCTCATCACGCGAATGTGTTAGGTGCCGGAATTGAATCCATCCCGCTTGGCTCAGCATTCAAGGGCGCTACTGTGCCACCCAGTCAGTCGTTAAGTATGTATTTGAAATTGTAAGTATTCTAGTTTTTGTTTACACTTTTTTATCACTCTATCAGAGCAGTCAGACGAGTTCACTGCCCACCTAACGTTAAGCGGCTATGAGATTTTTTTAGAAGCTCTCGACGCTATGTTATTACAAAAAAGGAAGTTCATAGTAATTTTTTAAATAAAAATATCGAAAATGAAAAAAAAAATCTACATTAAATAAATCTATGTCTTCAGGTATTTATGATTATGCTCGAATTTCGATTATCAGCTGAGCAACACTCTGACGTGACGTCACTCACATCACTCGTAATACAATAAAAGCATTAATTTCACAAGCATAAAATAAGTCAACAATAAAACTTAAAGATAAAGAAAAAAAACAAATTTCGAACAACACAATCTTTTTTTTTTTCGACAAGACGAACGCATCAATTACGTGAAGCCAAGGACTCCGACCTTTGTTGTGTAACATTTTTCACTGAAGAAGGCAAACGGACGAGGTAAACGCACTGCCAAGTGCAATGTACTTGTTAGCCAATTGTCCTTCTTCAGAGATTTTTACACATTCATATTTTACATTACGGTTACATATTATGTTGTGAGTTTGCATAATTTAGTATTGTGAATCCTCATTCATAAATAAAAGATGATAATAATTCCCGCTGAGTGCTTGGTGAACTAAAGAGAACACTAATAACTGATTCAGGGGTGCAATGGATTACTCTGAGGAATTGTTTGAGATGATACCATCATGTCGTTTTTACCATCGCACCGTACGCCACTGGAGTAGAGTTCATCCATACTACCTGGAGCCACTGCGGTCATCCACAGTGCGTTTCCAGAGATATTTTTTGCCACGTATCATCCGGCTTTGGAATGAGTTCCCCTCCATGGTGTTTCCCGAGCGCTATAACATATCCTTCTTCAAAGTCGTTGAAGTCGTTGTGGCCTAACGGATAAGACGTCCGGTGCATTCGTGTTGAAGCCATGCACCGGTGTTCGAATCCCGCAGGCGAGTACCAATTTTTCTAATGAAATACGTACTCAACAAATGTTCACGATTGACTTCCACGGTGAAGGAATAACATCGTGTAATAAAAATCAAACCCGCAAAATTATAATTTGCGTAATCACTGGTGGTAGGACCTCTTGTGAGTCCGCACGGATAAGTACCATCAATCACCCCGCCTATTTCCGCCGTGAAGCAGTAATGCGTTTCGGTTCGAAGGGTGCGGTAGCCGTTGTAACTATACCTGAGATCTTAGAATTTATATCTCGAGGTGGGTGGCGCATTTACGTTGTAGATGTCTATGGGCTCCAGTAACCACTTAACACCAGGTGGGCTGTGAGCTCGTCCATGCATCTAAGCAATAAAAAAAAAACCTGGCTTGTGGTAAGTACTTAACGGTAGGCAGTGGCTTGGCTCTGCCCCTGACATTGCTGAAGTCCATGGGCGACGGTAACCACTCACCATCACGTGGGCCGTATGCTCGTCTACCTACAAAGGCAATAAAAAACAACAAAAAAGTAGTTTGTGCCTCTGACTATTGCGCCAAGGGTCATGGGCTCAATTCCAACATGGGGTAAACATTGTGTGACGAACATGTTTGTTTGCTCTTTGTCTGTGTGTTTACCATTTATATGTATATGTGTACTCTAAAGACCTATAAACATGCTTATATGTATACATATATGTACATATATGTACACATATAAGCAACTATATGGGTCTTTAGAGTCCATAACACAGGGAATTATAATTTGGGGCTGGATGACTGTACGTGATTTGTTCCCAGTTATTTTACTATTTACTTATTCGTACGTATAAGTACTTATTTATTTAAAGTAAAATAAACACTGAAGAGAAAAATAATGTTAGTAGTTAAGAACGATTACGTCTTACAAAGTATAATCGAGTATACTTTTTGGTTGGGCGTGTTGTGTTAACATTTAAAGGTAGATACCGTCATGGCGGTTTGATGGGTGGGACTTTAGCTATCCAATACTCCGGCCTCATGCCCCAAATGGGTAGCGGCATTCTTAATGAGACACGTTGGTCGTTTCGAGATCAAGTCAAAATTTACGAGGCATTTTCAGTTATACAAACACTTCATTGGTATTTAATTAAAATGAAAGAAAGTTTATTAACAAAATTTTTAGTTGTTCTTTTTTTTTGTTACAACTTTTGGGGTTTTAGTTACAGCGATGTTATAAGAAGAGCGGGTAGCGGGCTGTCGTTTAGTCTCTGTTCGACGCGTCTTATTGTAACATTACAGAACTCTAAAACATATTCTAATGAGATATCTTGTAGAAGATCTTCTACTCATTGTTAAATAAACAATAACCGGCAGCGAGTAGAAATACAGTTATTTCCTAATATTTGGGAACAAATCACACAAGGTCATCCGGCACCAAGTCACGACTCCCTGTGTTCTGGGTAGCAGAGACCGACATATAAACATGTACACAATATACATAATTAATTATACACGTTTAAATTTATACACATACATATAACACTCCGAGAAAGAGCAATCAAACCTGTGTGCTTAGTGCGAGTTTTCTAACGTTCTCGATAGCGTAAAAGTTAACTCAAATTTGTATGAATTTGAGACGTTTGCCTACGTTTGCCGCTAGGGGCGCTGTTCCAACTTCATAAAAAATTGAGTTAACTTTTACGCTAACGAGAACGTTAAAAAATCTCGCACTAAGCACATTGTTGATCACACGAATGTTTGCCCGATGAGGAAATCGAATCCATGATCTTTGGCGCAACAGCTAGCGACGCTATACTGCACCAACGAATCAGCTGAAAAGTATAGCCATAGAAAAATAAATGAAAAGGGCTTGTCCTGTCTGTTCCCACAGCTGCGCATATTAGTAACCATTATCCTATTTCACGCTAGAGTTGGGTAGCGTGAAATAGGATAACGCTCACATTAGAACCGCGCCTCGCCTAGACAAGCGTGCAAAGCGATTCACGCGACATCACGTGCCGCAAACTAAATAATGTTCTGACACAAACCATAGACAAGCGTCTATAGTTTATTTATGACTTATTCGGCTTAAGGTTTATGTCTTTTGGCACGTCATCGGATTTCATTTTAAAACATTTTTAAAAGCTTTTTTATTGTTACTGATACCGATCATCACGGTTATGTTAAAGGCATAGTGAAGTTATTGTCGAAGATAGGTTAATTTTGATAAGTAAAATGTGAAAAATATAACTAAATTAGCATTGTTTGAAACAAAACGCCACACCAAAGCAATCCCATCTATTTTGTGTTATATATGTGTAATATCTTCGAGTTTGTACCTTTTATTTCTCCTACCTATGCTGATAGCCCTGGGAGGCTATTTAAACTTCGCCTTGACGTCTACGTGAGCTCACGGGGTTCAAACTGGGAGTTTTGCTAACACTGGCCCTAGCAAGAGCAGTGCTTTGCAGAATCTATCACCGGATCGGCGCAACTCACTGAGAAGATCTCGCCAGAAACTCAGTGTGCTGTGTCTATGGGTTAATTTACTTGTCGAGCCCTTCGTCGCAAGCGACGGGTTCGACGAGGACGGTGACCGGTGCTTGTTGTACCTAAAACCACCGTTAATGGATCGGGAGTATCCGTAATGACGTGGTGAACAAGATTAATTTTAAAGGCACAGAAATAAGTTCTGGTATTATTTGATTTAAGTAATAATAGATTACTTCTAGAAAGTCAACATTTTAGAAGGCATGTTTTTTTTAAATCACTAATAACTCGTAGGCCGCCGTAGCGTCTACGGTCGTAGACCTGTAGAACATGAGCCTACAATATCGGCGTAGCAACTGCGGATCGGAGGGTAATGAACTGCGATTGACAATTTTGACGAACTATTTACTCGAATAGAAATTTAACTTAAGATCTAAGTAAACCTGCACAGCTTTTAGTATTAATGAGCATTTAAAATGTCTTTAACATTAGACTATTTTTTAACTCGCCAATACTTCAAGGAAATCTTAATGAGATAGAGACATGGTAGACAATATTCTTATTGGAATTGTGTTGTGCTACATTTTTTATTCTTATTTTTTTATTGCTTAAATGGGTGGACGAGCTCACAATCCATCTGGTTTTAATTGTTTACCGGAGTTCATAAGCATCTACCACGTAAATGCCGCCACCCACCTAGTGATATGAGCTCTAAGGTCTCAGTATAGTTACAACGGATGTCCCACCCTTCAAACCGGAACTCATTACTGCTTCACGGCAAAAATAGGCAGGGTACTTACCTGTGCGGATTTATAAGACGTCCTACCACCATTATCACGGTAGATTTGGTGTCGGATGCTGGTATACGATTCATTTTTAAATCCTATAAATTCCAATGTAATTTACTAAAATTATTTTATTATCCTCTTAACACCCTTGAAATTTAAAAATGATTGGGCGTGAAAAGTCGTCTATTCAGCTACAAATTGAGACAAGCGAACTCAAAACAGAGGGTCATAGATAAAGGGTTGATCTATTTGTCTAAGCGATGTCCGACATATGCGCGATGGTCCCTGCTCACCCACATTAGACATGGCGTGTTGAATACAGTAAATCGTACAGTGGCTTCAATTAAAATATTCGAAGGGTCATTTAGAGTATAAATATTTCCCAAAATATGTTAATGTATCGGTTTTTGGGGTTAATGTAATGTGATATTAAGGATCTCAAAGGCATGGCTATGTGTCAAGGTGAGGCTAGAGAACATCATTTGGCCTTATTATAAAGCTTTTATGTATTTGTTATGTCGGTACTGCTAACGCCATCTGTCGTTAAATAGCAAAAACGGATATCGAAACAACTGGAACATCTCTTGAATGTTCTAGAACGATTTTTTAATATTTTAGAACATTCTTTCAGTGTTCCAATTGGAATGTTATCGACATACACAAGATCGGTCTAGATCATTTCTTGAATGTTCTAATTTTATCGGGAATGCTCTGAAAAATGTATTAAGACATAATCGAAGCCACTATCAAACTTTGGCTTTGGCGATATTGCGAGGGTTCTATTCGAAGTGAAACTACCAATGGATCGCTTCGAGATATCGAATTGTAGATTATTATTTATGTTATTACTTATTATTTTTATTATTATTTAATTTTAGATTATTAGATTGCACCTAGATAGCGAAGTGCTTCCCCAGAAATTTTATAAGCTGTGCTACTCTCTAATTCAAAAACTACCAGTCGACCTATCAATACGATCTATTAGTACATACATAAAATAACGCAGTTAATATAGCAAATGTTCCCCGCGTTGTCCGGATCACATGATTTGCCATAATAAACAGTACTCTACTAAATGCGGCTATAAGCTATCTTTATTGAACATCCAACATTTGTAATATTAGTATAGATTGATTGAACGCTCGACATCGGATTTCCTGTTATCGTCTTTAAGAGATTTTTTTTGCTTATCTAAGTTTTTTTTTGCATCAGCGAACGTTTTGTGCCACCGATTTATAGAGGGTAACGTTTATGATCAATTTGACCGCCTGCCCATGTGCTAAAGCTTAAATATGAACATTGCAGCTGGAATATCGCCCAATTCGAGACTTGAAGTCAATGACAATAAATGTGCAAAAAAAAAGTTTTTTACTGGTGGTAGGACGTCTTATGAGTCCGTACGGGTAGGCACCACCTCCTGCCTATTTCTGCCGTGAAGCAGTAATGCGTTTCGGTTTTAAGGGTGGGGTAGTCGTTGTATTGTAAGAACGGAGACCTTAGAACTTATATCTCAAGGCGGGTGGCGCATTTACGTCCTAGATATCTATGGGCTCCAGTAACCACTTAACACCAGGTAGGCTGTGAGTTCTTCTACCCATCTAAGCAATAAAAAGAAAGAGCAATAATGATGCTCATTTAGCATTTAAAAAATTACGTTTTATATATTTACACTTATCGGAATAGTGACAGTATTTTACAGTACAGTACAGACAGTAAAGTAAAGTAAAAAACCAGTAGAAAAGTTTATTTACGCGTAATTAATAAAATTAGAAGCTTAATAAATAAAATTAAACATCAAATGTTTTTTTTATCTGGCAACACATTCAACATTCACGAATTTATTTATTATAATTAAACAAAACAAAAAAAAAAGTATAAACACAGTTTTTCAATTTGCAATTCCCCGAAAAAGGGGAAACTTTGTTTGGTTAATGTTTACGTTTGATATTCGAAAATAAAGGGGGTTGCACACTGACACGAGAATCGTGCGTACGCCTCGTAGGGTTGCCGGCTCAAGGTCGGAAAGTTCAAGGGCTCGTAACCCTGACACAGGTGGACGCTATTATTCCCTAAATCTCCTTGTTGCTAAGCTTTATTTATCTTTTTGTCTTATGAACTTTAGGCTAATTGTAGTCTAACGCAAAGTAGGATCATTTGTGGGTTGATAGTTTGGGTTATGTTATGATAGGTATGAATATTGAATAGTAAAAAAATAATAAAAAAATAGCAATAATTGTAACCTCTATATGATTTACGACATAAATCTTAAAAGAGGTTACTATGTTATACAGGTGACATAAATGTTAATTTGAATATTGAAACATTAGAAGAAGGAACATTATAAATATGAAAAACATTTTTGAATATTGAAATATTAAAAACATAAAAACTGGCGAAGCAATAGCTTTAAATGTTGTTTCTCTTTATAAAGCAACTCAGTTTGTGCTATAGTTTTACTGGGCTAAATTTTATTTTGATGTGTGATGATGTGGATAAAATAATCATAAATCTACAGTGGTTTTTACGGATGTTCCGTTATAACTACTGAACCATGCATTCGATTGACTTGAAACTTGGTATCCATGTAGAAAATATATGTACTTAATGGATAACCTAATATTTATATGAGTGTTGGACTCCCTAGTAATGATGACAATAAATAATAATGTTAATTTTAAATGCCTAGCGAAGCGGGCGAGTACGGCTAGTAAGTACATTATATAATTATAGAACTTATCAATGACCAGTGCTGACAAATTTAGAGGTCGCAAGTAACACAGCAACGAAGTGGTTCTAGTTAGGCGTAGTTCACATCGAAATACTCTTTCTTCAGTTTTCATCAGTAGTCGACATAAAATCGCCATTCGTATAGATAGAACACCCAGACAAAGAGCAAGCTGTTGATAGTTCATCACACAATATTTGCCCGATGCGGGAATCGAATCTACGACCCACGGCACGACAGCCATGGCTGCTAACTACCACAGTCAGTCCAAGAGAGATTAAACCGTAAAAATAGGTTCAGTTAACCTTTTTTCATTTATTCGATGATTTTTCTAACAAGTTTGTAGTACACAATCGCGTCGTTTAATCTCTACTAATAAATATAAAGGTTTGTGTGTTTGTGAATGTTTTTTACTCACGCAAATACAGCCGGACGTAATTTCAAAGATTACTTATAGGTTTGTTTAATAGAATACTCCTATGACGATAGACCACAGGAAGCGGGAAGGAAATGTTAAAATAAATGCAACACTGCTTTTTTTATTGCCTTTGTAGGCAGATGAGCATACATCCCACCTGATAGTAAGTGGTTACCGTCGCTCATAGACGTGAGCAATGCCAGGGGCAGAGCCAAGCCGCTGCCTACCATTAACTCTCCACAAGCCTCGTTTGAAGAAGGACATGTCATAGCGCTCGGGAAACACCGTTGAGTGGAGTTCATTCCAAAGCCGGACGGTACGTGGCAGAAAAGTTCTTTGGAAACGCACTGTCGATGAACGCAGCGGTTCTACATAATATGTATGAACACTGCTCCGATGGCGGGAGGTGTGATGATAAAAAGGAGATGAGGGGATCATCTCGAATAATTCCTCAGGGCTCTTCGCTCATTTGTGATATAAGTATTATTTTTTTTATTGCTTAGATGAGTGGACGAGCTCACAGCCTACCTGGTGTTAAGTGATTACTGGAGCCCATAGACATCCACAACGTAAATGCGCCACCCACCTTGATATACAAGTTCTAAGGTCTCAAGTATAGTTACAACGGCTGCCTCACCCTTCAAACCGAAACGCATTACTGCTTAACGGCAGAAATAGGCAGAGTGGTGGTACCCACCCGCGCGGACTCATAAGAGGTCCTACCACCAGTAATTACGCAAATTATAATTTTGCGGGTTTCATTTTTATTACACGATGTTATTCCTTCACCGTGGAAGTCAATCGCGAACATTTGTTGAGTACGTATTTCATTAGAAAAATTGGTACCCGCCTGCGGGATTCGAACACCGGTGCATCGCTTCAACACGAATGCACCGGACGTCTTATCCGTTAGGCTACGACGACTACTAGGTACCAGCACATCTACAAACCGACTGATAGCTTACGGAGCGGAGAGCAATATAAGCAATTCCCTATCCGGGTAAAATGCAACATGGATGCAACCATGGAGCGTGCCTAACAAAAACAACAGAAATACAATGCAATAAGATATTCGTGGCCTTAAATTATTATTCTGGTACTCCTCAGATGGGTTTGCAGTATCTTTGTACGTAATTTCTCTATTATTATCATCTGTTATTATTGTCAGTGCTTAAATTAAAAAAAAAACGCTTAGGTACTAGTTCAGATAAATATAATCTAGAGCGTTTACAAAAGTATGTTCTTTGCAAAAGAAAATTAATCGATAATGAAAAGTTTTCATAAATACTTTGGAATTATAAACATGCTAATGATTTAATGAAAAGCGAAAACGGTTAATAATTGTGAATGTTTACAAGCGCGTAGTGCGTGCGTCTACATGCTTTGTCGCGATAAAAACGCGATTAGCTGTGTAATTGAGCGAGTTTCGATCGCGATACAGTCGCTCACGTGTCGTAAGATCATGTGATTTAGCTTTACGAACATTTTTGTATATCAACGCTGTTACACACACACACACATAGGCAGCGGCTTGGCTCTGCCCCTGGCATTGCTGAAGTCCATGGGCGACGGTAACCACTCACCATCAGGTGGGCCGTATGCTCGTCTGCCTACAAGGGCAATTAAAAAAAAAACACACACACATACACGCGCGCACACACACACACACACGCACCCACACACACACTCACATACAGACACACATAGCCTACTAATATCAGAAGTTTGTTGAAGACGGATGTTAGTTATTCTTTCACTTAAAAATTACACGACAGATTTTGATGAAACTTCACAAAAATAGTTTAATATTACTATTAACGTATAACAAATGTCGCACGAGTAGCATAAAGTAAATAATGGGTTTCATACAATTAGCGACTGGTACAACGAGCTGGAGTGTCTAGGGCGAATCTAGAATAACCCCTCGAGGCTATAGAATAGGTAGGAAAAAAAGGGGTGGAGTGTTTGCCAGTGTTTAAGTGAAGCTAAATGCTTACATTAGAGGCCTCCCCTTTTCCATATTCCAAATTATAAATTCATAATCATCATTCTTCTGCCCTTCTCCTAATCATCTGGGGTCGGCGCAACATGTTTTCTCCTTCCATACTCCACTATCATATACCATTTCTTCGCTCAGTCCTCTCTTACACCTATCGTCTTTCATGCAATAATTTCTTCTTAGGTCTACCTCTTCCTCTAAAGCCTAAAGCCTAACACATAATATTGCAGATTTACAAAAAATGATAATGATAATTTTCTTTTTTTGTATTTAATATTTCCCAGTGTTTTTTTTTTGTGTATAATAAAGAATACTTTCTCTTTCTCGCTCTCTCTCTAAATCTTGCTAAAAAGTCCGCTATTAGTTTTAATCCCACTGAATACTGGTGGTAGGACATCTTGTGAGTCCGCGCGGGTAGGTACCACCACCCCACCTATTTCTGCCGTGAAGCAGTAATGCGTTTCGGTTTGAAGGGTGGGGCAGCCGTTTGTAACTAAACTTGAGACCTTAGAACTTATATCTCAAGGTGGGTGGCGCGTTTACGTTATGGATGTCTATGCGCTCCACACTTAACACCAGGTGGGCTGTGAGCTCGTCTACCCATCTAAGCAATAAAAAAAAAAGAATTAGTGCAGCGGTATTTCAATTGGCTAAATTTACGAGCCGCCTTACGAATAACGCCTCAAGGTATTCGGGAAACAAGCTGCAGATAATACCACTAATGACGAGGAAGTATTAGCTAGAGTCGGCGAACCTGCATGTCCTAATCGCAGTTTACTGACTTTTATAATCAATCACGTTTTCTATCACGCGCGCCGTGTTTACAAACACGGGCTGAGACACGTCCGGTGCGATTGGGTTTTGTTATTGAACTATTTTACCACTATTACCAAGATTAATTGCGTGTTTACGACCGAAGGCGACTTTAAAATTATGAATTGTTAATAATTCAGTCGATTGGTAAATGAGATTGTTAATTGGACGCTTTATCGGCACGGTGAGGGAAAAAAGCTTGTGTCTTAAATAATAATTGCTAATGAGTTGGTGGTGAGGTCGTAGTAAGTAAGTAGTTTTAAAGGTAGGCAGCGGCTTGGCTCTGCCTCTGGCATTGCTGACGTCCATGAGCGACGGTAAAAACTCACCATAAGGTGGTAGTATGCTCGTCTGCCTATACGGCAATAAAAAAAAAGTAAGATATCTTAAGATAAAGATAACGATCGATGGTGCAGCTTTAAAGAGATACTTCTCGAAGTTTTTAGATTACGACTTGCCGATATGAAGAATGCGACTATTGTTGCTGGATCTTTCTCTAGTTACAAAATTTTTCACACAATCGGCGTACTGCTAATCTCACTATACGGGATGTGTCTTCCGTCACCTGTGCCGACACGACGATAAGCCGTAAGCCTAAGCTCAACTGAAAGCTTTATAAAAATAAAATAATACCTAGTCTCTTCAAGCCCGCAAATTCCGTTCGTTCATTGTAAAAATCTATTCATTATAATATATTACTGGTGGTAGGACCTCTTGTGAGTCCGCGCGAGTAGGTACCACCACCCTGCCTATTTCTGCCGTGAAGCAGTGATGCGTTTCGGTTTGAAGGGTGGGGCAGCCGTTGTAACCATTCCGAGACCTTAGAACTTATATCTCCAGGTGGGTGGCGCAATTACGTTATATATGTCTATGGGCTTCAGTAACCACTTAACACCAGGTGGGCTGTGATCTCCTCCACCCATCTAAGCAATGAATAAATAAACGTCGCGTAATATAAAGGCGTATTAAAATATGAAATCATGTTTATATTTGTCAAATCACGAACACCCTGTCTTTAATAGAGAATCTGGTCGTCAGGTTTGAGCCCCGTGAGCTCACCTACTTGTTAGGTTACGTTGATATAGCCGTTCAAGGCGAGAAAAAAAGAGAATCTGTCACTTTAACATGTTGACTGTGTTATGCGGCTTCAAAAGCCCCATGTACGACTGTGCTTTGATACGGTAGTTATACCCTCGTTCGCTCAAAACGGGAGGCGACTTTGTCCAGATTTCTATGGGCATGAGTCATTTTCAAAAACGGTCTTTTATGAAGCTTATCATGTCTCATGCGCACTGTAAAGAAGTCCAATCTTGACTTGAAGAGACCTCACATACACTGAAACGGAGGTCTTACAAAAATGGTCTGCAATCAACGTGTTAAAAAAAAAACAAAAAAAAACAAAAGACCATGGAAAATTGAAACTGCAGTGATCCAAATTTGTACCGGACAAGTAATCTCACAGCTTGTTACCAATCGTAAAAGCAGCACGCCGATAACAGTAAATGAGTGGAGCACCAAATATCTTGTAAATAGCGTTAAGAACATAATTATAGAGACCCGTACCGTTATTTATCACCGCGCTTCGGTGATTTTACAAGTATCGAACTCGGAACGGGTTAGTCGAGATATAGTTTTATTATTTTATTTTCTTATTTAGGTGGACGAGCTCACAGCCCACCTAGTGTTAAGTGGTTACCGGAGCCTATAGACATCTACAACGTAAATGCGCCACCGACCTTGAGATATAAGTTCTAAGGTCTCAAGTATAGTTACAATGTCTGCCCCGCCCTTCAAACCGAAACGCCTTACTGCTTCACGGCAGAAATAGGCAGGGTAGTGGTACCTACCCGTGCGCACTCACAAGAGGTCCTACAGGTAAATGGTTCGCTTTTTTAGGCAGAGTATGAAGTTAATGCTAGGAATTTTGTGAGCCCGCATTGCTAACTAGCTAACTAATTTTTTTTTGCACTTCTAGGCAGAAGACCGTACGGCCCACCTGATGGTGAGTGGTTACCGTTGCCCGTTGCGCCACATAGGGCACCGGTGACCTATATGGAACGTGAAGATATAATACGCATCTAAACAGACGGACAGCATACACTCGTACTTCTTCCATGATAAGAATATATAATTAAGTCAATGATTATTTTATTTGAACGAACTATACGAGAACCGCTACCGCTAATGCATCAGCTAGTCTCGATCTCTCGCTAATAGAAAAAGTCAGACAGAATCACAAATAAAAAGTGGTGGATAATAAATGCGTAACAACCGTGACAATTCTGGTCCCGGGCAGGGCGATTACCGGCTGATTACCATCACACCGTAAACACGACGGTTCGATGCTCGCCATGATCGATTTGACCACTGATCACCAATTTCATCGGACCGCCAGCCCTTTCTTTTAATCTAAATTGTAGAACAGGAAACTAATTGACTGTGTCCAAATTAAGGGTATTAAGAAGGTATTAGAATTAATTAAGTCAGTAAATCTTAAATAATAATAGTCTGGCTTGGAAAAAGAATTGGTCACAATTCGCAAACGGTTAGCTGGCCTCAAACTAGGAATCTCTCTGATATAGGAAGCAGACACGGATATATATACTTAGATACATTTAACCATATACGTCTTCTTCTTGTCCTTATCCCACATTACATGGGATCGGTTCAGCATTTCCTCTTACCATGCTGCAGAGGAATTTGGCATAGGTTTTACGAATGGCTGCCTGCCTGATTGCTTTTAATTATATGCATACATATATGGGTATTACACCCAGACAAAGAGCAAACAAACCCACGACTCTCAGCTCAGCAGTCAGGAGTGTTAACTGCTGCACCACCGAGTCAGTCAAACTGATAGATCCTAGGAAGTTCTGTTCTTCTTCTATGTAATCATCGATTATCTGCCTGCAGTCCTTCTGCTTTATTTTATTACTTCAAACAAATTCCTATCGTCGCTGTGGCCTAAAGGATTAAATAGCCGGTGCATTCGTATTGAGCAATGCAACTTCTCTCGTGTTCGAAGCCCGCAGGCAGATATCAATTTTTCTAATGAAACACTTAATACTTGTTCACGAATGGCTACCGAAATGAAGAGCAATAATATTGCGCAATAAAAATCAGGCCCGCAAAAATAATTATTCGCGTTTTTTTTCTTATTGCCTAGATATGTGGACGAGCTCACAGCCCACCTGGTGTTAAGTGGTTACTGGAACCCATAGACATCTACAACGTAAATGCGCTACATACCTTGAGATATAAGTTCTAAGGTCTCAGTATAGTTACAACGGCTGCCCCACCCTTCAAGCCGAAACGCATTACTGCTTCACGGCAGAAATAGGCGGGGCGGTGGTACCTACCCGTGCGGACTTACAAGAGGTCCTACCACCAGTAATAAAAAGTTCGCGTGACTACTACACGAACTCATAACTCAAGGTGGGCAAGGGAATTCACGTCTTCTCATTTACGGGATAAAATTAATAATTCCGGAATCTAATTATTAATGCGACGCGTTGATTTTTACAAGACACAAAAAAAAATTAGATAAATTAATAAGTTCGGTTGTTGAGCGATTGCTTTCTAAGCGCCCCAGCGTTATTGGATGTAGTGATAATGATGATCTAGTTCTGTCTATTGTATGCGAGTGGTACAGAGTGAGTCAGTGCCTAGCGGTGATCAGGCAGTTTTTGCCCTAAATGTAATTGAGCATGAGGTGTTTCGGGTTGCCAGCTTTATGGGCCGGTTGAATTCCGACGGGTTTTTACGGAAAAATCTTGGACTCTGTCGCATAATAAGAAAGCTGTGATTGAGTGAGATTTTTAAAATGCAAGCGATCTTAATGTTTTCGTTTCTGTAATATTTTTATTATGTTAATTTTAAATTTTAAATTAAGTTTTATTTAACCATAATATAATATAAATTAATATAAATAGGAAAACAGATTACTCATTTCGTTCCTTTTTATTTTATTTGAAGACTGGCAACATTCACGCTGGACGCACCCGCAATGACTTGGAAAAAATAGTTTTTTTGTGATTTCTAGAGCCGAGTTCACTGACTAAATGTATTATTATACGATCGAAATAAAGTAAGTGAAGTTTGAAAAGAAAAGTTATTCGTATAGAAACCATCAAACTATTGTTCCATGTTTTAAGTATTTATCTCATAAATAAGGTGTAATCGTGGATTTTCTACAGTTTACGATTTTCAATATTTCTTTCAATGATTTAATAGTCGCGTAACACACGAGTTGACGGCCTACCTGATGGTAAGTGGTTACTGTCGCGCATGGTCACAGGTAACACCAGGGCACAGCCATAATGCTGCTCACCGCTGAGGACACCTCGGAAACCTCGTTTGAAGATGGACATATCAGAGCGTGGTAGAGGCCTTTCCAGAATTACTCATTGGAATATTTCAAAGTTTTAATAGCCAGAAGCGGCTGGCATATACAATAATATACCCAAAATATGTATAACAAAGCTCTGATTTAAATTTCAAATTACATGTTTTTGTTTTTGTTTTGACGGTATAGTATAGAATAGGATAGCGACGTCTACGGGAGCTCCTCTTCTTGTGAATAAACATTACAGTTGTTGTAAGTCCGTAATTTCAAATAGGGGAATTCAAATAAAATGTTAGATCTAACAGTATTCTTGTGTTCAATGATTTATATTTTAAATCGCAAAATAAAAGAATTGTGTCATTTTTATGTCAACTTAAATAATGTATGATTACTTGGCTAGTCGCTGTGTTTAATCTTCCTGTTCCCTTTCAGCCCGCAGAGGTCCACTATTGAACATAGGTCGCCCCCAAGCCTCGCTACAAAGAGCTCGACGTGCAACTTAACCCGTGCATCAGCCCGCTGAGTTTCTCGCCGGATCTTCTCAGCGGGTCGCGATTCCGATTCGGTAGTAGATTCATTCGTGAAGCAGCTACTCTTGAGTTGTTAGGTCTTCTTCGGAGGCGCTCGGGTAGCTGTTAGCAAATACCACCTCTCCTGGCTGAGCCTTGCTCGCCCACCTGTCCTGGCGAAAGTGGAAAGGCCTCCGGGCCACCAGTAATACTTCAATCATAAAAAAAAGCTTCGCTACAACGATCAGTCTTATGGATTCTGTATCCAATGGATTCCCGCGACCTTCAATAGGTCATCGGGCCACCTTGTTAGAAGTAAGTCGTTAGCAACAATGAATAAATACAGAAGAAAAAAAATCCGTTCCATCGTGTTTCGTAAAGTTTGCGTGACAATATTAACACTAACATCTATCCGGTTGCTATTAATAGTGGTTAATTATTATTAAATCGTTAAAAATAGAGTAGTAGTGAAGATGTTGTAGTGGTTAATATGGGCACTTGTGTGTTCGACTATTCGACCTTGAACTTTAAAGTTAAGATGCACCGCATTTGCATACCGACGTCCGCGCAGTGCCGCCGAGCGATAATCGCAGCAGAAACTGGTTTCCGAAGCGATACCCGTCTTTAGTACCGTCCACAACAAACTTAGATCGTTTTTGTTTTGATCGGATTTGTTATTAGCGTTGACTGTTCATTTCTGTTGTTTTCATTGGAAAAGCTATTTTATGCGGTTCTTAACTTGTTTGTATTCGACTGTATTTTATTTTTCACAATCTTTTCTAGGTGAGCTGGTTTTGGTGATTATATTCTTTGAAAGCCTCATTTGAAAGCTTCTCATTCGGTACCATTCTATCGAGATCTGAACACTAGTTTTCCAGTTATTCTTAATAATGCTTTTCATTAATATCGACTACCTTGATGAGCTTTTCATTAAATATTTTTTAAGTCGTTTTTGTGTCTTCTTTTAATGTTTTGTTTTATTCTATGAAGTATCTGTATTCGTCAAGATTAATTGATTATTTTTCTGTAAAATAAAGTATTACGTTGTGTATTTTTAGATTGTTCTAAATGAGCAGACAGGCTCACTGTCCAGCTGATCCAAATTTCCCCATATACCTTGATACATAAAGTCAGTCGGTCTTTGAAATTGGGATGGTTAATATTTTATTATTGCATATATGCTGTGCTAATCCGTGAGGATTCATATAATTTTTCGATTTTTGAAGCAGCCTTCAGTAGTCTAGTTAAGTTTGTTTGGTCCCCAAAAATATTCATATTGATGGTGGAAATGATGCGTACAGTTCGATGTCATCATACCCAATTCTGCCGTGAGGAAATCGGGCTTAAAGTGGAAGGAAATTAAGTTTTACCGATGCAATTAAAATTCCGATTTCGTGTGATATCTGTTGTCCAAGAACTGAAACTGGACCGTCAGATCCGAATTCACGAAAATTAAAAACATAAGATTTTTTGTGCACCGTACTATCCCGCAGATCTTGTAAGATTATTGTGTCTGTTCACGTTAAATATCATTAAATGAATATCAAAATATATCGATGCACATTATACATTCAATAGTTAACTTAACATTTGAATCTCGCTTATTTGGACTGTCCGCTTTTCCAGTCTGCAGCTTACGTAAGGATTGATGATACAATTTCTAGAAACATGATTTAATGTATGTATTATTTAAAGATTGTATTTTATTTGAAATGATCTCTCTCATTAGCTAGACCCGATCTTTGCAAAGAAATTATTCAATGCATTATTCACCTTTGCACAGGTATGTAGGACATTATTTTGTTTATATTTTGGCTTAGTAACTAATCAGGATTTTGAGGATATAAAATTCTAGTTCTATTCATTCACTATCGTGTTCCATATTGTATCTTATCGCGTCAGGAGTGTATCTATTGTTATTGTTATCAATAACTTCTCTTAACGGTTCCTTCAGAGCTGTACAATCAAATATAAGTTCATCAATGATTTGTTTCTTTTGAGGACCTGCATGTGATCAACCGTAGCCATTTTTCCGTCTAACAGAATTGTTGTCGCCACTATCGGCATTTGAGATGTGAGGTTGTATGCTCAAGCGTAATTACAATAAAAACATTGCTTTGCCCTTAGCTTATCTTAGCTAAACTAGTGTTCGAAATTCGACTATAATTACTGATGTTACAAGATCTAGTATTACTTTTTGTATTGTAATTTTCTTTTAGGTATTGACATTGTTTTTTCCAAAGGTCTTAAAAATAACTATACGAGTGTATATGATATTTTAACGATTTCTTTACTTGATAATCTCATCACTTGGTGGTATGTTCATTAATATTTTAGTATGTAATTAGGTTATTATCGCCACCTATCCGCGAACATTGGAACTTCTGAATTTCGAAAATAAAAAATAGTTTCCTAAATGGAAAAGGTATTTCCTTAGAAAATAGAGTACGTGTGGCGGGCGGGTGATGTCCTTTTACAGTTTGAACCTTATACGATAAAAATTACATAAATTTGACATTATTACGAATATTGTTGTAAAATAGTCGTCATTTGTTTAAAAGTTTAAAAGTACAGAACGAAAAACAAAAGCAAGTAACTATTAGTTGCCCCCGCGACTGTGCCGCGTAAGCTCAAGTTTGTACTTGGAAATGCATCTTACATTACTCCTGTCACATTATCATAGCGCGATTCAGACGGCTATTGTCGCCATCTATCGAGTTCTTATGTAAACATATCTATGTAGGTATGTTGTTTCTTTAAACTTTAATTACTTTATATTGAATGAACAAAATGTGATAAAAAATTTTTTGTTAAGAACTAAATATCTAACTAGTACATACAACTTAAAGGAAAAGTATTGAAACTTAGCGACTGAATGTTGGATGTAGCGCACATTTAATATTTTTACGTAAACAGATTTAATATATTTAAAAAATATAGCGACATGTTTTTGCATGGAGAATCTTTTCATATTTTTATGTGACTACATATTAGGCGGACCAAGGACCTCTATCCTCTAGCCGACATATGCTTTTTTTCCATACGGTATATTTGGCAAAGAGCTCTGCCACTTTTTTTTCTCTTTTTTTTCCCTACCCATGCTGATGGCCTCGAGAGGCTATATTAGCTTTACTCTATCGTGTAGGTGAGCTCTCGGGGAGGCTCTCAAACCGGAGGTGTTGCTAATACTGACCCTAGCAAGAGCAGTGCTTCGTAGAATTTACCACCTGATCGGAAACGCGAGCCACTGAGAAGATCCGGCGAGAAACTCAGTGGGCTATATGCCTTTGCTGTTGACGGTCATCCAATTATACGTTTCGGAAGGTGTTGGTAACAGACGATCTTCTCAGTTGGTCGCAATTCCGATCCGGTGGTAGATTCTGCGAAGCACTGCACCTAGTGTTAGCATATTTTTTGAGTTTGAGCCCGTAAGCTCACCTTCCCGTCCGGTCGTAACTGGAATAGCCTCTAGACTACCAGCGAATAGGTAGAGAAAAAAGGTAACAGATCGCTAGTGACGTTTCAATGTGTCGCTTATGTTTATATATTTATCTTCTAATAAATAAGAACGCACTAATTCATTTGATTGTGATTAATTGTGATCAAGATTTGTTAAATTAGTTTTAGTTGCATTAAAAGTCTTCCCATAATATATGTATGTAGCTATTATAATTATTCTGGACGTGTTTGTCACTTGACTCCTTAAGCCGTTGGACTGTTTTGATGTTTTTTTTAATTTTCGAGACGGTCTATGGCTAGTTTATATTACTTTAGATTATACCCGATGGATGGCGCTGCAGTTAGTTTTAGTGTTTTCTCAGATTTTAATCACAATTCCTGGATGGCTTATATTTAAAATTGGAATTGGAAGACGGCGTATGTATCGCCGTTTTGAGATTCTGAGTGATCTTGTATATTTAGCGCAGGACATACACCGTTAGCTTTTTTTATTATAAGGTAGAGCATTTTTCGTTGCGATTCGATTTAAAGACCAAGAACGTTAATTTTATCTTTTATTCGTACGTTTAAGAACGTTTTAATACTGTATAAACTATTATATGTATATGTGTTTTCTACACTACCTTTGGTTGACTGATAGAGGGTAGAGAATGCCTTAAGTCCGTCGGCATTGAGTCCACCAATGTAAAATTTACATGAAGTGTAAAAAATAAATAAATAAATAAACGTTATACAATAATGACCTTTTTTTTGATGTTTTTGGGAAATTGCGTTTGCCTTCTTGTTGTACTGTCTGACAGAAATCTGTGTAAGACAAAACCTTGCGACTAACATTACATTTTCTCGCCTTTAATGTGGTCTTCTACGATTTCTTTTCGGAACGATGCTCCTTATGGAACGATGCGGAGGGGTACCCTAACCGGAAAAAAAACGTCCGTAACGTAAGATTTTTATTAGTAATGCACACAGTGTACGACTTAACTTTGTAATAACGTACAAAAAATAATATATTTTATTTATTATAATATATTTTTATAAATCATTGTGCATAAAATAAAGTTGATAGCTTTGTAAAGTAGTTTTATTTTATTTTTATCAATAAAAAAATCATAATAAAAAATGTATACCCGAATAATTATTGTCTTTATACCTCGAATAGAACTTAAAATTAAAATTTTTTAAATAAGGAACTTCGTTCCTATCCGGTGTCCCACGACACCACACATCTTTTTATCTATCTTAAGCAACTTCTTAATGATTCGAGATCCTCAATTCTGACTATGGTATTTTTCAGTCAATGTCACTGAGTTTTGTCTCTAATTTTTCATAAACTACTTAGATAATAACGCAGTGCTGTAGTTTGTTATTGGTTTTTTCACAAAAATCTCCTAACTCCTCTCCATTAACGATCAATTGTGCATTGTTAATTAATACGGAGTTGGCTTTTTATTTCTAACTAGCTGACCCGGCAGACTTCGTAGTGCCTCAATCGATAAATAAAAGACCTACACTTTTGTATAAAATAAACTTAAAACAAATAAAAGGAATCCGTCCGACGGGGAACACATCAAAGGAAAAACAAAATAATTATTTTTATTTAATTCCGAGCATTTTCATATTTATTTAACTTTTAAACTTTCTCTGGACTTCCACAAACAGTTCAGGACCAAAATGAGCCAAATCGGTCCAGGCGTTCTCGAGTTTTAGCGAGACTAACGAACAGCAATTCATTTTTATATATATAGATTATCGTCAAACAGAATTAATTAGTAAAGTTATGTGTATAGATAAACGTGATGCAGCAATTAAACATTTAAATAAGGATTCGTTTAAATTTTCAAATCAATTTGCATAATCTTACATTAGAATAATAAAACACATTATTCTTCCGGCGATTTCATGCTGCTGTTCGAATAAATGCGAATTAAATTATTTAATATATAATATTAAGTAACAATTTTTTTATTTTTATATATAAATTATCAGGAACTGGAAATAAATTTTACCGGTGGTAGGACCTCTTGTGAGTCCGCGCGGGTAGGTACCACCACCCTGCCTATTTCTGCCGTGAAGCAGTAATACGTTTCGGTTTGAAGGGTGAGGCAGCCGTTATAACTATACTTGAGACTTTAGAACTTATCTCAAGGTGGGTGGCGCATTTACGTTGTAGATTTCTATGGGCTCCAGTAACCACTTAACAACAGGTGGGCTGTGAGCTCGTCCACCCATCTGAGCAACAAAAAAAAAAACACGCACGGCCCCAAATTAGGATTGCCCGGATACTAGAGACTGATATATTATACATACGTCTACGATATACATACGTTTAAATATATATATATTTAGATAGTAAATACTCAGATAAAAAGCAAAAAAACCTGTTCATCATGCGAAAGTTTTGCTTGACGCGGGAGTCGAACCCACGAACCTCGGCGCAAGAGTTAGTGGTTCTAACAACTGCACCACGGAGACAGTCAAATAATGGAATGACGAATTTGATACTAGGGGATGTATTATTCTGTAGTCACGTGGACGGCGTATGTGGAATGTGCGCATTCAAAATGCTGTTAGCAATTTAATGCTTGAAAACTTCTTTATTACGCTTAAAGTATAATACCCGTAAAACGCGAATATTGAAATTGGACATCCCTATTTTACTTAGACTTTATTCACTTGCAGTTTTGTAACTTTTGTCGTGACTTACTAGGGTTGCTACGCTTTTTGAGATTTACATAGACTACTACTGGTCCGACGTACCGCGTTTAGGGACGGCGAGACGTATTGTTACTCTTTTAATGATGTGTCAAGTAGCAGCCTTAGTGTTTGAGTTTATCATGACGGCGATTTTTTGGCAATGGGCTTGCGATCCTCCAGCGATTTTCTAACATTCAAAATAGAAGTGCTGATGTGAGGCAAGCAGGCGGCTGATCGTAATGCTCATTATCAGCATGGCTTTTCCATTCATAAGAAAAACGTTTTCGAAAATTTTCAACATTTCCTCTCATAGTTTTGAACTTTAAATAATTTACACTGAAATTAGATGTGCAAATTTTTTTCCGGTCTGTTAGTAATATTTATTTTAGTTAACCTGTACAAAGTTTTGGCTTTCTTGATTTGACATTAAAATAATCCGTTTCCATAATTATATTGCTGAAGATACAATTAGAAAGGCAGTAAATAAGTTATTTAAAATAAGTATAATACGCGTGTGTACTTTTGATTGACCATTTTTTTTATCTAAGTTGCATTGGTATACTGCTGTTATTCTTTCTCTTAAAATACTCTATTGAAACATTATATCTAATGAAACTCCCACATTGAGATGAATCTAACAATATCTATCAATATTAATTCTCAACAAGGTTTAGAACCGTGGCAAAGGCAAATGTGTACTTACATTAAGCCAAGTTCAAGTTTGGAAACACAATATTTTGCTTCTTGTAGTGCGACAGTCAGATAAAAGTAATTGATTAATCGAATATTAAAAACCCATTTTTTAATATGCGAGAATCAATTACTTATAATACTAATAACTAATAGATAAAGTGTCAGAAAAATTTGTAGATTTAAAAATATTAACTTGTTTCTTTCTACATTTGTTAATACTTATTTATATTTTTTTGAACATAAAAAACTGTCTAGACAACTTATTTAATCTATTTTTGTAAAATGCGATGTAATAAAAAAATATTTTAAAATTATTAGCTTTTAAAGTGAGCCGGCGACAGTTTTTCGAATGCTTTAAAATAAAGGTCGTTATATTTTTATAATCTAATATATAAAATTCTCGTGTCACAATGTTCGTTCCCATACTCCTCCGAAACCGCTTGACCGATTCTCATGAAATTTTTTATGCATATTCAGTAAGCCTGAAAATCGGCTACTATCTATTTTTTATACCCCTAAGTGATTAGGGTTGTCCACCCCTAACATAATTTTTTTTATTTGGACTTTTTTTTTTGTTATAATGAGGTATTATGTGGTTGAATGAGGTTTTGTTATTTTTATTATATATTCCCTCATCATTCACAGCACTACATACCTCTTTCACTCATTTACCACATCCTTACACACTTACAATAAGTTACTTTTATTTTCTACACTAGAAATTCCCTAGAAATCTTATATATGGCAAAACAATGTTTGCCGGGTCAGCTAGTATTTTTATAATATGAACACTCTTTTTCAACCTAGATTCCTTTTAGATTCGTTTTTTTTTTAATAATAACATTTCTACGAACATCGAAACTTATCATCATAGTTTGCTATGTATTCTTTCAATTTAAACATAACTTATAAGTTTTTTTTAATGTTGTATTATTAATTTGAGTATTACTTACCAGTGTGACAATAGTCTTCCAAGTAATGCCGGGCCGCCCGTTGTACTATCGAATAGTAAAGACTGACAGAAGAAGCAAGCGCCATCTTCTCTAATCTTCACACTCTGTTCTCCGTATCTCGTGCAGTTAGTTAAAGATTCAAACAGAACATAACGCGCGCGCGAATCGAAATTAACGAAAAACAACAAAAGAAAACAGTTTTTTGTTTGCTATAAAAATTAGAATGTAAACAAAAACTGATCTAGTTTGAACTGCGTCTAGTTGCGGTTTAGTTTAATCAATCAACGAATACTTTTCTTTATTTCGTTTGAATCGATTTTTTTTTAAGTTTTATCGAAATATTATTTATCTTTTTTTATTGTTGCATCGAAAATTTTATTTTTCACGTTCCCTCTCATTTTTATAAATGGATTATTATAATTTTTTTGTTTCTCGTAAAAAATTGTCCGACGTTTTTTTTATTTTATTGTTTCACAATTTCCACATCCCGCGCCGTTCAACTACCGCGGTCCAAAGTGTACGCGCGAAACGAAACACGTAATGTAAAATAATATGAAAGGTTGGGATGCGGCTGGCGCGCGCCGCTCCTGCAACAAGACTGAGGATCGTACGCGTTTTTTTGCTTCCCTGCCACGCGGAGGATGGGACTGAAATAAGTTCGAACCGATTTCTTTTGGTATTGCATCGGATTATTGTTTTAAACGATGCTTAATGTAATTCAAATTAAAATAAAAACTAGGTTTTGCACGAAAATGTTCTCCTTGAAAATTTTATAGATTACCAAATAAAGTTAAACTCTTTTTGATTCTAACGAAATGCTCATTTAACGTATTTTAAAGCTCTACATCAATAAAATAAATGATGGAAATTCAATGGGATTGAAAAATGAGAATTCTAATTAGATTCAGATTGGCGTCAAACATAAACAAATATGGCGTCCGTGAGAAAACGCGGGAAAATAAGTTTCCCGCCGAGACAGTACACTCGAGACGAGACATGCGTACGTAACGCAATGTTTACGTGCGCTTTTTTGTATACTCGAGCCACGAGCTCTTTTTACTTTATTCATACTTTTTTAACGTTTACCTCCTTGAGAATTTGAAGATTGCCATAACATCCTTTTTTTTTTTNTCCCGCCGAGACAGTACACTCGAGACGAGACATGCGTACGTAACGCAATGTTTACGTGCGCTTTTTTGTATACTCGAGCCACGAGCTCTTTTTACTTTATTCATACTTTTTTAACGTTTACCTCCTTGAGAATTTGAAGATTGCCATAACATCCTTTTTTTTTTTCAGAAGGCGCGCGTGGCAACTGTTTGTGTTGTATCGTTTTTTTTTCTTTTCTTTTTCGGAAGGTTTGTCGTTTTTTATGTATGTTATCAAAGCTATTTTTAGTCATTAGAAAATTATCGATGCTGACAGGTCGAGCTCGCTAGACGCATGTTTGTATCTAATTATGCAGAATTTATTCGTTAGATTCTGTCGAGAATTATAACGGGACGGCATCCAGACAGACTAATTAGTTTGATCGTCCGATATAATTTAAAATGTATGCAAATTAATTCATAACTTAATGCAAGTGTCGAATGTTTTTATTTAAATTATAAAAATTTGCACTCGTACGATTTCGATTTTCGTGATCTTCACAGTTACGTCACAACGTTAACATAATTAAAGGAGACGACGCAATTATGACGAAACCCTTTTAAAAACGATTCGCGTAAAAATAAAGAAAAAATGAGAAAAATGTTCATCAACGCGACACGACACCCCCGCAGCCCCCGCTTGTTCCCTCTCCCCTCTCGCCTCCGCTCCGGGCGGCGGGTGGCAAGTGAGACAGACACAGACTCCCATATACCCCTCTCTGTCGTTGCATCTCGCACCAAGTTTCATACGAAAACTACCCGCGGCGCGCATCCCTTCGCCAACCATAAAACGACTTAACTCCAATAGGACATTAAGCAATAACAATCCCTCCGAACGTACGCGAAATACAAATTTGGAATAACGGAGCTGAGGATATGTATGTAAATAAAAATAACAGCCTAAAGTTTCGGAGTCTTGCAACTGTGAGTCACAAATACATGAGCGCGAAGCTAAGTTTAGTTCGTGTTGGCACACGATGCACTCACCACTACACGCGCAACTTCCTTGTGTCGAGCTATGTGTGCGAGCGGCGCTTCTGTGTGAGTGCAAAAGTTCGTACACAAGTTTTCGGACGACTTTCTTTGTGTCCGTGATTTTTTTCGCGCCGCACGTACAGCTGTGTGCGTGAGCGAGTGTGATTTTTTCAAGTTTTTAAACACGCACACCATCGTATATCCTGTTTGTATTGATACGCCTGTGTGCGCGAACGCTCTTTGTGCTCGGGGATTCTAAAAAAATGTCGTATTGGATCGCAGCGCTAATGAATGATAGATACGATTGTGTCGTGTTCTTCTGCATACATAGCATTCGATTTGAATTTCGACTGTGCTCACGGATTATATTTGATTTTCCTTCTTCCAATTATCGTTTTTAGGATAATTGCATTAAGGTTTATTACCTTTTGCATTATTATTATGTGCATAAAAATAAAGTTAACAAGTTTACAAGTCACTATGCTTCTCCTGAGCAGATACACTGTCATAAGATTCTATGTTTTATTTTAACTCACCTGAGTAGGCAACACGAAGCAGCTACACGTTCCGTTCCGAAGAGTGAGATAACCGTTAGATAATTCAATTGAGACTCGACCTCATGCCTCAAGTCAAGTCGGGGCATTAATATTACTATAGGCTTACAACTTAACCCATTCACAGGTTTCGGAATACGCACTAGTAATTGAAGTCATAGCCTAAAAGATAAGACACTTGGAGTATTAACATCGGGTGATGCGAACGGGCCGGTGTTCGAATCCCGCAGGAATATACTATTTTTTCGAATGAATTACGTATTTAATACACGTCCACACATCCGGTAATAAAAATCAAACCTGAATTGTAATGTGCTTAATTACTAAGCAATTGAGAGGTAGATCTCAAGCCTCAAGGTGGGTAGCGGTATTGACGTTGCTATGTATATGGGCTCCGGTAACCACTGAAGGCTAAATACACCGTGGGCTCTCGTCTGCCCATATGCCAAATAATAATAAATGTAAATTTCCTTTGAATTAATTTATATTGTATATGTATGTTATATTGTATATATGCAAGTTTTTAGTTTCGCTTTCGTGATTTAAGTAAAAAGCTTTTCCCGAAAAAAAAAAAAGCACATCACACGATCGTTCGACACATCAGAACTCGGTAAGGAAAGCCACTCACAATAATGATATGCATTAGACGGTCTACGTATTAATCTATGTCATTAAGGGAAGCGAGATGGAGGATTAAAAAAAAAAACTTCAAAGAAATGGAGGTCAGTAACTGGACCGCGATCACGGTAGCTCAGTACTGAGTGCGGGTGGGTGATAGTTTGGATCGAGACGATTCTTTATTACCTGATTACGGTCGAATTAAATGTTTTTTTTATGGGTTAGATTTGCGGACGAGCTCACAGCCCACCTGGTGTTAAGTGGTTATTGGAGCCCATAGACATCTACAACGTAAATGCGCCACCCACCTTGAGGTATAAGTTCTAAGGTCTCAGTATAGTTACAACGGCTGCCCCACCCTTCAAACCCATGTAGGCAGACGAGCTGCGGCCCACCTGATGGTGAGTGGTTACCGTCGCTCATGGAAGTCAGCAATGCCAGTGGCAGAGTCAAGCCGCTGTCTACCGCTTAATACTCTCAGCAGGCCTCGTTTGAAGAAGGATATGTCATGGCGCTCGGTAAACACCGTGGAGGGGAGCTCATTCCAAAGCCGGACGGTACGTGGCCAAAAAGATCTCTGGAAACGCACTGTCGACAAATATACAGCATTTAATTGGTGGCGCATCGTAGGCTTCATAGATCGATGTCGCCATCTTGTTTACTTCTGCGAATTTGAAGGATAGAACAATTAATTGGTTAACCAATTAATATCGCTTCCACCGCTCGATTACACTTTAAATCTAGAGCAACTGAGTATTCCAGTTTGATAGCTGTTATTCTAATTAATTGATATTCCTACTTCATCTTTACACCATATACTTATAAATGTGTGATTTATGGGAAAAGGATAAAGGGATAAATGTTCAAGTTTGAAATCTCATCAATCAATCAACTGAGCGCGATACTAGTAGCGCCACGTGTTGCCGCAATATTTGAAATAGTCATTTGTGAAAACTTCAGCAGTTGGCGGTGATTCCATATTTCTTTAAAACTTTAAAATTCAATAAAACGGAGCTATCGTATATTGTGTACACACGCAAAGCTATTTTTACGATTTAAATAAATAAATAAAAAACGTTAATACTACAAAAAATCTCGATACAACATTACACGCTGTCGTACCGGAGCGTATGTATGCCTGTGTAAACACTCCGCGAAGACGTGAACAATATAAGGAAAATAGTACTTAACGCGGATATGCCTTATAATTTAATGGCAAAATTAATACTAAAATGTTTTAATAAATATCATATTAGCAGCCAAGGATGTGAATATTAGCTTGTGATTCTCGTTGTTTAATTGAACAATAATAAGTATTCATTATCCGTTGAAGTAAGGTGAATCAAAATCACCAGTTACCATATCATGTATATCATACAACTTTACTGACTAGGGTTCGCCCGGCGATCGAAATTCGACTATAATCCCTGATGGGTCCCTGATGGCCTCAGGTTTCCGACTCATCTTATCACTCATTTTCGGTAGGCAGCGGCTTGGCCTCTGGCATTGCTGAAGTCCACGGGCGACGGTAACAACTCACCATTATATAGGTATAAGCCGTGTGCCTATCTGTCTAAAAGGGCAATAAATAAGAAATCAATTTCGTTTTACGATTTTCTTTTTTATTCTTAAAAGGGTGGAGAAGATAGCTCCTACAAATGTTTTCAATATTTCATACTAATAAGCTAAACGTAAAAATAAATATAAAATATAAAAATAAAATGTCCGTTAACGAACTGATCGAAAAGCAACTAAACCGTTTTAGCTGTGCCAAATAATATTTAAATGAGCCGAAGCTTTTGCAGTTTAGATTAGTTTTTCATCGGAGATCTGGAGGTGCTAGGCGAATGTTCCTGGATGCCGAAACGTTAATTAAACTATTAATATTTACACTGACCAACCTCCACTTAAACCACCTATGAGTTGCTCTATGTATTGTATAATATTTTAATTGTCAGAGACATGGCGACTGCCGGTCTGACCTGAAGTGGTATTAAGGTGGTTACTGGTGGTAGGACCTCTTGTGAGTCCGCACGGGTAGGCACCACCGCCCCGCCTATTTCTGCCGTGAAGCAGTAATGCGTTTCGGCTTGAAGGGTGGGACAGCCGTTGTGACTATACTGAGACCTTAGAACTATATCTCAAGGTGTGTGGCGCATTTACGTTGTAGATGTCTATGGGCTCCAGTAACCACTTAACACCAGGTGGGCTGTGAGCTCGTCCACAGATCTAAGCATAAAAAAAAATAAAATTGAGCAAGTACAAAATAAGGTGAAGTGGAGGCAACTTGTGAGGGTCGTATGTACCATCTGGATACCTTAGGACTACAAAATAACACATTTTAATTGTGATGTTTACAAAATTAACAGCCGACATATCCACAAAACTAACCTCGTCTAGGTGTAATGAGTAATTACACTGTCAGAGCTGCTCCCAAAAAGCGTAATTATTGTCCGCTTTGTACAATTACCTCAAATATTTCTAGAGAGAAGCAATTAGCTGTTGAGTCCGCTCTCGAACAGGTGCATCTGTAAAGATTCCGACGAAAAACACATTCACATGTCTTCAAAAACTTGGTCATTTAAAATTGTTTATTTGCTAAGTTCGAAAAGTCTCGCGAATTCAGATTACTATAAAATTAAAATAATATTCCACTGATATTATTTCAAGGTAGATAACAAATTGTGAGATTTTAGCATCTTAGTTCCACAGCGATGCTAGTGCACGTTTATTCTCTAGATTGATCCTGAGATGAGTCACACTGAGAGTCCGCACCGTCGTACCTATTCTGTCGCAATGCAATCTTGCCTTTCAACTTAGAAGATGGGACAACAACATGACACAAACAACTGAATAGGAACATCGATATATCTCAGGTTGTTCAGGCCTAAAAGATAAGACGCCCGGTATAGACCGGGCGTCTCATCAACAACACAGGGCGACACGCGTTTGCAAATTACTTCCAGACAGCAGTAATACTAAAATCAAAAAGTCAAAACTTAAAGAAATGCGTAACATTAATGGTGCCTCGTATTATAAAACCAGACGGGTAGGTACATACCGGCATTTAGTTTATTTTCGCCGCAAAGAGGTCATGAGTTCCGGATTAAGGGTATGATAGCCGTACGTACGTACAGCAGGTGACAGCTTATCTGTGCCCGCGGTATTGTTCTCCTCCATGAGCACAAAGACCTTACCATCAGGAGGGTTACGTGGTCATCTGGTTATAGAGAAAATAAAAACTACGATTACCACTTCGACTTTATGTCTCATGGTTTGTAGCCGCAGGTTCGCTGAGTTGTCTACGGGCTACGATAACCAAGTGGTATAAGGTATACCACTTGGCCTGCGCAAAATATAAAAGGGTAGGTGGTGTTATTTTGGGGAGTACTTAATCGCTCAAACTTTTTGTGGACCAGGATAGATGGTATGGATCTTACAAACATGTGGTTCCAACAGGACTGCGCCATTTGCCATACAGCACGGGAAACATTAAATTTATTGGATGGGAAATTCGAAGGCGTGTGAGATCGTGTGATTTAACACCGCTCGACTACTTTCTGTGGGGCTACGTGAAATCTCTAGTCTATGTAGACAAACCACAGTCTATTGCCGCCCTGAAGGCCAACATAACTCGTGCTCTTCGTGAAATTGAGTCCCATTTATGCAAAGATGTCATACAAAATTTTTCCACCAGGATACACCACCTATAGCAGAGTGGTGGTGACCATTTGTCTGAAATTATATTCCATACATAATGCTATCATCGTACCATATAAAATAAAATAAAATTGTAGCAATATCAGTTAATAGATTTTTATATTTAATTTTTTAGTTCTAGCGCTCATGATGAAAAACTCTTTACATACATCTCGTTCTTAGCATAATTGAATTATTTATGCAAATCACACTCCTAGTAATGTATTTTCGACGACAGATTTCAATTTTTTTTCTCCTCTATTTTATGCACGAACAAATTTCAAAATTTAAATATGTCTTCAGTGAAATAGACGCTCTGTTATGCAATAATTTTATTTTTTATTAGGCGTTTCAAAGCAGATTTCGCCACATCCTATTTATTTAATTTGTGAGCAGAAAAGTATTTTACGGTTCTTTAATTTTTTTTATTTATTAATAAGAATAAAACTAAAAATAGTCGTTTTGAAAAGTATTTGGTTGACTTAGATCCAAATTATCGTTTACCATGCTTTTCGATTTTCATGGAAAATCCTTAATTTGCTTTTAAAATTTTACCTTAAGTAGTTTAAGGGGGAGACGTCTTAAAGGGACTTGAATTGACTATGTGACACAAGATATACGATAAGGATGTGAGTGCAGAGATGACGTATGGATAGCCTTGAATGGAAAGAGAAGACATGCTGCACCGATCTGACTCTTTTCCCTAACTATGCTGATAGCCTTGAAAAGCTATTTCAGCTTCTCCTTAACATGTAGGTGAGCTCACGGGGCTCTAACCGGGAGTATTGCTAACAATCTACCACCGGATCGGAACGCGACCCACTGAGAAGATCCGGTGAAAAACACAATGGGCTGTGTCTATGGGTTAATTCACACGTCGAGCCCTTCGTCGCAAGCGACGGGTTCGACGAGGACGATGACCGGTGCTTGTGGTACCTAAAAGCAATGACGTAGGACCTGACAAAATGGGATAAAGGTAAGAAGAAGGAGAACAAATTATACCATAAGTTACTACAAATATACTGAGCTATCTACTTTAATTTAAAGTTTTATTCGACATGTCTACAAATTTATTTGGTTTATAATGACCAAAATAAGCGTGTACATAATTTGTTAGTGTTCGAAGCGATCTTTTAGTATTTTGGAAGCGCTATATTCTTTTTTTACCTATAAAATTAAAATCTCACGCATTTTCGCGTGTACCGTTTCATCCAAGATTTATTTAGCGTTTGGTATTTAACACTAAATAAAATTTAAGATCGGTCACATTATGTTTCCTTAATTTAAATTTTAGTGGATTATTTTGAATTTATGCGGCTTAGTGATCGTAGTAGCAGATACATTGTTTGAACAGGATTTAATAACACTTAAATTCAGTAAATTGCGGGTAGATACCGTCCTGTCTATTTATGCCCTGAAGCAACCATGCGTTTTATTTTTTTATTTTTTTATTGCGTAGATGGGTGGACGAGCTCACAGCTCACCTGGTTACTGTCACAGTCTTAAGTGGTTACTGGAACCCATAGACATCTACAACGTTAATGCGCCACCCACCTTGAGATATAAGTCCTAAGGTCTTGAGTATAGTTACAACGGCTGCCCCACTCTTCAAACCGAAACACATTACTGCTTCACGGCAGAATTAGGCAGGGTGGTGGTACCTACCCACACACACTGTGGTGGATTCACAACCACCAATAATAGATTCTACCACGAGTAATGTCAATATATTGATAGCAGATTTAGATCAACAAAATTAGTAATGCTATGAACGCTTTCGTTAAATGAATCAAAAGTTAGCAGAGCCTGAACAGAATCCAGACGAGTTTTGAGACGGGTAGTCCGTGTTGGTTCGCGCTAGGCTTCGATAGGCCACGGCCGGTTGAAACCGAAAGTGGGCGCCACAAGGACGTCTAGTTATCCCTACCCTACAGGCTTTCTTGATACGGACCGAGTGTACGGCGCAAGTTGTGTAAACCGGCGTTTTTAACTACAAAGTTTTGTGCATACAATACTTTTACGATTATGTTAAACATAACTTGTAACATGTTAAATTTTAAATGGCATTTTTTTGAAATAAATAGATTTTTGTGTCAAACTCGAATCTATAAACTAACAGTCGACGTATATAACTGTTTATACACAACTGTACACTGGGTAAACACCCAGCGTTGTTAAAATCCAATATTTATAAATTTTATTAAGCCACGACGTGTAGCAGTATCTTTGTGCGGTATTTCATCCAAATCGTTTTAGTTTTTTTTTTGCGTAATAACGTATCAAATATCATAAAAAAAGAAGTTTCATAACTACAATTTCATAAAAAAAAATCTGATATGCCTACTGTCTTTTTTCTGCCCATATTATTTGTGTTTATTTTTAATACAACCAAACTTTTAGGGCTTTTTGAAAAGGACAGTATTTTTTTTGTAAATCTGCCCCTTTGATATTAATCGAACATTGCATCAGAGCTCACGAACACTCTATGCATGAATGGCGCAAGCTAGTTGAGTTTGGGGGTTTGACATTATTACATACACAATTTAAAAAAAAAACTGGATAAAACAGTACGAGTAATTGTAGTAGTTTGGTCGTAGGAATAGCTCTATTATTATTACTAGACGTCCCGCAGTAGTCGAAATTCGACTATAAATAATTGGAATTGTAAGTTTGTACACTATTATGATTGTATTTTATACTTCTATAATCACAAATTTCGTCAAGGCTACTGTATAAAAAAATATTAATAAAGACAAACAATATTTAATCTATTCTCAATTTGACCTCAGACGTCAAGAACAAAAGTTTGACAATAAATAGTATGCATGCGTGTGTGCGGCAAATACATGGTATATAGTGTGTATAATATTTTCTTTATTGATTTAATGTATCTTTTACGCATTATTAAAAAAAAAAATTAGCATTGTGCACTTCTTCTCTATATTCTCTATAAGTGTGGAAAATTTCATATTCCTCCGTCCCCGCAATTTTCGTAAAAAGGGATACAAAGTTTTTGCTTCACGTATTAATATATAGATGTAAATGAAATGAAATGTATGTAAATAAAAAAAAATTCTATAAATAAACCTAAATCAATTATTAAATCGACCTAATCGTGATTTCTTATGCAATGTACCAAGCGTGCATTGGCGTTGTTATATCGGGATGCGTATAAGTTTTTTCTACCCATTCGACTTGTTCGCTGGTAGTCTTCTAAATATCTTTGTTTAAACAGAAGAAATGTTAATGTAGCCTTGCCAATAGATTTAAGAATAGCTTTTGTGGTAAGCAATTAATTGGTGAAATGAAATTGTGAAATAAAAAGATTATATAGATGATTATCGAGAAGTTAATATTTGAATTTGGATGACATTTTCATCTACAGCAGCATCTTTAACGATATTTTAAATAAATTGAAATATTTTTCACGTAATTAAAATTAATGCCGTCCTTAACCCGACAAAATATTTAAAAAATATATTTTGAAATATCATTAGAGTTTTTACAAATAATATAGTGCTTAATAATTTGAAATTGTTAGTTATATACTGGAGACAAGTATAAAATTTTTTTGGGAATACTATTTTTTACGTGTTCTTTAACAATCTTCCATGATGAAGAAGTAACATGTAATGAAAATAAATTTGGGAAATTTATACCAGAGGTTCGGCTCTCTGTCTCTGTAATAGTAAAAGAATATGAAAAACAATCTACAATTCACATTCATCTACACAAATCAAATACGTCTAAAAATAATATAGTAATAGTAAAATAAAATAATATATATAAAAATAGAGTCTAAAAACCCCCCAGATTTTACCCAGTTTTAACGCAAGGCCTTTTTTTCTTCTCTACTTACAACAATTGCTGTTTTTGTTAAAATGAAGAGTATGTTCCTCTTGAGTGGTGCTCGGTATGTTCAAACATCAAAACTTTAATTGTAGGTATACGAGCATACGGCCCACCTGATGATGAGTGGTTACCCTCACTCATGGTCGTCAGCAATGACAAGGGCAGAGCAAACCAATGCCATAAGGTTTCATATTTCAGTTTGTACAGAAGTGTCAACCACCAGGGTGATTGATGTGTGTTGAATTAATTGAAATAATTAATTATACCCAGTGACGTGAACGAGTCCGGAATCAAGCGAGTATAATTTTTTTAGAGTTATTAAGTACTTAATAGCGCGTGTTCTCGGATGGATTCCACGATGAAGGAATAAATAGCTTGCGTGAATACGGGACGAGATAAACGCTTAATGTTCTGAAGCAACACCCTTTAAATTTAATTCAATTAATTCAACTGTTTGTACATTATTTTCATGTGCAATCCGTACGTTTGGTATAAAACGACCGGAACTTTTTTTATTATATTGTATAATATCAAACTTATTTCACAGTCATAACGCTGTCTAAGGAGAGACACATATAGAAGAGCATAATCAAGGACAGATTAATCACTCATTAGGGGATTTACGACGAGTAAGAGAAGATAAAAGATCCCCGAGGAATTTCTCGCCGGATCTTGAATGGGTCGTGTGTCTGATTCGGTAGTAGATTCTGCGAACCACTGCTCTTGCTAGGGCTAGTGTTAGCAACACCTCCATTGACGTTTGAGCCCCGAGAGCTAACCTACACGCTAGGCTAACGCTGATAATATAGCCTCTCAAGTCTATCAGCAAAGTCTATCAAAAAAGAAGAGGAAGTCAACGCAAGTTAGCGAAGAGTACGTAGTTTACATTGCAATAAAACTGATTCATAAAAATTATGTTTGATAAGAAAAAGCTAATTACAAACTCTCACTGAATACCGTCAATATGTTATTTGGTAGTCTCGTCCACTCATTCAACTACAGTCAGACCCATCCATCTTCGTCACACTTCGAACACTGACAAACATGCATTCTACCCGCTCTAACCTTTCATTATCAATCTATCCATCCTTGTCTTGCTTCAGAATGATTCAGCGGTTTACAGATCATCACCGAATGTAATTCGATTGCTTGTACAGGATTTTGATCTTTGTTGTTAGAGTTGTAGAGGGTATTTTTGTTGAATTCAGTTTGTATTACGAAGCAAGTGTAAGAATTGAATGCAGCAATCTTTTTCTGGGTGCTTAATAAAGCTGACTCTATACTGTAGATATTTATTGTTGGTTTGTAGGTATTGGTATTATTTTAAGGCTTAAAAGTTCGTATAAAATAATATACCAGCTTAAATAATAATAAGTTTTTGTTTTATTTGAAATTTAATTTATATTATGTAATTGATTATTATCATCTCTTTCAATGTCTAAACGTTATTTTTAAGTATTAAATAAAATGCAAGAATGTATTTAAACATTTTAGTAGCTTTTAGATTGTTTGTTTAGATAAAAAAAAAAACAGATCAAGTGTTACTGATGTCATTCTCAGTTTAAAACTGACCGTATGTATACGCCCGATTCTTATTCCGAAATTGGATGGTGTTATACATATCGCGACGCGCTCTGATTGACATATTAACTGCGATGGTTACATCTTGTACTACAAGGTTTTGTTTGCATTGCGCGCGTTCGAATGAAACCCTTTTTAGTTATCGTGAGCTGTTGGTATTTTATTATTTTATTCGGTTTATTTGTAAAGGGTTTTATGGTGGTTAGTGTTTGAATTAAATAAGTAATTTCTGGTAATCAGGCACATTTTTCATGCTTTGTACCACCTTTGGGTTAAGAGAGGGGATCTAGGAGTGAGAGTGTCTCAGAGCATTAAGGAATCGAGGTCGCAACGGTTTACAGAAGAAGCCTGCTTGAATCAGCGTCTGACGCTCTGAGAGTAGCAGGTGGGCAGTTTTTTTTTCAGTTGTCATTGAAACTATCTAACTGGTCTCTTTAATATCTCCCAGTTTCTTCTTGCGATGCGGGAAAACAGATCCTTTTCTGAGGAAATTTTATCGGGAAAAAAAGCATTGCTTACTCCAGCGCCTAATTCAGTTTTAATGTAAGGTCTCCGATAAATCAGTCGTGGATATTAAAGAAAGATAATTACCGTGACCGTTCTTGAAGTTTTTTAAGATGGTTCCGAATTTTTGGTACCCTATACCAAAATGAGTCCTTTGGGTCGTGTGGCCTGAGAAATTCTCTGAACCAGTATATGGAAAATGTACCTGCATGACTTCGAACTGTACTTTAAAAGTAGGGTTATTATTGATGTAATACTTAATTTTAACTCGTCAATCCTATGAGGTTTTTCTATTTACGCTGAGAACTAACCTAGCCCAAGCTACAACAAAGGTTCTTAAAAGTAATCCATCCACTTCAAGCAATGGCGGCAGTAAAATAACGTTTTAATTCACGGGCGGTAGAGAGAGCGACTCCGATAATGCAAATGCGACATTTAAATTATATAATAACTTTAAAAAGAAACTAGAATTTTACGTCAACGTCACAACTTCATATAGAGTATTAATAAAATTAAAGATCTTATTGAAACAAAAAACTGCCTAGGAAATGCAAGTCGAAATTGAGAGTTCGCCATTCTGTGTTTTCGTTCCCTTGACGAAATATACTTATATATTAAATTCGATTTAAAATTAAATATAACATTAATTACTAATATTATATGTTAGTATTTTAGTATTTATTTGATTGAACTAGCTAATTAAATTAAAAACACAAACTGAGCAAAACGACGGAAACAATGTATATTGGTAACAAGAGCAGATTACAGAGTATATTATTTTTTAAACGTCATAATATGACAAGTGCACAATATTCGTAATAGATGGCGTTCAGTGTTGCAATTAATCATTTCAACAATTACTACAGAATACACATACATATCACAATTAACTACAAAAAATAGCAGTCTTTTAAATTACTTTTGAACTTCTTTAGAATCGTTGTGATTTCAAACCGGATGCAACGGAAAAAACGACAGGTAAGAGACACAAATACAAAGAATGAGACAGAAATATACATACTATTTAATACAGCGCCATCTGTGAGATTTTTTAATACTAACGTGTGTATGAAAGCTCTTGTAGTGAATTTTAATTTAGGATTATACGTGAAATTAAAATATCAATTCACAGAGGGCGCTACCTTACAATCATTTACTAATGACAAAATTTTACATATACTTAAGACGTTTAGGATAATTGTATTTTAATTTTGGAAGGTTTCACTTCTACCACGTGTGAATTGCACACATTTTGTTTTTTTTTTAGATCTATTTTAATTATAAACCGCTAGTCTCCTGTCCCTTGCAACTCAGAGAGCGCAGCATGGTGCATTAATCCCTGTAGCCGGGACGTATTCCTAATATATGATCGCGGGTCCGTCTCGGTCACGTCAAGGTTCACTGAACTACACTGAGCAACTAATTTAAAACGTCGATATTTTTCCTTATAATTTTTTATTTATTGAATAGTGGGTGGACGAGCTCACAGCCCACTTAGTGTTAAGTGGTTACCGGAGCCCATAGACATCTACAACGTAAATGCCGCCACCCACCTCGAATTGTGAGTTCTAAGGTCTCAGTATAGTTACAACGTCTGACCTATGCTTCAAACCGAAACGCATTACTGCTTCACAGTTGAAATAGGTAGAGCGGTGGTACCTACCCGTGCGGACTCACAAGAGGTCCTACCACCAGTAATTACGCAAATTAGAATTTTGCGAATTTGATTTTTATTACACGATGTTATTCCTTCTGCGTGGAAGTCAATCGTGAACATTTTTTAGGTACGTATTTTATTAGCAAAATTAGTACCTGCCTGCGGGATTGGAACACCGGTGCATCACTTAACATGAATGCACCGGACGTCTTATCCCTTAGGCCACGGTAACTTCGAAATTAAGGTCTTTTAATTCCCCGCGTCTAGCCATTTCCTAGGAAGGTTCGAGGAAGACTTTGTAAGTTTGAGCAGGTTACTAGAATCAGCTAGAGATCCTAATGACAAATCATTATCTGATGGAACATGTATGTACTAGTAATGTGGCCGTTGGTGACGGTGTAGTGAATTCTTCTGAGAATGGCGCGTTGCTACAAGGGGAAATAAAAAAAAAAAAAATATTTACTAACAATCACGCCACGTTAACTGGTCCCGTGATAAGTTCGTAAAGAACTTGTGTTACAGGTACCAGATAACGGATATAAATGTAAAATTTTTATTATACACATACATATATTTAATAGACATCCATAACCCTGCAAAAGACATTTATATTTATCATACAAATATCTTCCCTTGGCGGGATTCGAACCCGCGACCCCCTTGTGTAGTGACCATGTCACTTACCACTACACCAGACGGACGTTATTAGACTGGGCTTGTGTCGAGTCATCTAATTCCATTTCCCAATGACCACAGGACTAAGCGGAGGAGTAAATTTATTTGATACAAAACGTGAACTAATGTTTTGAAGTTAATTCACGTACCGACTGACGATACTAATATTATTAAAACAGGTTGTGTTCATTGGTATGGTTATGGTATTGGTCACTGGTTATGTACATCGATTGTGAACCCGCCAAGACCTAGTACTAAAATCGTCTGGTTGATCTACGATTTCAGGTGAGTACTAAAAATAGAACTAATGATCTCATATATATTAAAGATTCAATAGGCAGCAAAAAACTTAAAAGAAATCAATAAACTTTAAAAATAGGTATTTCTTACTTTTAAAACTGTAGAGATATTTATGATTTTAAACGCATAAATAAGTATTAAATCAATGCTATCTAAGCAATTTATATATTTTTTAAAGTTCAGTAATTATTGAAATAAATTGTAGATTATGCAAATATTGCTTTAGTAAAAAAAAGTAAGAAGAAATGCACCTTTAAAAATTCCAAAGTTTCGACTCGTTCTAAATTTGAGAGGACATCTTTGAGAGGACACCTGTCTCATTCTATGATAAGTTCTGTCTCATTCTATAATAAGTGTGTCTCTTTATAGTGTTGTTTTTCGGGTGTCGTCTCCGTTCAGCCCAAGAAAACAGGCTTGGGCCGTTGAGAGTTGGTACATAGCCCTTTCTATTGCCTTTGTAGAAAGACGAGCATATGGTTACGGTAAATGGTCACGTGATCACTCATAGACCAAGAGCCCAGCGAAGCCCTTGTATAAGACGCTTTTCCCTCCGGCGCAGATCACGGGGTGACCTGAGTGGGGTCGCACCGCGTTAATAATTTACTGGTGGTAGGATCTCTTATGAGTCCGCACGGATAGGTACCACCACCCTGCCTATTTCTGCCGTGAAGCAGTAATGCGTTTGTGTTTGAAGGGTGGGGCAGCCGTTGTAACTATACTGAGACCTTAGAACTTATATCTCAAGGTGGGTGGCGGCATTTACGTTGAGACGTCTATGCGTTCCAGTAACCACTTAACACCAGGTGGGCTGTGAGCTCGTGCACCCATCTAAGCAACAAAAAAAAAGAAACCATTCTAGAGTGCCTTTTACAGCTGTTCCACGGATCTTTTAAAGAGGAACCGGCTGGTGTGTTGTATTGCGCTTACGGCCTGAAAGTCTGGTTGTGGTACAGCCGCGTATCCTGGAATACCAGTGCTATCGCCTAAGGTGGCGTGGCGAGTTAACGTACCATTACCGGCGACCTAGACCCGACGTAGTCGATTCCAAATCCGCTGGCTGGGCGTCCTTGAGGTAAACTGCAAGTCTGGTTGTATTGTTACCCATAGTTGACCTCGTTCACCGTCTAAGCGTCCGTCTAAGCAATAAAAAAAACCGCTCTACCTTGCTCGGGTTCTGTATTGGGCGAGGGTCGGGCGAGAGTGTAAGAGTCGTTTAGTGAGTACGCCTCTATTACGAGTTAAGTTCCCTATGTGGATCCAAATGTCCAAAGTAATCCTTGAATTCCAACCATTCCATAAGAGCTTACATAAAACTACTTTAAATCTTCACCGTCAAAAAATAGCTGATCAGGTCGAATCAATTCGTCCTGCATTATAATTACGAACTCGATCGAATCACTACCGGTTCTTGCTATAATCGGATCGATATTAAAAATTTTATTACCGAAATGGGTTTTCCGGCAAGTTTTTTTAAATGTTATTCATGTTTTGTTATGTTATCAGGTCACAATTGTGTCTAACGTTCGATCTTATTTACGTCATTAAGTTTATAAATCAATTAAAACGATTCGGTCTGTTGTTCTCAATCAAACCTCTCACCAATGCAACTGAGTCCTTTGTTACCATTTGAAAAAGCCTTTATCCAGTCCATTTGGATATCATTTCATCCAGAAATGATCAGCTTCTGAAACGAGCTCCCTCGTCGATGTTTCTACAATGCTGTGCTCTACTTCAAACGGGTTTATGATATACTTTTAATGTGGAATAACCCATAAACTAAAGCTGGCATTTAAGGCCAAGTGGCATCCTTGTCTGCTGAGGTTACAATTAAAATTGCTTGACATGCAGATGTGAGATATAAAATATATTACGTATCGTGATTGTGTACTATTGAAAATTAAGTAAGTGAATATTAAACGCAAACTGGTTCTTGGTAATGAGACGGGATGTTGCGGTAGTGGAGAACCAAATATGAGCTGACTGAATAATCACGGTACGTCCTCGACCCTTGATAGAGTAATAAGAGAATAATAGTAAACTGGCTTGCATCATTTTTTTCAATTTTTCCACATTTTTCGACAGTTCAACATCGCTCGGGTTTAAGTGGCTACCGGAATCTAAATACTCATCTAAACCCCATATCAATCCCACCAATCTTGAGACATTATTTCTAAGTCTCAATTATTTAATATCACGACTGTCCAAAACATTGAAACCGAAATCCAACGCAAGTGCTGAGCCGTAGAAATGTTGCAACTGAATCTTGAACAGACTCATAATAGTACCACTAATTGTTGTATGATCAAACAAACAGATTTAACCTAGCTAGTAACTGCAGTAGAGATATTTGGATACATCGTTATGTAAATATATGATAAGCGAGTTCTCGATTCGACCTTAATATGTCCTAACCTTGCAGGGTTAGATATTGTATCGAATGTCGGAGATTCATATAAAGTAGCCAACAGTATTTTTGTCAGAGCGTTCATTCACGCTAATTTGATATGTAGTCGATGTTTGGATGTGATTTTGCATCAGACGTTTAAATCTTTAAGGTTGGATAACATAACAATATTATTCAGTGTTAGAGATAAAATTAGTATTTTAATTAAAAATATGACTTTGTTGTCGCAAATTTTTTTTGGTTCTTTGTGCTGGTGTAAATCGTCGGACTTCCGCTGAAATGCGGGGTGCAGGGAACGGGACATGTTGTTGTTGAATAAACTAAAACCTCTTTTACTTATAAACCATCGTCAATGTCTACTTTGCTTTAGACAGAATAGTTAGCAGGTGTCTGTATCAGTATAGTTCGAGGATCGACTGGCACAATTCATCGGTGACTATAATCACTTGATAACTTTGCGACGAGGGCGCACTCCTATGTGAGGCAAAGGTCCAGTGTATTTATTTCGTGTCTTCCTTGCATCCATCAAATCATATCTCTGAATGAGGGCAGTGAGTCGCAAGTAGGAGTGATAGAAATTGCTTTATTTTATCTTCTATGTCACCATCAACCAACAACAGGTGTGGTAGACCAACTTAAAAAAATGGGTGATTCTCGTTTTACATTTGGCGCTAGTCGGGCCAACGTTCACTAAACATATTGATTTATCAACACTGTCGTGAACCAGAGAGGTGTATAGATTGAAGGGTTAAATTAAAATTTAAAAGTTTCACAATTAAAACAATTAGAAAAATATCATATCGAAAAACTAGGACTGTAAAACCGTGTGCGAACTTTTGCAACTGTTCGTTTCCTTTGTTGGTTTAACAGATTAATCTCATTGCTTGTCTGACTATTTGTTGACATTGATTGGAGATCCGCAAATTAATTTTATTTAGGACATTCTGGAATTTATAACAAACTTGTGGGAGCATTGGAGCATACTATAACTCTCTCTCTTTATCTTCATAGCTATTAATGCCACACAGTGGTGGGGTCAACTTTTTTTATTTCTCCTTTACATTTCGCTCTGTTTTCGACATCCTCGTCAGTAAAATAGCATTTCCTCTTGTCCTTCAGCACTATATACATCTTTCTACCTTATCTTGGGTCTTTCTAGGTCTCCGATCAGGGACGTTGCGCTACAGTGTCAAATTTCCGACGTAGTCTGGTGGCCTCCTTTTTACATGACCATACAATCTCAGCCTACCCTTCTGCATCTTCATGTCAGCATCTTCATTTCATTGCCACCTATGTTTCATTGCCATACATAGCAACTGGCTTTATTATGGTCTTAAAATAGTTTATGTAGGTATCGTATTTCATCGGTGTACCAGGTAAAACTTAGAACACTTATATTCTTCTTGCCTTGCTTGATTTGTGATACATAAGATATGACATGAGCTTGACAATAGGCAGGCAACACTAATTTGGTTATATCTGAAATAGTAAATGTATTGCAAGGGGCCATAAGGCGGGAAATCAAAACGATGTGGAACCATTTTAAAGTACTGAATACCTACGTATTCAGAAAATAATGTTCGACGCTTTCCCTATATTTTTTCGTGAATTAATTGGATAGCGCAAACAAAGCAAATGAAGTCTGATTGAATCCGTGATGAGCTCTCTGATCAATTATCACTGGGTGTACTTGTATGGGAGTGCAGTCCAACGAGTACTTTATGTTTAATTAACTTTTTCGTTCAATTCATTCGGCGGCCTTAGGGTCGTTTTGCACTATCGAAGTCCTGAGTTGTTTGGCTCTGATTACGATAGATGAGATTTTATAACAGTCATCTCGTATCATCGGTTTTAGATACTGGATAAGCCTTGCGAACTCACGTGACGGCTATCTTAAGAAGTTTAACTTTAGAATGAGATCTTCAGCTTGATTTTTTGATGGATAGAGGAGTTCCCGATCCAACTGGTGTGCAGTGATTAGCTACTAGACCAAATCGTGCATTGAGAATTGAGGTTAAAGTCTCAACTGCATTGTGTGTGTAGTTTTAAACAGGATCGAACGAAATAAGACGCATCATAGATTAGGTTTAGTTTATTTATTTATGGCATAGATGGGTGGATGAGCTCATAGCCCACCTGGTGCTAAGTGGTTACCGGAGCCCATAGACATCTACAACCTAAAGGCCGCGACCCACCTTGAGATATGAGTTCTAAGGTCTCAGTATAGTTACAAGGGCTGTTCCACCCTTCAAACCGAAAGCGGACCTACGCTGGACATTTAAAATGAATATTATTATTTATTGTCATTATTACCGTTTTTTTTATAATTTTTTTTTTTACTTTTCCTTGCCGTGTTAAATCAATCTTTTCATTAATTAATAAATCAACTATTTTTTTACTTTTAAACAAGCAAAGCTTTAATGGTACAGAAAAATATTAATTTAATAGTTTAATGTATTAAAGTTAATCATAATAGTAATTAATGTGTATGACAATAATAATAATCAATAATAAGTTGATAAAAGCTGAAATTTTTTATTTATCGTTTTTGTAGATTAGCGTCCCCACAACGGTACTGGTCATTAACGGCCCCGCAACTGGTGTAGAGAGTCCAACACTCATATAAATATTAGCCTATCCATTAAGTACATGTATTTTCTACATGGGTACCAAATTTCAAATTAATCGGATGCATAGTTCAGTAGTTATAACGGAACATCCGTGAAAACCACTGTAGATTTATATATTAGTATAGATAAGCGTGGTAAATTTCATACTCCTCCGTTCGCGCAATTTTCATAAAAAGGGTACAAGGTTTTTGCTTCACGTAATAATACATAGATTAGTAGGTATCGTTTAGTACCTAACGTCCTTTTTCTGGTAATATTATAAAATTGTACACATCCAAAACATTATAAATATTTTGAAATACTGTGTTATGAAATAGTGGACTTATTTATTCTGAGTGAGAGTTTCCCGCTAGTGCGAGAAGTAAGTAAAAAACCACAATGTCAACAGATTCACTTAGTTTTTTTTCTTGTTTAGTATTTGTTGAAGGGCCTTATCTGTTGTCAATAAAAATGTTTAAAACCATTGTTTCAGCTTTACCAGATAAGTAAAATAGAAAATGTAATTTTTAAAATGGATTTAAGTCTTGAAGTGTCAGTGATTAAGAACGAATTTCGCTCGTTCAATATAAATACAATAATCTTATTTCAATTCATTGGCATAGCTCCTGAAACCAAACATACCTTAAATGTTTCATATGGGAATAGCTACACCGAGACTTTCTCCTGTTTTACGAATAGATACGAGACCAGAACAGCAATAGCTTGTGGAGCAGCTGTTCTTGTTGTTAGGTCTCCTTCGGAGGCGCTCGGGTAGCTGTTAGCAAATCCCACTCCTCCTGGCTGAGCCTTTGCTCGCCCACTTTTCCTGGTGAAACTGGAAAGGCCTCCGGGCCACCAGTAATGTTTCAATAATAAAAAAAGCAAGAGCTTGTGAATTCGCGTACCGAATATGTTTAGAAAAACCGGGAATCAAGGTAGACCCTTATATTCAGGAGCACAGGCCACTAGAGCGACGATTAATAGTCGATTTACGATCATGTTTGCTCCAAACCAAGAATTATTACTTCTTTGACCACGAAGCCGGTCGCGCGTTCACCTTGCAGTTGACCTATCCTAACATTCACACAAAACCTGACTGTCTGGAAATCGACTTTTTGTTTTTCTCGATTATTTTTGGTTGTTATTCTCGTTTTTATAGTTTAAATAACAAGATCATTGTTGATTATATTTGACGGTGAAAGTACAGCTTTGGAAAAGGTTATTATAAGCTGTAAAGCTACAAATTAAGTTGTATACGGATTACGTAGTCATTTCCTTCCATGGGGAGTGCTCTGAGGAATTGTTCGAGACGATACCGGCATCTCGTTTTTACCATCGCACCGCCCGCCACCGGAGTAGAGTTCATCCATACTACCTGGAGCCACTGCGGTCATCGACAGTGCGTTTCCAGAGGTCTTTTTTGCCACGTACCATCCGGCTATGGAATGAGCTCCCCTCCACGGTGTTTCCCGAGCGCTATGACATGCCCTTCTTTAAAAGAGGCTTGTGGAGAGTATTAAGTGGTAGGCAGCGGCTAGGCTCTGCCCCTGGCATTGCTGAAGTTCATGGGCGACGGTAACCACTCACCATCAGGTGGGCCGTATGCTCGTCTGCCTACAAGGGCAATAAAAATAAAATAAAAAATATTAATTCACTATGTCAGCACAATAATCACCTATTTGAAACCGGGGCGAGTCACTAATACTAACAACGATAGGCAGCGTAAATGCCGCCACCTATCTTGAGATATGAGGTCTCAGTTTTTACATTACAACGGCTGCTTCAACCTTCCAACCGAAACGCATACTGCTTCACAGCAAACATACTCCGAACACCGGTGCAACGCTAGATACGAATGCACCGAACGTCTTATCCTTTACGCCACGACGACTTCAAACAACGGATGCTCCAGCCTTCAAACCAGAATGCGCGTTTTTACATTTGTTTACACATAATGTAAAGCAATCGGACATGCAATGACGCGTGAGATCTCTGGGTTTCTGATGAAATGATGACGCAATACCGATTCTGCATAGACACGAGGTGGAAACTAAGTATGCATCGCATACAATGCGAGTGCGGATAAGACTCTTGAGTATTGGTCACCTGGATTAAGATATTGATAGGCTCTCCATCTCTTAATCACAGGCGGACGCTGTTCGAAAATGAGGAGCCTCCCAAGTATCAAAGCGTTGGGCAAATGTTTGTCTAGCCCAATCTAAGATTGATAGAAGGTTCTATTGTGACCAGGGAACATGGAGCACAAACGCGTTTCTGATTGTTTTAGTAAATAAATATTAGGGAGGAAGAGGCCGCATCAATTTGAGACAATGCCTCCTTCGGCCCACAACCATGAACAGAAACCCGTTTTTTTTCAGCCCACGACGTGTACTGCTGGACATAGACATGCCCGAAGGTTTGCCACAATAACCGATCCTGTCTGCATCTGTCTGCATCCAGCGGTTTCCCGCGGCCTTTAACAGGTCGTCAGCCCACCTCGTCGAGGCGTACCCACACTCCGCTTTCCGGTATATTATAAAAATACTTTAAACAAAAGCCACAATCAATATTTATCGATCTTATATGTTTTGGTAATTAATCGAAAGTAAAATCGGTCGTGAAACATGTTTTTGAGTTTATAATGCGTTCTTGAATAAGGAATAGAACGGATAAGACATTGAGTGTCTCTCGCCTTGGTTTTTTTTACCTACCTATGCTGATAGCTTTGGGAGGCTATATCATTGTTACCGGACGAGTAGGTGAGCTCACGGGGCTCCAACCTGGCGAAGTTGCTAATACTGACCCTAGCAAGAGCAGTGCTTGGCAGTATCTACCACCGGATCGGAAATGCGACCCACTGAGAAGATCCGGTGAGAAACTCAGTGGGTTATGTCTGTGAGTTAGTTTACTCGCCGAGCTCTTCGTCGCAAGCAACGGGTTCGGCGAGGACGGTGACCGGTGCTTGGGTACCTAAAAGCACCGTTAATGGATCGGGAGGATCCGTAATGACGTGTTAAACTGAAACCCTTGTTTATTGACAGCTGTTCTCCAGAGTTCGCGAACTGAGGCTTGGCGCATGCACTCGTTAAGTGTAAGGGTTTTGGTAAGGATTTTCACTTGATCAGTCCAGCACATGGGGCTTCGTCCACGAGGTCTTTTACCGATGACCCTACCCTGAAAAACAAGTTTCTTGATTGACTCTGCTGGTCGTCGCTACACATGTCTAAAATATCGGAGAATCCTGGATTGCATTTCTTATTAATTAAGGATCGAGGCATTGGTGCGATGCTCAGTCCAGATAAATGGCTAATTACTATATAATTTAGATACCGCAATGAGTAGCATTGTCCACGTTGCTACGTCTACAGACTCCAGTAACCACTTAACACTAGCTCAGATCAATGGCCTGTCTACGCAATAAAAAAATACAGGAAAAGTACCTATTATTCCAAGTAAATATTCTGTCGTCCGCGTCATAGGAAAATACCCTTTAAAATCTTGACAAGTATCAGACAATACTAGGAAGTATAAACTTTCAATTTCGTTTCCAATGTCCAAAGTATTGTTGTAGTAAACGAATCGAGTTTATAAATAATGTTTCGAAGACATTCGATTTATTGTGAACGTGTACGCTCACTGGTCAGTGGATAATGACGTCACTCGGTGCCTTGGTAATGAACGTTCGAAGGCTGCATACTGACCCCGCGGTGCTGCTATGTTAATAACAGACCTATAATAATTAAGTCACACATTCAGTTTTGCTAATTTATTAAATCATTTTTTTATATGCATATTTTGAGGTAGTACGTACGAATATCCAAGTTTGATATTGAATTTTTACTTGTTTAATGTTTAGATCTTCGCTGGTTTGGATGGCTTGGTTAATATATACAAGCGATAGTAAGTACCTAACCATACTAAGACCTTAGAACTTATATATATATATATATTTTTTTTATTGCTTAGATGGTTGGACGAGCTCACAGCCCACCTGGTGTTAAGTGGTTACTGAAGCCCATGGATATCTACAACGTAAATGCCACCATCCACCCATATAAGCAATAAAAAAAAATAAAAACCTAACATTAGGCGTTTAACTCCGCCGTTGCCGGTCCTAAGCCCGGATGCAAAAGGAGACGGGTTTGATAGAAGACAATGCCAACTGTAAAAAGTCAACGCCGAGCTTTTGGGTGGCGGGTAAATAACCCACCCCCAGAGTCCACATGGCGATTTCGCAGTGGTTTTCAGTGACAGTGACTAAATTCCTTCTAAAAGACTGACATGGAAGGACGTTGGAACCCACCATGATTATATCCCAAGAAAACTACCCCATGATGCAAACCATTAGACGGAATGTATGTTAGTCTGCCTACAAAGGCCAAAAAAACCCGTTGTATCTCTTAGTGGCCTTTTACGGCATCTACGTAAAGCAGCGGTATTATTCAGGGCCAGACGGCTAGAAGCACAAAATGATAAAACAACACAACTTATTTGCCGATTAATTTACACACGACCAAACGCAATAAACAATTTGCATTGAAAACGAAATGGAACGCAATCGAATGTTTGAAAGTCAAGGAAATAATTCAATGAAAACGTTGACTCAAGTAATCTGTAACCTGTTCAAAGTTGGTCTGACTCATTGGACCAGGAATTTTATGCTTGGAAACTGTTACTAACGATACCACTGAAGGATAGAGGATATATCGTCTTTCCGCATTAAAAGTGTACAATTTCAAAAAATATTCGAAGTTGAGCTAATATGCGAAATTATTTAGTATCACCAGTATTTTTCTCATAAATACTGGCAAAAGAGCGTAGTTTCTTTTTTTTTTTATTTAACTATGTTATGACTATTAACAAAATTTATACATAATTTTATCTTACTTTAAAGGACAGATAATGTAACTGGTAAAAAATAAAAAATAAATGTTGCAAAGATGATTAATATTACAAATATCACAAGTTAAGCCTTTAAAACGCTCATCTATAAAATTAGTAAGTTTTGAGATTATACAGTTTTAATGCGAGAAGACGATATCTATCTTTCCGATTTTTTCTTGGTTAATGTCAGTGATAATATTGTTTCAGGTGTCTTAACTGCTGTATTTAGAAGCAGATAGCCCGTTTTTAGATATTTAAATGAATATAATATAATATTTTAACTAAGTTTACACTCATTTTCAATTGTTTGATAATCATGACACCGGAAGATAATTAAATTCGGGAGGTGAAAAGTTATTTGGTTCAAGCGACATTTTTGCAACTTTACAGGAGAGCCATTTGAAGTTTAAAATTTAGAAAATAATATCATGACAACAAAAACCTCCTTCAGCTATTTGAATGGAGTCAACTTAATTGAAGTTCAATTAAAAACATCGAATTGTTGATGGTGTAATACCAAATAGAACGGACCTTTAATTACAAAGATAAATGTCCCATAAACTAAATAGCTTTTCACCCTTCGATATGTATGGATGGCGTGTGGTAATTGGCCCAGCTGAGTCCTTGCTACCTAGTGAGCTGCCAACTAATTTTAGGTCTCCAATCGAGAATGATCTGTCATAGGACTCAGCACTGCGGGAATGAGTTCATGCCAGATGTTACAAGGAAAATAATATGGTTTCTGTAAGCATTAAAGACATGAACGTGTATTTCTAAGTACTAGAATTGTGTAGAAGATAGACAAAAACCGGATTCGCGATATCGACAATTCCAATGTAAGTTTTAAAGTTTGGAGCTTTTGGTCTGCCAAGTAAAATCGTCTGCTCGATGGAAGCTCTCTTTGGACAAAGAAAAGCTTTAGTTCAGTGACGGAAGATACTAAGGAGATGGAGGACTTCATAGCGATTCTTCAGAGCATTCTCCACGAGACATATTGTACATAAAAGCACCAAAGCCGTTATTGTATGTATGTTATGTGGAACTGGAGTACTCGTGGTCTTGGAAGTCGAAGTCGCCTGAAGGAACCCCTATATAACTACTGGTTAACTTATTTACTCCCAATTTTTTACTATTCAAACGCGCTCTCATAGGAAGTTTCTCTTGTGTTATTGGTACCAGAAACACGCATACGAGACAATAAGAAGCATATCGAGATGCAGAATCAAAGACTCGCCGTATTCAAGATCACGCTGACAGCTAATCCAAATTACACTATACCCTATTTTTCTGGTTTTGGGCAGTCCTTTAAAATGCGATAATTTATGATTGCAACTGCAATTTGAATTAGCATTCCTATCTGTTTTTTTAATTAGCATTTCTTTCAATGACAACGAGAAATGTATGTGTGATGTTTGTGCGAGCTAGGAAAACGGCGGTCACGTAATAAATATAAGAAATATTTATTATTATTGGTACAGCCAGCTCGATGACTTTCGATTTAGTAGTACAACCGGTTAGCCTGTTTTTTTGTCGGAATCCACCCTCATCCAACGACCTGACCGTCTGACTCAACCGGCTAACCTCAAACGAAAACCACCGCTAAAGCCGTACAGCATAAAGCCTTATATCGCACGAGGCAATCCAGTTTCCTCAGTCACGACCCAGCCGAGGATAAATGTAAGGATTCGTTTCACAGTTTTACGATTTTAGCCCTTTTGTCGATGCGACTAAAGGGTATTTCGGTCTGTTCATGACTAATGATGAATAGTTTTTTCGATTTTTATCGTACACTTGACCCGTCATGTCGAATGTCCTGGGAATGTTCGTTCGCTGGACTGTGGATCATCGTGATCGTATTGGTGAGATCGAAGCTTCTTATCTTGAATTAGTGCAATATTGGGTTGTTGGTTAAGGCTGTTTGGTTAATCATGGTAGGGGAACTGTAGTCACGCACAGGTAGGTATCGCTATCCTGCTTATTTTTGCCGAGATGCAAACAATCGTTCGTATTTTTAAGAGCCACATAACCACACAACCGTTATTGCAGTGAGACTTCGAGCTCATATTCCGATGTGAGCACCCGGCTGATCGTGAAATTGTATGCAAATCTAGAGAGGAACAAAATCGAGAAATTCGATTATTAGTAAGTAGTAGGTAGCTTTACTTGAATGAATAAATATATCATTTTATGTCAATATATTAGTTTACAGTTTCTGTGGTCGCGGAAAACGAAAGTTTCATACGTCGACATTTGAATATTTAGATCAATCTAATATATAAAATTCTCGTGTCACAATGTTCGTTCCCATACTCCTCCGAAACCGCTTGACCGATTCTCATGAAATTTTTTATGCATATTCAGTAAGCCTGAGAATCGGCTACTATCTATTTTTCATACCCCTAAGTGATTAGGGTTGTCCACCCCTAACATTTTTTTTTATTTGGACATTTTTTTTTGTTATAATGAGGTATTATGTGGTTGAATGAGGTTTTGTTATTTTTATTATATATTCCCTCATCGTTCACAGCACTACATACCTCTTTCACTCATTTACCACATCCTTACACACTTACAATAAGTTAGTTTTGTTTTCTACACTAGAAATTCCCTAGAAATCTTATATATGGCAAAACAATGTTTGCCGGGTCAGCTAGTATTTTATACATGTAACCTCTATACGATTAATCCTTAAAGAGGTTAATATGTTATTTATAACATTCTTCTTTATATGACATTAATAGAATTTCGATTATTGAAACATTAGAACATTAGACATATAAAGAGCATTTTTTGCAATATTAAAATATAAAAAGATATAAAAATAATGGTGAAGCAATAGCTTTAAATGTTGTTTCTCTTTATAAGAGCAACTCAATTGCTATAGTTTTACAAAGGTAAACTGTATTTTGATTTAAATAAATAAATACATTATATACATATATAAATGTTAAATAATATTTCATGAAAAATTTTACTTACAATATTGGACCAATCACAGATTTTCAGAGATTTGGAGGCTTACGAAATTAATCAAAGGACATTGAGTGGTAGCGCTCAACACTCACTGTGACGTATATAAAATATAACTCTAGATAGGGTTGTATAGTTTGTAGTAATAATGTGGAACCATCCATCACGCGGGCCGCCCCTGGGCGCATCAATCTTGTGCACTGCCTGCGCTTTATGATTCCTTGGTACTTCGAAGACAATCATTTATTAAGAATAATAGTTTAAGAAACTAAAAAACACGCTTTTATAGAAAAAACCCTAAAAAGTAGAATCTAAATTTATTTAAGCGTGGGGTGCTTTTTTAAAATATTATCAAAATGACTATCCTTCTACTATATCTGATTTCCTATAAAAATGTTTTTATTTTTTTCTAAACTATTATTTATTTTAAATTTTTTAATTCGGTTTTCTATAAAAGTGTGGTTTTTTAGTTTTATTTTAAACTATGATTTATATTTCATTTTTTAGTTGGATTTTCAAACTACGATTTATATGTATTTAATTTTTTAGTTGGATTGTCTTTTAGTTTTTTAAACTTGTATTCGTTAAATATAATGTTACAATTAAACATCAACATGTCAATAATAAGCTATTAAAATGTATGTCGGTTGAATTAAGTTTTATTAATATTGTAGAAGAGCTGTTAAAATTGGGAGCTAGTCCCAACAAAAAATCGCTAATTCTGATTATCCTAGTAAGGATAACGGTTCAAACTGCTTAAAATATTTAATTAAAATATTGAATTATCATTGGTCTTTGATAATTATGCCAAATTTCGAGTTAAGCCGACGTTTTGAAGGGGGTCAAAATCATGTTTAAAGTTTCCGTTCAAAAACGTGTTAGAAAAGCCATTTTTTTATTCGGCTTTTCGGAGTCGTATATATAATTAAAAATACGTTTACCGCTTACGTTGTCGTCCGTGCCCACGAAAACTGTAAAGAAATCGAATTGTCGGAAACAATATCATGACAATAAAAAATGCGACATATGTAAATCCGTAAAAAGAGCTTTAATTTTAGGTTATTGGATTTTAATTTAAACGCAAGTTTGATATCCAATTGCAGAGTAAAAACCCATTTGTGCATTTATTTATTCTGCTTGTATTCTTCCATGTTCACATAGATACTATACGACACTTATTGCCACACCATTATCAAGCTCTTTGATTTAGTGGACGTTAAATAAACTGTTAATTGTACTAGAGATAGACCACACGAATTGCAAGAAAACTGAAGGGCTTAAGTTGGCCATTACCGAAACAGCGACCGTACTTATTGAGTCGAAGTATACAGGGGCTGAGCCGCTGACGATGACATCGAAAATGAGGACGAAAAAACAAGATAATTCCTCTTCCTGCTCGTATAACATAGACTGGAATAAGCTATAAAAGCTATTTTCCCATAGTGGTGCGCACATGAGAGCTGACGTCATGGTCTCGCAAATCAACGTGATCAGGTTTCTGACTTTTTGCGTGACCATCAAATTGATATCTTTTTAGTGCAGGAGACCCTACTTAAGCCCGCGCGCCGTGACCCTAAAATCGCGAACTATAACATGGTCAGGAACGACAGGCTCTTTGCCCGTGGTGGTGGTACCGTCATTTACTATAGAAGAGCGTTGCGTCCCGCTCGATCCTCCCGCGCTTGCCAATATCGAAGCATCAGTGTGCCGAATCTCACTGACGGGACACGCGCCGATCGTTATCGCGTCCGTTTATCTTCCACCGGATAAGATCGTTCTAAGCAGTGATATCGAGGCGCTGCTCGGCATGGGGAGCTCTGTCATTCTGGCGGGCGACCTAAATTGTAAACACATCAGGTGGAACTCACACACCACAACCCCGAATGGCAGGCGGCTTGACGCGTTAGTCGATGATCTCGCCTTCGATATCGTCGCTCCGCTAACCCCGACTCACTACCCGCTAAATATCGCGCATCGCCCGGATATACTCGACATAGCGTTATTAAAAAACGTAACTCTGCGCTTACACTCGATCGAAGTAGTTTCAGAGTTAGATTCAGACCACCGTCCCGTCGTTATGAAGCTCGGTCGCGCTCCCGATTCCGTTCCCGTCACGAGGACTGTGGTGGATTGGCACACGCTGGGCATCAGCCTGGCTGAATCTGATCCACCATCGCTCCCGTTTAACCCGGACTCTATCCCGTCTCCTCAGGATACCGCTGAAGCCATAGACATCTTAACGTCACACATCACCTCGACATTAGATAGGTCATCGAAACAAGTTGTAGCGGAGGACTTCCTTCACCGCTTCAAATTGTCCGACGATATTAGGGAACTCCTTAGAGCTAAGAACGCCTCGATACGCGCCTACGACAGGTATCCTACCGCGGAAAATCGTATTCGAATGCGTGCCCTACAACGCGACGTAAAGTCTCGCATCGCTGAAGTCCGAGATGCCAGATCTGATTTCTTAGAAGGACTCGCGCCCTCCCAAAGGTCTTACTACCGCTTCGTCGTACTCTCAAATCGGATACGGTAGTAACTATGCCCCCCCTCGTAGGCCCCTCAGGGCGACTCGCGGCGTTCGATGATGACGAAAAAGCAGAGCTGCTGGCCGATACATTGCAAGCCCAGTGCACGCCCAGCACTCAATCCGTGGACACTGTTCATGTAGAATTAGTAGACAGTGAGGTAGAACGCAGAGCCTCCTTGCCACCCTCGGATGCGTTACCACCCGTCACCCCGATGGAAGTTAAAGACTTGATCAAAGACCTACGTCCTCGCAAGGCTCCCGGTTCCGACAGTATATTCAACCGCGTTATTAAACTTCTACCCGTCCAACTCATCGTGGTGTTGGCATCTATTTTCAATGCCGCTATGACGAACTGTATCTTTCCCGCGGTGTGGAAAGAAGCGGACGTTATCGGCATACATAAACCCGGTAAACCAAAAAAATCATCCGACGAGCTACCGCCCGATTAGCCTCCTCATGTCTCTAGGCAAACTGTATGAGCGTCTGCTCTACAAACGCCTCAGAGACTTCGTCTTATCCAAGGGCATTCTCATCGATGAACAATTCGGATTCCGGACAAATCACTCATGCGTCCAACAGGTGCACCGCCTGACGGAGCACATTCTTGTGGGGCTTAATCGACCAAAACCGTTATACACGGGAGCTCTCTTCTTCGACGTCGCAAAAGCGTTCGATAAAGTCTGGCACAACGGTTTGATTTTCAAACTATTCAACATGGGCGTGCCGGATAGTCTCGTGCTCATCATACGGGACTTCTTAACGAACCGCTCTTTTCGATATCGAGTCGAGGGAACCCGCTCCTCCCCGCGACCTCTCACAGCTGGAGTCCCGCAAAGCTCTGTCCTCTCACCCCTCCTATTTAGCTTATTCGTCAACGATATTCCCCGGTCGCCACCGACCCAGTTAGCCTTATTCGCCGACGACACGACTGTTTACTATTCCAGTAGAAACAAGTCCCTAATCGCGAAGAAGCTTCAGAGCGCAGCCCTAGCAATAGGACAGTGGTTCCGAAAATGGCGCATAGACATCAACCCATCGAAAAGTACTGCGGTGCTATTTCAGAGGGGAAGCTCCACACGGATTTCCTCCCGGATTAGGAGGAGGAATCGCACACCCCCGATTACTATCTTTAGACAACCCATACCCTGGGCCAGGAAGGTCAAGTATAACATATAAAACCGCCCACATATAAAATCAGTCCGTGACCGTGCCGCGTTTATTCTCGGTAGACTCTACCCTATGATCTGTAAGCGGAGTAAAATGTCTCGTCGGAACAAGGTGACACTTTACAAAACTTGCATAAGGCCCGTCATGACTTACGCGAGTGTGGTGTTCGCTCACGCGGCCCGCACACACATAGACACCCTCCAATATCTACAATCCCGCTTTTGCAGGTTAGCCATCGGAGCTCCGTGGTCCGTGAGGAACGTTGACCTACACGACGACCTGGGCCTCGAATCTATCCAGAAATACATGAAGTCAGCGTCGGAACGGTACTTCGATAAGGCTATGCGTCATGATAATCGCCTTATCGTTGCCGCCGCTGACTACTTCCCGAATCCTGATCACGCAGGAGCCAGTCACCGTCGACGCTCTAGACACGTCCTTACGGATCCATCAGACCCAATAACTTTTGCATTAGACGCCTTCAGCTCTAACACTAGGAGCAGGCTTAGGGACCTCGGTAACCGTACTCGTCGAACTCGACAAAGAGTTCGCCGTGCAACCTAACCCATGAATCAGCTCGCTGAGTTTCTCGCCGGATCTTCTCAGCGGGTCGCGATTCCGATCCGGTAGTAGATTTATTCGCGAAGCAGCTACTCTTGAGCTGTTAGGTCTCCTTCGGAGGCGCTCGGGTAGCTGTTAGCAAATCCCACCCCTCCTGGCTGAGCCTTTTGGTGAAACTGGAAAGGCCTCCGGGCCACCAGTAATACTTCAATTATAAAAAAAAAGGTCGTCCACATGACTAAGAAATAATTTTTTTTTTTTTTTTTCTACTGATCTCTAAAAAGTTTCAAACCCGTTCTCACCAATGAGTAAATCTATTAAAACAATGAATATAGTAAATGACGTGGTTTCCCAAGGCCTATAATTACTATAAAAGAAGAACAGAAAAAACTATATCACAGTCAGATATAAAATACCTAGTAATCAAACCGCGTTTTAATCAAAATTGTTTAACAATACATCATCGAAATGTTAAAAGTATTTATTGTAACTTTTTTTGCTTTTCAACTCAGCGCTAGTTCAAACAGACAAAGGGTAAGACTAAATTTCATTCATTGAGGTTTAATTTTTTAATTTTTGATTTTTCGCACACAAAGATATCTATTTCAAATTTTAATTAAAAAATACAAGTGATACGCGACTTAATGCCGATGCATAGTTATTTGAATCAATGGAGCAGTTCTTATGTTTAAAATTATATATTTTAATATATTCGATAATTAAACAATTATTAACTGTTAGCTAGTAGTCGTAAACTCATTCCGATATAAGCATCCGTCGCGTTTTTTTTCCTACCTAAGCTAAGAGCTTTGAGAGGCTATTTCAGCGTGACCTTAACTAGTAGGTGAGCTCACGGGGCTCAAACCTGACGACGTTCCTAGCAAGAGCCGTGCTTCGCAGAATCTACCACCGGATCGGAAACGCGACCCAATGAGAAGATCCGGCGAGAATCTCAGTGGGCTGTGTCTGATGGTTAATTTACTTAGCTCTTCGTCGCAAGCGACGGGTTCCACGAGGACGGTGACGGAGCACGCATGACCGGTGCTTGAGGTACCTAAAAGCACCGTTAGTGGATCGGGAGGATCCGAAATGATGTGTTTTGAGCGACGTCAACTGCTTTCCATTCTGTCCGCAGGATCGGGAATGTAGTTACCGGCGGCCACGATGAGAGGGTTCTCGTGTCGTGTCGTTTTGTCGAAGTGACGCATCAATGCCGACTGTAGATACTTACTGATGGACTCTAAGTCCAGGTCGTCATGGAAATCGACGTTCCTGACGAACCACGGGGCTCCGACGGCTAACCTGCAAAAACGGAATTGAATAATTTGGAGTGATTTTAAGTTAGTGCGGGCTGCGTGAGCGAACACTACACTTGCGTAGGTAATGACAAGGCACATGCAAGTTTTGTAGAGTGTCACCTTATTTCTAAGGGACAATTTACTGCGCCTGAAAATCATCGGGTAGAGGCGTCTTAGTATGAAGGCGGCACGGTTGCGTACTGTCTTTAAGTGGGGGCGGAATGTCATCCTTCTGTCGAGGGTGAGGCCTAAGTATTTGACCTTCGGGGCCCACGATTTGAGTTGGTCGTACATCATGATTGGGCGAATGGCGGGCAGGAGGTGTTAACGCGTCTAGTCGGGAGTGGAATGCTCAAAGTAGTATTCGGAGGGCGACCCCTTTTGAAGAGCACCGCTGTGCTTTTCGTGAAGTTAATGTCAACGTCGCGTGCGAACGTGCTCATCGACCGTTCGATCGCCCGACCTCGGTTCAGGGCACATCTAGCGGCCAAGTGTTTTCTTGGCTACTTGTGCTAATTGCGCCGCACCACCATCTGTGAGCGGGCAGACCTCTAAATTCCAGGAATTCGTTCGTCAACTTAGTTGCCCGTTTGCAAGCGAACGGCTGTGTGCCGCAATTAATTGCGATTATCATAACCTTGGGGCCCATAAGGCGAGTGTGATTAAAGCCCCTGGGCACACGTCTATGATAATTGAGTCCACGGTCGACCTGTTCGCGGAATTCCTTCGCCTGAGGTATCCAACACTATCGGTAGAATTTTTAGAATTCAAGATTCATCAGGTCGCGAACTCGCCCTCAGTTTCCGTCGCACCCGTCGCTTTTGCGTCGTCCATCACGGCCTCCGTCGCGCCCGCGTCGTACACCGCGGCCTCCGTCGCAACCGCCGCTCCCATGTCCCCGATACTCGCACCCAAAACTTCCGCGTCAACTGTTGCAGCTTCCGCCCCAACCCTGCGTTCGTCCGTGGCCTACGTCACATCCGTGCGTTCGTCAGCGGCCTCCGTCGTGCCAGCATCGTTCACTGCACCCGCGCGATCTTTCCAGGCCTCTGTCGCGCCCACTACCTCCACGTTTGCTAAAACACCCGGTTGCAGGTCGCACGTGCCCTCCTCCTAATCTGACTCGGAGTTGGACTTGGACGTCGACCCTTCCCCCGCCACCCCAACTGATGGATTTACAGTAGTCCAAAAAAGTAAGAAGTGCGCCGCAGAGCTTTAGCGGCCGCTAAAGTAAGCAAAGCCGCGAACGCGTCGCGTCCCCAGCCTCCAATCGCTGTCGCTCCCCCGGTCCGTGCCACCACGTTCAAAACCTAGAACCCTTCCACTTCCTTCCTAATGACGTGCAACCGAGTTTCCGCTGGACCTTAAGGCCAAAAAAATCAATTTCACCAGCACCCGCAATTTCGCGAACGGCATTCAAATAAAAGTGCAATCACCCAACGACTATAGGGGACTATTTCTTCTTACCTAGAAACCCCCCACCAAAAACGCACTCCGAGCCAGTGCCATAACAGCCAATTGTACGGGCACTCTTCCCGTAAGTGTCACGCGCGCCCCCGATGCTTCAAGTGTTTGGGCGATCACCCCACGGCCCTATGCACTTGCGATCAAAAAACGGCGATGGAACCGCGTAGCTGCGTCCTGTGCCGCACACAAGGTCATCCCGCGAATTATCGTGGATGCCTCTGAGCCTCCAAAATTAAACGCCGCCTTGATCGTCCAAGCCGCCTCCACACTTGCGGCCCTGACATCAAAGTTTCGGTACCCGCTGTGCCGAAGGCTAAGCCTGCCTTCGGTGCCCAGCGTCTCGGCTTGGGCTAAGCCGTTGCCGTACAGGAACACGGCTGCAAATCCCCCCTGCGATTCGTCCCGCCGTTATTTTTGTATTAAAAACTACGAATGTTTTGGTCCTGTTTAGAACTGCAATTAATAGTTATGTTACTTAGGTAGCTAATACAAAAAATTGTGGGGATATGTTCACATTTGTAACCACAGTATCTAATCATAGGGTATATATAAGTTATCACATTACAACATTTTTCAAAAAAGTTAATGTAACTTTGAAAAAAAAAAAGAGCTGGATTTTTTTTATTATTTTTCCATGGGTAGTTAATGACCCGACCATAAACCGGTACAGGCTTATCATTGAATTTTTGGACACGCTGTATATATATTCTGAAGTCAGATATAGTACATAGATTTAGTTTACTTCTTGACGTATTACTATGATCTACAAAACGACCAACATTATCTTGTTTCAGGTCGCAGTGCCCTTTCCTAAGGATAAAACGATAATAATCGTGGAGGCCATGAAAAGCTGTATCGCGAAGACAGGAGCGAATCCGAACTTTATAGATGTGATCAGAAGCGGCAAGGTATCTGAAGATGAAAAATTCAAAGAATTCTATTACTGCACTTGCAATGATACAGGGTTTGTAAATCCTGACGGACACATAAANAGTCTGAATATAGCCGCAGGTGAACTTTCCGAACCGTACCGAGAATTACCGAATTTATACGATGTCAAGAAAAGGGATGTCTAATATGCGTGTTTGTGTTGTTGTTTAATCGATTTTTTTTCAAATTGATTAAAATTTAAATAAAAAAAAAGAAATAAATTTAATAAAAATAAAGTATAACTTCTTACGCGCGTACGTAAGTACACACATCCTTTTTTTATTTGGCTTTTGCGAGTCGTATATATAATTAAAAATACGTTTACGGCTTACGTTGTCGTCCGTGGCCACGAAAGCTGTAAAGAATTCGAATTGTCGGAAACAATATCATGATAATAAAAAATGCGACATATGTAAATCCGTAAAAAGAGCTTTAATTCTAGGTTATTGGATTTTTATTTAAGCGCAAGTTTGTATCCAATTGCAGAGTAAAAACCCATTTGTGCATTTATTTATTCTGCTTGCATTTTTCCATGCTCACATAGATACTATACGACACTTCTACACACTAAGATTTTTTATTGTAAATATAAGTTATTGCCACGCCAATGTCAAGCCGTTTGATTAAGTAGTCGACGTTAAATAAACTGTTAATTGTACTAGAGATAGACCACCCGAATTGCAAGAAAACTGAAGGGTTTAAGTTGGCCATTACCGAAACAGCAGCCGGGCTTATTGAGTCGAAGTATACTGGGATTGAGCCGCTGACGATGACATCGAAAATGAGGACGAAAAAACAAGATAATTCCTCTTCCTGCTCGTATAACATAGACTGGAATAAGCTATAAAAGCTATTTTCCCATAGTGGTGCGCACATGAGAGCTGACGTCATATGGGCGTGTTTTTACCCATGCTGGTACACTTTCCATGTGATTTGTGTCATCATCATCATCATTCTTTCCTATTACCCTCTGCTGGGGTGTAGGGCTCGAATCAAATTTTTCCATTTATATCGGTCTTGGGCAGTCTGTTTCCAGGTCAGTGCTCTCTTTGATAGGTGATTTGTGTGATGATTTTAAATTTCGTTAGCGCGGCTTTAGTTTTGACCATTAAAACCGTATTCTGGATTCTAACTTCCGTCTAATTTTATATATTTATTCCTACCTATTCTAGTGACCTGGAGTGGTCATACTAGATTCACCGAGCGAGTTGTGAGCTCACGGGTTCAACCTGAGTGAATGTGCTAGCACTGGCCCTAACAAGAGCAGTGCTTCGCAGAATCTACCACTGGATTGGGGTCGCGACCGACTGAGAAGATCCAGCGAGAAACTCGGTAGGCTAGAAATACATAGAGAATAAACATTACCGTAGAAAATTAAGACCTTTTAAAATAATAAAATTTGTTCACTTTTCGGCGTTTTTTAGACACCCACCAAACTGATAGGCAGATCAGCCTATTGATAACACAAGTTCAATAGATAGATATTGCCATGGCAATGTTAATGTCCTGACCGGTTTGGAGACACCGCGTTTATCCGTCGAGTACTCGTTAATGAGTCTGCAGCTAACAATGCGACGCCTAGACACAATACAGACTTTTGTGATGAAAACACAAAAACGCTCCAAAAATTTCCGTAAGATTGTTAAGAAAAATTTCGAGGTTTTCGAGATTTTAAAAAACGTTATTTCTTATTTTTACGACGGTCCCTGTTTTCTTATTATTATTTTTTCAAGGAAGTATCTTTTGTCTTTCATCATAAAAATAAATTGGTTGTCTGTAAAGTCGGTTTAAGGACGATAGTTTTACGTGATAACGTCATAAAGAAACGTTGATGAAAAATTGCACATTTTTATGAATTGAATTGAATTATTATCACTGATCACTGAATTATCTTTATTTTTATCGATAAATTAACGCTTGGGCCGATTTCGCCTCTCAATCGCTTGTTCCGCGCTCTCGCTTGCACGCTCAGGCTCAAGCGGAACGTGACAATTTTTCGTGCGTGTAGCCGGTGTTCATCGATTTATAACGATGATCGATTATCACGTCAAAAAACCTTAAGGTTTCACGAATTGCAGATTAGTATAATTATTTCAATCTTAAATAAGCGCAGGTTTCGCTGATGTATGATTCTAACTGTGGACTAAATAAGTTTCTTTCACTGTACCAAGCCATAGAGGACGCACGTGAATAGTTACAAGGAATCGATATTTTTCATACGATCGGTGATAGTTAGACCGAAGCAGAAGCATGACCGAATTCCACTGATTCATAATGACATACTAACTCGAGATAACACTTTTTGACATAAAACTCGGTTTATTCATTGTAAAAAATGCAGGTAATAAATATCTTCAACTGAATCCTTAATTATTGAATGCCAGTTAACGGCGGTTTTGCCAGCTGAGCTTTGATTTGACTTTAATCTGAACGCTTACAAACATCACGGCATTACCTCGAAATCGGTCCATTAGTAATCTATAATTAGCATACATACAACGTCTTTTGATATTAATATGTCGGAGATGGTCATTAGTTTGGTAGCTAAACGAAACGCAGCACGATTCCCGAGAGATGGCAGCACGGTGCGTCGGAACTCGGCGAACTTCGTGCTACGACAGAGCCTAGCCGGTGGAGGCGCGTAGACGCCATCACACTTACCAGCCTTCTTGAAGAGCGCTGCCTGCGTCCTAAGAACTGTCATTCGTTTTCATTTGCTAACGTCAGGGGAAAATCTCTAAATTGTTCTAAGGCAACAAACATGATTGGTGTACTCAATATTTCTCTTAGCTCGATAACCCTATTCGCCTCTACGATGTCTGATGATGGTGTTAATAATTGTGGCTTCTCCAAAAAATAGATATTTAAGATTTTTGTTAGTGAACAAAACCCACAGCTCCACTGTATTGAGCGAAACTGCGACTCAATGCCAGCGAAGTGTTTGTCGCCGCCGACCTTGAGACATGAGGTCGAAGCCTTAATTGCATTGAAATAACGACCGTCTACAATTAGTGGAGTAATAAACATAGGAAAATTAATGAATGTATTACGAACGGATCTTGGTGAAGATGCAAGACGAGGCCAGGACATATACCCCCTTTTGATTCATAAACGAATAGCGATATAAACTATATAACCTATATCTTTCGGCCCTTTTTTTACTTATTGCTTAGTTGGATGGACGAGCTCACGGCCTACCTGGTGTTCAGTGGTTACCGGAGCTCATAGACATCTACTAGATCCAATAAGCTTTGCATTAGACGCCTTCAGCTCCAACACTTGGAGCAAGCCTAGGGACCCCGATAACCGTACTCGTCGCACCCGACAAAGAGTTCGATGTGCAACGTAACCCATGCATCAGCCCGCTGAGTTTCTCGCCGGATCTTCTCAGCCGGTCGCGATTCCGATCCGGTAGTAGATTCATTCGCGAAGCAGCTGATCTTGAGTTTTTAGGTCTCCTTCGGAGGCGCTCGGGGAGCTGTTAGCAAATCCCACCCCTCCTGGCTGAGCTTTTGCTCGCCTACCTGTCCTGGTGAAACTGGAAAGGTCTCCGGGCCACCAGTAATTCTTCAATCCTAAAAAAAAAAGACATCTACAACGTTAATGATGCCACCTACCTTGAGATATAAGTTCTAAGGTCTCGGTATAATTACAACGACTGCCCCACCCTTCAAACCGAAATGCATTACTGCTTCACGACAGAAATAAGCAGGGTGTTAGTACCTACACGTCCGGACTTATAAGAGGACCTCCTACCACCAATAAGAAATTCCGAAATCCGAAGAAGAAACTAATTCCGATGGTCTACTCCATATTTGTATTAGACACACTACATGAATTTACTAATTACTAATTATTATAAGTTAACAACCGTCAAATATGGTTCCTTACATCGGATTCTAATTTATGACGTACACTTTATTCCGAGATTTATACACACGAAAGGCGAACTAAGCATTTTTAAAATATAAACTTTTATTGTGTAACATAATCTTGGATGTATAGCTTTTTACTTTCGAATGAAAATTTTATGTCGACGCTAACCAAAAACAGTCTTATCTCTGTGCATTAAGAATTAATTTTAGATTATTCTAAATTTGAATTACCACGTTCAGCTTTGCTGTGAAAAGTTTGGAGAGCTGCATGCGGGAGTGAAGCAGCCGGATATTGTCTACGGAGATTGTTTTAGATAGCACTTGTTCTCAGCACCTCTTAGTGTTTTTATTTTATTTTTTAAGTCAAACGTGATGGAACATTTTTCTTCTTGATTCACTTCTACATTAAGACTTTCAGATGAATTTCCTCAAGTTTGTTTTTAATCAGTCAAGTACGAATGCGTTTATTCAAATAACAATATTTATTTTTTTCGTTCCAAATATTTATATTTATCTTCTACCTAACTGGTGTATCCACAAGGTGTATAATATAGAGATCCGCCTATACCGGAGTAGCAGGTTTTCTTAGGAACAATGTACTTAACGTGGTTTCTCGACCGACTCCTAAAATAGAGGGAACAGGTGTAGTTAAGCTCGCAAATAAAATATTTGGCGTGATTACTGGAAGTAGAGCATATTGTAAGCCCGCGATGGTAGATTTTCGCACTACTATTACTATTTATTCCATGAAGTTGTCGTGGTCTAAGGGGGACTGCCGTAACAAAACACTATTAATTTTTCGACTTCAGGTTTCGAGAGGGATGTCGAACGGTTTCGGTAACTACTTAATACTACTTGGGTTCGTTCACAAAGTGTTTTTTTTTTATTTATTTTTTTTATTGCTTTTGTAGGTAGACGAGCATACGGCCCACCTGATGGTGAGTGGTTACCATCGCCCATGGACGTCAGCAATGCCAAGGGCAGAGCCAAGCCGCTGCCTACCGTTTAATACTCTCCACAAGCCTCGTTTGAAGAAGGACATGTCATAGCGCTCGGGAAACACCGTGGAGGGGAGCTCATTCCATAGCCGGAGTAAGTAATAAAAGAAATAAGGAACATAAATACATCATCGCTTTCGATCTCTACGCATCACATGTCCATACCACGCTAACCATCCACTCTTTAATTTATTAATGACTGGGGTTAAAGTCATTTTCATTTGTAATTTTTATTTCTATTAATCGTAATATGCATCCATGGTAAGATACATGCCAGCGCTGTGGTAATTTTTCAATGCTCTTTTCGAAGGAATCGAGTGTACGGGAGCCAACAAGCTCTGCAAAGGCATTTTGTATTGCCTCTCGGGTATTGAATATTTTTACTCTTTTTTTTATTGCTTAGATGAGCGGACGAGCTCACAGCCCACCTGGTATTAAGTGGTCACTGGAACCCATAGACATCTACAACGTAAACGCGCTGCCCCACCCTTCAAATCGAAACGCATTACTGCTTCACGGCAGAAATAGGCGGGGTGGTGGTACCTACCCGTGCGGACTCTCAAGAGGTCCTACCACCAGTAAGCCTCGTGTCCAATTCCGCCAAGTACACACTCGCAGTGATCGGTAAGAAGCTGTGGTGAATCATACCGGCCCTAGATCACCAAACAGTGATCATGACTTTGTTAGGAGTAAGTTTTTATTTCGGGCATTGCCTAGATACTGAACAAAGGTCTAATCAATATGAGTACAATTATCAAAAAGAATCCATTTTTTACTAAAGCTCTTCAAAATCCGTTCGTTTCTATGTCTGTTAAGCAACGCAAGGCATATCTTAAAGCGTTCGTCGCGCTGACGATTCTTCAAATCGTGCGGCATCGGCTTATCATATTTTTACCATGCCAATTTCACGCAAATGCCCTTAACATCGTTTTGAGGATCACGTTGAAAGATGCCGCTAGCTCAGCGGTAGAATGAGTATTGTCAGCTTCCACTATCGCCTTTAATTGAAGGTGGAAGTGCTTAGCCCACTGAGTTTATAGCCGGATTTTCTCAGTGTGTCGGATTCCGATCCGGTGGTAGATTCTGCAAAGCACTACTCTTGCTAGGGCTAGCTTTAGCAAATACTCTCAGGTTGAGCCCATGAGCTCACCTTCCCGTCCGAGCGTAGCTGGGATAGCCTTTTAGGCTACCGGCGAATAGATAGGGTAAAGCAGAAACATTCTTAGGGTTCACTTCTTAGATCAAAATGTCCATGTCCAAACCGATAATGAGTCGTGCAGTTCGTTTGCAGTGTTCACTCCGTACAGATCATTAGGGTTGTGAGGCGTTTGGACGGCATCGCTATCGCGACGAAACTCTTATTTCATAATTACTCGTATTTTAACCGTGTCGATATTAATGAAAAAGATACAAATGTAGTGAAAACAAAACATTATTTAGTAACTAAATGACAGAATTATTCCTTTGACTGTCATGTAGGTCACCGGTGCCCTACGCGGCGCACTGAAGTAATTATGTCGATTTCTGTTACTACACTACATAACAGTAGACTTCCATATTTTTAAAATAAAATTTATTTTAAGTTTAGAATTGATTGCCAGTCATTCGGAAATTACTTTTCAAAGTTATGTTAAATCGCAATTTCATAGGTAAAGCAAAAAATCTATTATTAACTATTTAGTTATCTAATTAAAGATAAAACAATACTTCAACACTTCTAACGTCTCAAGGTTGTCTGCTTGAATTTTCCCTATCAACATTAGACAGGCTTGGTTGCACTTCAGATAGCTCATGTGAATAAAATAATCATATATAATATAATTATATTCTCACCGAAACAGGACAAAGAAGTTGAAAAACGAAAAAATTACTACAAGTAACCGGTAATCATATCACATCGAAAGCGATGCAGAAATATATGTAAATATATGGTAAAAAATATATGGTAAAACTGGCAACACCGTAACAAAATGGCCGACGGCAATCAACGTCAAAAAAACTTTATCCTGTCAAAAAATAGTAACAGGAATAATTATCGCGAACATTGCATTAATCAAATTCCGCGCACAGTGGTATCGGGGGGTTGGACCCCCCTGGATGCAGGGTGGGGGCTCCCACGAGAAAAACGAATGCTGCGGGCTCGTTGCGAAAAAAACCCTGAAAATGTCCGATGCACATAGCAACGAGAGCACGGGATCAATTTTCATTCAATCTCGAGATTTTTATAAACTACAATTTTCTAAATAATCCAGAAACAAATCAGAAAAAAATATTATTATGTTTACTTAAAACAAGCACATAGAATTATCGTTTTAGTTATTATGACTTCGTGAAGCCAATGAGCGTATGCAACCCGCATTGTATACAGATTGGTAGAATTTGGGGTGAGGTCATTTAAAATTATGTTACATTATAGAAGAAAAGTGTAACATTTCCTTTGGTTTTCCCGAGTTGTGGACGACTGAATTAATCCCTAAAAGTAGTTTTAATTAAGAAAATTCTGTCTTATTTTCTATGTAAAAGTTTTAAATCACTGTTAGTGATATTTGTTATTTCTTTTATGGTACGAAGTATACTTTAAATTTTAATGATATTACATTGTATTAAAATTAAGGTTATCTATAGGGTGTATTGCAATAGTCCCCAAAACTAAGGCAGGCGACAGAGCTACTTAACGCTCTAACACTAAAAAAAACATGCTATTTTAATTGCTGGCAATACATTATAAATCAGGTAACGCGCGGAATCTATGGCCTCGAAGGAATGCGACAAGAAACCGCAAGTCCTTTGCGTTCCACTGCTGTTTCTACCAATCTCAACCTACTACCTACAACTATTTTACTACAACTAACTTTAGTAAATTCTTATAGTTTTCCGCATATAGCAGTAATTAATTGTAGTTTCGAATTCACGTTAAACACCCTGTATAATGCTTTTGTATTGTATTATTTTTAATCAAACAAGATTTTGGCTCGTTAACTTGAAATTGACCAAGGTTTTGATGCAATCATTCAATTATCAACAATTGTGCATTCAGTGGGAACTACTTTTAATAGTCATGTAAATTCACAAGTAGTTTGACTAAGAAAAACCTCTATTAGTTTTGGAATCGGGTTTTCAATACAATGCTGTATTAATAACCGAGTAGTTAGTTAGTAACCAGACGCATATACGATCTAAAAGTTTCTATAAGGGATTCTCGACATATTAAAAGATTGATTAAATCATGAAATTTGTGTAATTATTTTAAATATCTTCACTTCACTTCAAACCTTTTTTTTCCTCACCCATGCTGATAGCCTTGAGAGGCTATTTCAGCTTCTCCTTGACGTATAGGTGAGCTCACGGGGCTCAAACCGGAGTGTTGCTAACACTGGCCCTAGCAAGAGCAGTGCTTCGCAGAATCTACCACCGGATCGGAATCGCGACCCACTGAGAATATCCGGCGATAAGTTCAGTGGACTGTTTCTATGGGTTAATTTACTCTTCGAGCCTTCGTCGCAAGCGACGGGTTCAGCGAGGACGGTGACCGGTTGAAGTACCTAAAAGCACTGTTAATGGATGGGGAGTATCGATAGTTGGTCGAATGTTTATGTTCGTTTTTGATTTTGGCCCCAAATAACGTCAGATTGAATAGTGAATAAGCTCATGGCTCATCTGATTTTCAATAGTTACCGGAGTCTGTAGGCATTACAATGTGAATGCCATCACCGACCATGAGACGTTTTGATTGCATCGTACACCAGCAACTCTACTCTGGAATGCAATGCATGATGGCTTCGCAGCCGAAATAGTCAGAGTTCTGGTAATAAAATCACACTACTACAAGTAAATATGCATGACTAATTCGTAACAAAAATCTTGAAAAGATAAACTAAGCAAACTTTGAATTGTGACATAATGTTAAAATTTAATTGTCTAAAATAATTCGCTAAGCAATGTAACGTAAACAAACCTAATAAATTTATCGAACCTCCAAATTTTTTCGACAGATAAATCTTGTGTTTTATCCTGATCGTTTAGTTTTCGTCTCGTGTGCATCTCGTTTCCAGTGCAGGCTACCTACACAGGGCACCTACAGTTACGCAAAAAAAAAAAGACCCAATCCCCATAACAGGGATGTCCCCCCCGACGGGGTCGCTGCATCCATTAATTAGTAATTTACAGATCACGGGTGAGCTATGAACAAATTACGTATGCTTCGTATCAGTACTTCAAGATATTAGGGACAGCGAATTGTAGGATTGGCGTGTTTTAAAAAAACAGATCTTAGCTTTAATTAGGATGGCTTTTTTTTTTAATATCTTAGTTAACTTTGAAGTTATTTGTTTAGGTTATATACGTTTTTTTAATGTCCAAGTGTATTTGAATGTGATGCGAATAATTCAGTATTCAAAACTTGCAGGCAGGTATCATAAGGAAGTGAGTAATTAACAGCGAAAGATGATGAAAGAACATGGTGTACACAATTAATTTACATAATTGCTGGCGATCGGATGTATTGCGTATCCGCCCGGAAAATTCACGAATCCTATGTCTTCCTTTCGTAAGCAGTTATGCATTCCGGCTTTTAAGGTGGGATAGGCGTTAGTTTGCCTTCAGATCAATGGGCGTTCAAATTGTAATGTCCATAGACTCCGTAGCCACTTAAGCAGAGACTTTGTACAGTTCGAATTGATACTTCAGACGTTCAGTGCCGCTTTTTCCAGTCGCGAATCAGTGATCCATTCCAGTGCGACCGATTAAGAATTGTACAAAAGGAGTTATCGCCTAATAAGCCTTTTCGCAATTTACGATGTACAATTAGCCTTAAAATCGGTTCGCGAGGCAATGCGCTTGCGGGTTCAAAGTACACTCTGCCTATATGCGTTGGTATGTAAAACTGGAGTGCAGAGGTAGGTGACATCGATCGATCCGACTCTCGTCCGATCGCGCGCGTGTGTGCAACGAAATAAACGAAAACACGACGCGTCCTGGAAAAAATCCGCACGTCAAAATGGACGCGAGTACAGCCGGATGGAAGCGTATTGGCTGAGATAATTGAAATTATTTGAAAAAGGCCGGACCGCCGGAAAAGGGGGTACGCGTAATGGATACTCAACCCATCCAATCGATGTCTGTTGTAAGAGATCGATACATTACACTACATCGATACATTACCTTTCGATTTCGAGCTCATAAATCGGGTTAAGTGGCAATATTCACGTAATGCATAGAGATTTCCATTTACCGAATTACACTAGGTTTTTTATTTATGATTGAAGGACTACTGACCTTTTCAGTTTCACCAGGACAGGTGGGTGAGTGAAAGCTCAGCCAGGATGAGGATTAGCTAACAGACGCCCGAGTGCCTCCGAAGTCCCTAACAACTCAAGAGCAGCTACTTCGCGAGTGAATTTAATACCGGATCTTAATCGCGACCCGCTGAGAAGATCCGGCGAAAAACTCAGCGGAAAACACTAGGTAAGCCGTCGTTAAAAGATACTAAAAAATGTAATCAGTGTGAATGCACTTAGAACTATATGGAAAAGGCCAATATGCATTTTTCCTGCTGTCGAGGTGCAACCGTCACCCACAGTCCGCCATAGGGTGGTGGCCTCTGAAAAAAACCTGCACTGCTAAGGGGTGGGGACACCTCAATTTTGACGCGTTTCGGACATCCCTCCCTGTTTACTCTTAATTGGAGCTACCGTAGTGATTTTTATGTATTTGATTTGTTTCCGTTACAGCCGTTCTTGCTGTTAGATATTACTGTAGTCCGGCCTTAAGATATTAGATTGAAGATTCGAATACGTAGGCGGAACGGTTCTTCTACTTCTTCAAACTTACCACTGCAACTTTTCTTGATAAATTGGATTTTTTAATGGAACTTTTTTGGGTATATGTATGTTGTTTTTTTTCCCTACCTATTGGTTGGTAACCTAAGTGGCTAATTCAGCTTGGACCAGTAGGTAAGCTCACGGGGTCAACTTAAGATAATTTGCTAACAGTAGCCCTAGCAATGTTCCATGGGGAGTGCTCTGAGGAATTGTTCGAAATTATACCGGCATCTCGTTTTTACCATCGCACCGCCCGCCACCGGAGTAGAGTTCATCCATACTACCTGGAGCCACTGCGGTCATCCACAGTGCGTTTCCAGAGGTCTTTTTTGCCACGTACCATCCGGCTATGGAATGAGCTCCCCTCCACGGTGTTTCCCGAGCGCTATGACATGTCCTTCTTCAAACGAGGCTTGTGGAGAGTATTAAGCGGTAGGCAGCGGCTTGGCTCTGCCCCTGGCATTGCTGAAGTCCATGGGCGACGGTAACCACTCACCATCAGGTGGGCCGTATGCTCGTCTGCCTANNNNAAAAAAAAAAAAAAAAAAGCAAGAGCAGTGCTTCGGTGACTCTACCACCGGATCGGAATCGCGACTCACTGAGAAGATCCGGCGAGAAACTCAGTGGGTTGCGTCTATGGGCTAGTTCGCACGACGAACTCTTTAGTCAAATTGGACTAGTTCAAGAGATCGGTGACCGGTGCCTGAAGCTCTTAAAAGCACCGAGACTTGAGAGCTGATCGGGAGGTATGTGTAGGTGTACGACAAAGGGAAGATTTGCCACCGAGCGGGTGATATTGCTCGGTAGACCGACGGTCTGAAAGTTGTTGTTCGGAAATTGTATATACCTATGTAAGTTTATCTCGAAAATGTCGTAAGCGAGATTCAGGCATCTGTCATCTTGCGTTCTCAGATAGCTACCGCCACATATGCCAATACAAATCTTGAGCGGTTCCAGTATTTTTTACGTTATGACGTTGCTCCCATTTAGCTTGTGGCGGTAGCCATCATAGAAGATAAGATATTTGACAGATGCCTGAATCTCGCTTACAACATTTTCAAGATTAGAATATAACTAATATATACAAGTTCCAAACAACTACATTCGGACCGTCGGTCTACCAAGCCGTTTCACCCGCTCAGTCGAAGGTCCTCCCTTTGTCGTTACCTACTAAAAGCTATACTAGTGGCTGCTCGAAGAATGTTCGAGAATGAGTAAAGCTAGCCTTGGACTTACTATGTTTATTAGTGATTTCTCATTGGACATTTATGTGTCCAGTAATGTATGAAAAATTACTGATAAATTGACACATTATTTATTTAAAATTATTATTTAAATTGAAGATGATGATGATAAAGATCTTTAATATCTTGCAGCTTACACAAGTGCCTGTGGATAGTACTCAATTAAGTATTTAGCTAAACTAGTGTTCGCTCAGTTGTGTAAATTTAAACAAAATCATTATGTTAACGGTTTCATGGCCCATTTGATATTACGCGGTTACCGGTAGACGTAAATGTCGTCACCCACTTGGAGATATGAGATCGAAATAGACAGTTATTGGCTCAAAATCATACTCAAAGACCGCTGTTGACAATTGACTTCTAGTACATCGTTACATCGGTACATATCGACGTTAGTATCTTAAGAAAGCGTCAGAACGCTACTTCAATAAAGNAACGGTTTCATGGCCCATTTGATATTACGCGGTTACCGGTAGACGTAAATGTCGTCACCCACTTGGAGATATGAGATCGAAATAGACAGTTATTGGCTCAAAATCATACTCAAAGACCGCTGTTGACAATTGACTTCTAGTACATCGTTACATCGGTACATATCGACGTTAGTATCTTAAGAAAGCGTCAGAACGCTACTTCAATAAAGTGGCGAGACACGAAAATCCTCTTATCGTGGCCGCCGCAAATAACTTATCCAACCGCGACGGGGCAACGCAAAGCCGCCATCGCCCGAAACATGCCTTTTCAGATCCCCCGGATTCATGCTTGGTGCTTTTAGGACCCTTCAGCACCAGTCACCGTCCTCGTCGAACTCGTCATCGATTACGATGAAGAGTCGAGTGAACTAATCTACAGATACAGCCCACTGAGTTTCTCGCCGGATCTTTTCAGTGGGTCGCGATTCCGATTTGGTTGTAGATTCTGCAAAGCACTGCTCTTGCTAGGGCTAGTTTTAGTAAATTCTCTCAGGTTGAGCCCGTGAGCACACCTACCCGTCCGCGCGTAGCCGGAATAGCTTCTTAAGCTAACAGCGAATAGATAGGGTAAAAACAACAATTCACCTGTGATTCCTAGTCGCATTTTAAGAGGAAGGTGACTGGTGTTTGAGGGTCCTAAAAGCAACGAGATTGAATCCGGGGATCTAACAAGACATGTCTCGGGCGAGGCGGGTTTGCATTGCCCCGTCGCGATCGGGAAAGATTTCTTTCACCTGACCAGTCTCGTAGTTATTATTGGTATTAACTGTAAAATAACATCACTATGTATCTATAAATTCCTAATAAAATAATGGTCGCATGAGTTGTCCATAAATTCGTCATTGGCTCGCGGCCAGGACTCAGTGGAGCTAACGCCTCGATTCCAACATTAAGATGTATGCGACAATAGATGCATCATCCAATAGGGAACGCCCTTAGTCAATGTTGGATGTAGTTATAAAAAGATATCTTAAATTACGAAGCGGTAAAGGTCGTTTGGTTTATGTCGATGTTTTAAATAAAATAAATGCATACCGCGGTTTTGTTCGCGTTAATTTTTAATTCAGAAATAATGAAAAACGTTCCTTTTTTTTCGAGATAAAGAGTTGTTTGGTCTCTATAGTCCATAAAGTACCAGTCATCTTATTGGTTCGATTGATAATGTCAAGAACATGCGAATAGATTGTTATAATTTTATAGCAGATATATTATGTACTCGTTGTATAGTGAGAGACACGTTTTGGCAGTGAAAAGAAAACACAAAAATACAAACGGGCTAAATAAGTTTTTTTTTAAAACGAGCGGTAGTGTTGACGTTATTACTTCTCGTAAATTTATATTCAAATTGCTGAATCGATATTGAAGTCGTCATTGAATTTGTTACAAACACCGTGATCACACAGATGTACCTACCGAAGATTGCAGGTAGAATTTTTATGGGCAAACCTATCTTCGGAGAAGTATGTACATATATTCAAAGCAACTAATTTGACATTGTTCTCGGTCGATAGAACGCCACAGGAACTGACGATATTTTTACGAGGCTTCGAATGCGCAATGGCTTTTAAATCAAATAAAGGACTCACTAGTAATCTGTAATCATAACGGCGCTGAAATGTCGAGAAGGGGACAAATTAAAAAACCTTAGTAACACATAATAGTTTTCCAATGAAAATTTTATTTTCATTTTCAATATTTTTTTATACATCGATAACGCGATAATTTAATCGATCGATCGATAATTCAAATCGATTCTAGTTTAATCACAGCGCAAGAGGCAGGAAGATGAAAGTCGAATTGACACAGGGTGATTTCAGTCTATCATTCTGTATATTTACGGGTTAGGAACGTTCAGAAGACCATGAAAACTGTTAAATACTCGGAATCTCGGAATTAAATTAATGACAATAAAAAAGATTTTAGAGATTAAGAGATTAAGATCTTTAAAAAAAAATGTTTTAATTTTGTCTTAGATGATATTCGGAAGATGTTCTGTGTTTGCAATGAAAGTGGTATATTTATTTATTTAATACACTTTATGGAGTTTTTTAATCTTATGCGTCGTGAGTTGTGAATTCGAGCCAAACCATTTTTATTCCGATCGGTATCGTGAAGCGATACGTTTAAACTTATTAGTGCTAGGATGTCTTGTGAGTCCGAATGGATAGGTACCACAATACCTATTTCCGCCGTGAAGCAGTAATGCGTTTCGCTTCGAAGAGTGGGACAGCCGTTGTACGGTAAAAACCTAAGACTTAGAAATCATGTCTCAAGGTGTGTCTTGACATTGTTGATGTCTATGTACTTCGGTAACCGTTAACACTTATGTAATAACTAAACTTACTAAAAATTAAACATACGGAACGCTTTTGCCCTACCTATTCGCTGGTAGCTTAGGGGGTAATTCCAGCTTCACTCGGGCGGGTAGATTAGCTCACGGGCTTAACCCGACCAAATTTGCTAACACTAGTCCTAGCAAGAGCAGTGCTTCGCAGACTCTACCGCCGGATCGGAAACGCGACCGACTGAGAAGATCCGGCGAGAAACTCAGTGGGCTGTGTCTATAGGTTAGTTCGTTCGACGATGACCGGTGCTTGAGGGTCCTAAAAGCAACGAGAGTGAATCCAGGGGATTCGACACGACATGATTCGGGCGACGGCGGCTTTGCGTTGCCCCGTCGCGGTCTAATAAGGAACGCAATCCTTTATTCTGGCTCAAACAAGATTTCACGCAATACCCGACATCTGTAAAATAATACATACATAAATGTAAATGAAAACAAGATATTTAAATACCAATAACGAAAGACGCGAATCTTTGATCCGCCGCGTTTGTAAACGAACAGCCAAGTGCAATAATTGCAATCACATCGTCGTGTCGTGTAATGTAAATCCGTCAGCAAGGGGTTGGAGTTTCGCCAAAACGCGACGCACCACACGCTCACTTAGCGATTCTCTAATAGAACTACAATTGTGCGTACGCGTCTACTGGCTGGTATTGCGGTCTTCTATTTCATTTTGACTGGCGTCTTCCGGGACGTACGCAGAACCAGTGTGCTTAGTGCGAGTTTTTTAACGTTCTCGATAGCGTAAAAGTTAACTCGAATTTGTATCGAGTTGAAACGTTTGCCTACGCTTGCCGCTAGGTAGCAAGATAGGTCGCACTAATCACACGAATTGTCAAAAGGGACATGCTATTCAAACCTTTTGTCCTTTTGCTCAGTTAATTTTTATTTCAATATTATTGTATCGCCTCACGGAAATAGTTGTTTCAACAAAAAAAAAACATATAATAAAAAACGAGTCGCATATGATCATTTGTCCCGAAACTATTTTAGTAACCAGATACTTGAATATGTTTGCGTAGCTACAGTAAAAGCTCGTTATTCGCGCTTCCTTTATTCGCGTTTTCACTATTCGCGGATTAAAAAAAACCCGAACCAATTTCTATATTCGCGGCTAAAGATTTCTTTATTTGCGGATGTAATCGATACGACCCTCGGGCTAACATTTATAGGGGCTAACTACAGCACCACCGACCCAATCGGTGATCATGACCTCTGTACCAAAGCTTTAAGTCCTCTTCGCACCCGAAAGCACGCTATCCACAGAAACGATTGAGAAGAGATTGCTAGAGGCAGCGGGAAACTGCTACATGCGTAACTCATCTAACATAAATAAAAAAAAGACATCGCTAATAATAAATTCAATCTGAAAGGAAAGTGGACGTGTATACTTTTTAAATGCTAACGAAGAAGTAAAGGACAATTGATTTTTTTAAATATTTTGCTATTGCTTACTAGCTGACCCGGCAGACTTCGTAGTGCCTCGATCGATAAATAAAAGACACATCAAGGGGACACATCAAAGGAAAAACAAAATTGTTTGTTTTTATATAATTCCGAGCTTTTTTATATTTTCTCACCTTTTAAGCCTTCCCTGGACTTCTGCGAATAATTCCAGACCAAAATTAGCCAAATCGGTTCAGCCGTTCTCGAGTTTTAGCGAGACTAACGAACATCAAGTCATTTTTATATATATAGATTTGGGTGGACTAGCTCACGGCCTACCTGGTGTCAAGTGCTTACCGGACCCCATAGACATCTACCACGGAAATGTCACCTACCTTGAGATATGAGTTCTAAGGTCTCAGTATAGTTACAACGACTGCCCCACCCTTCAAACCGGAACGCATTACAGCTTCACTGCAAAAATAGGCAGGGTGGTGGTGGTACCTACCCGTGCAGACTCGCAAGAGGTCCTACCACTGGTAAAATTGAATTGAATATTTATTTAAGAAAACACTCAGTACAGCTTCCGTGTTAAATTTTTTAAAATCTACAGTCGCATATAAATTCTTCAAGCAAACACTGGACGCAAGCCAATGCCTCGCGTGCCAATGAAGCGCTTAGCTTAAAAACTAACTTGGACATAATGTCGCTTTATGAAAAAGTCTAACTTTGGGTTATGTATGTAGTTTGTTTTTTTTAAAATTCCAAACAGCGTCTATTTGGTTTTTATTTTCAATTGTACAATACAAATTATACAAAGTTTTTGTTGTCAGAATTTGTTTTATAAAATCATAATTCAGAATGGTTTTGCTTAATTTTCAATGTACTCGGTAAGGTTATAAAGAAGCTTTATCTAAAAGCTAATTTAGAAATATGGCAAATATGGAAATAATCGATCGATCCATAGGTCGCTGGTTCATATCCGGCTCGAAGGACCACTGCAAGAGAGACAACTGTCCAGTCTGACCCGGTACCAGCGAGTCGAACAAATACGCCAACATTTTTGGAACCGCTGGTCCAAGGAGTACGTCAGCGAGATGCAGACCAGAACAAAATGGAAGTCCAACCACTCAGACCTGAAACTGAATACGTTAGTGGTAATCAAAGACACCAACTCTCCGCCACTCAAGTGGACTCTTGGCAGAATCACATCGGTCCTACCTGGCCAAGACGGCGTGTCAAGAGTTGCCGAAATCCGCACTGCCACAGGAACCATTAAGAGGGCATTTTCCAAGATATGTCCGCTTCCAGTTGAAGTATGATTAACATTGAAAGCGACCCTGCAGTCTGTCAGCTTCCAAGGCCGGGGGCATGTCTATGCGCACAAAAACTACCAAAAAAAAAGAAATCGGTCAACGAGCACTACTGCAACCGCACCGACACTTCTCTCGCAGCAACCTTACGCACAACACCTATGTACCTGTATTTTGTCACGGCCGTTATTTCAAATATACTTTGGAAGGAAAAATAAAACATTCATTTTGTTTGTACACCACTGCTTGCCTCCTCTTCCTCGCCAACAAGGTTGTATGAGAAAACGCAACTTTAACAAAATATTTAATTTTTTTAAGTACCTATGTAGTACATTATATAACATTGTTTTATTACGTATTTCTTTTAAAAGAAAAACGAGATAATATTTTTCATCGTTCAAACAATAAAAAATTTCAAACAACAAATGAGCTAAACAGACATTAAAATGTTTAAAAAAATGTTTAAAAAAAAGTTTTGCCCAACGTAATCTGTCTTCACGCTTCATAAATCAGGCGCCCAAACATAATTTGAGGTTAAGGTCAATCACACACGGAATTAACGCGGCATAGTAAAAAAAAAGTGTTTCTTAAAATAGCTGTCAAAATTCAAAATAAGAACGCATTAAACATAAATATACATATATACAAGTGTTCAGTCAAAATAATTTAATTCTGCTTGTAAATTTTATGAGATTTTTTCATTCGTTTTATACGTAATGTTATGTAATGTAAGATTACAGAACCAAACAAAGTTAATATAGAATTAAAAATGTTTAAACATTTTTTTTTATTCTAAAGAATCGTGAGAGCTTATCCGTATTGTTCTGATCTGAGTCGCACCACACTTGACACTCCAGTGGCTGCTGTCTAGCGAGGACCCGGGACCGTGAAATATCATCAGAGAGAGAGAGAGACTCTTGAATGGCGTCTGTTAAGGCTCTTAAAGCAATGTCGATATATTGAAGTCGTCGTGGCCTAACGGATAAAACGTCCGGTGCATTCGTGTTGAGCGATGCACCGGTGTTCGAATCCCGCAGGCGGGTACCAATTTTTCTAATGAAATACGTACTCAACAAATGTTCACGATTGATTTCCACGGTGAAGGAATAACATCGTGTAATAAAAATGAAACCCGCAAAATTATAATTTGCGTAATTACTGGTGGTAGGACCTCTTGTGAGTCCGCACGGGTAGGTACCACCACCCTGCCTATTTCTGCCGTGAAGCAGTAATGCGTTTCGGTTTGAAGGGTGGGGCAGCCGTTGTAACTATAATTGAGACCTTAGAACTTATATATCAAGGTGGGTGGCGCATTTACGTTGTAGATGTCTATGGGCTCCAGTAACCACTTAACACCAGGTGGGCTGTGAGCTCCTCCACTCATCTAAGCAATAAAAAAAAAAAAAAAATTACTCAATTAAATTTTACTTCGAAACGCTTAAAGAAAAGTAAATAAAATTTTTGTGTTTATTTATTTATTAGGAAAGCCAACAGTACAAAAAAATAAACATTTATAGTATATAAAAAAATAGCTAACGCAAAAACCAAACAAGCTTCCACCGTTAACTTCACTTAATAGAAAGCGAACAGCAAAAAAAAAGAAATTAGAAATTTAAGTTTAGTTTCTACTAGATTTCATTCTACTCTACAATCTTTAAGAAATTAAATGTTATCACCAAATAATATTTAAAACGGACAGACTCGCAAACGTTATATAGTCGAACAACACATCTAAAAGAAAGCGCGCGAAGTTTTTTTACTGGCCAGTCAGCGCGCCAGAACGAATTTTCAAATAAAGAACGCCCGAAAGCAGTTCGAAACTTAACGGTTATTCTTGATGGCCAGTAGTTCGCAGTCGATTGTTTTTTTTTTATTCACGAAACTGGCTGGTTATTTATGTACCGAGTATAATTTATTTGATAGATGATGAACTGTTACAAATTCATTAGAGCAACTTGTGTTGCGTTCGACATTTGAATGTTTAACGGCTGTTAGTTTTATTATCTTATGTTAGTGTTTATTTTACTATTTTGGGTAAATAAAGTTTTTTTTTGCTTACACCAAACTGGCTCATACATATTTAAGCGCTAAGCCTGCAATGGGTGAGGAGAAAACATGAGCAATTATTTTACGATAGCTATTTAAAAAAATGGCGTACCTACTCAGTTTTGTGTATCTGTGGATACGAAAACCGCATGATACGCAACAAATTATGTTTGTATGTACATATTTGTATAATTCTACAAATTTTGAAGTTGAACAAAATTTTACCTTAACGGCATTTAGCTTTAGATTGATTTTACTTCGAGTGTCACGATGTTCGAGGGTGAAGTCCATTCTATAGACTTATATTAAATTTAAATTAGATAAATTTACTATATAATTTTAATTTATTTAGTAAATTTATCTAATTCAAAGCTGATTTTGGTAATCCGATACTATACTTAACACGTTGACTGCTGTGTTGGTGCCCTACGTGGTGCACTGAAGTAATTATCTCGATTTCTTTCTTCGATTTTCATACTAAGGCGCCGGAATCAATAGTAGACTCTGGGAAAGACGAATCCGAAGATACTGAGGATGAATTTCTATCTAAGAGACCTAAAAGACTAAAAGATACATTAAAAACAAAAGAAGGAAACGTTAGGCAATCAAGGCGCTTAGTAACAGAAAGTGTTAAAAATCGAAATATTTGATTTTGTGTATTATATTTTATTCATCACTAGCTGACCCGGCAGACTTCGTAGTGCCTCAATCGATAAATAAAAGACCTAAGCTATTGTATAAAATAAACTTAAAACAAACAAAAGGAATCCGTCCGACGGGGGACACGTCAAAGGGAAAACAAAATTGTTATTTTTATTTAATTCCGAGCATTTTCATATTTACCTAGTCAGGTCATAAGTATTGTCACACAGTAAAAACTTTACTTTTAGAATGCTGGCCACAAAAAAGTTTATTGAATTCGAATTTCGAATTGTTCATGAAAATAAAAATGTATACTTTTAGAATTTTGCTCATTTTTAAATATGGAGTGGACGCTTAAAGAAGACCGTGTTGCAGTTATTGCGTTTCATCGTTGCGGTTACGCGCCAATTCAAATTTTTAACATACTGAAAAATTTGAATATAACCAAAAGATTCGTTTATCGTACCATCAAACAATACAATGAAGACTCTAGTGTAGATGACAGGTCAAGAAGTGGTCGCCCTCGGTCTGTTAGGACTCCAGCAGTGATAAAAGCTGTGAAGGCGCGAATTCAAAGAAATCCCAAACGTAAGCAGAAACTGTTGGCCCTTCAGATGGGGTTAAGCAGAACCACGGTGAAAAGGGTGTTAAATGAAGACTTAGGGCTTCGGGCATATCGAAGAAAAACAGGACATCGTTTGAATGCTCGTCTAATGGACCTGAGACTGAAGAGATGCCGCGCTTTGTTGAAGCGGTACGCGGGAAAAAAATATCGGGAAATTCTTTTTTCGGATGAAAAAATTTTTACCGTAGAAGAGAGCTACAACAAACAAAATGATAAGGTGTACGCACACAGTAGTGAAGAAGCGAGCAACCGTATTCCGCGTGTCCAACGAGGTCATTTTCCATCCTCGCTCATGGTATGGTTGGGAGTTTCTTATTGGGGCTTAACAGAGGTACATTTTTGTGAGAAAGGTGTAAAAACGAATGCAGTTGTGTATCAAAATACAGTCCTGACGAACCTTGTGGAACCTGTTTCTCATACCATGTTCAATAACAGGCACTGGGTATTCCAACAAGATTCGGCGCCAGCTCATAGAGCGAAGAGCACACAAGACTGGCTGGCGGCGCGTGAAATCGACTTCATCCGGCACGAAGACTGGCCCTCCTCCAGTCCAGATTTGAATCCGTTAGATTACAAGATATGGCAACACTTGGAGGAAAAGGCGTGCTCAAAGCCTCATCCCAATTTGGAGTCACTCAAGACATCCTTGATTAAGGCAGCCGCCGATATTGACATGGACCTCGTTCGTGCTGCGATAGAAGACTGGACGCGCAGATTGAAGGCCTGTATTCAAAATCACGGAGGTCATTTTGAATAAACTTTAGTGTCATAAGAATCTATGTTTTGTTAAGTTCATTTTGGTATATGAATGGTTACATAATTAATAAACTTGTTTCAATTATTTTACATTAAACATGTGACAGAATTTATGACCTGACTAGCTATCTATCTTTTAAGCCTTCTCTGGACTTCCACAAATAATTCGAGACCAAAATTAGCCTAATCGGTCAAGCCGTTCTCGATTTTGAGCGAGACTAACGAACAGCAATTCATTTTTATATATATTATAGATTGTTTTGCGTACATGTAATCCAGCAGACTGTCGGAAATTTTCCAGACAAAAGAAACGGACAGTATATTTTATGGCACTAATGCTTATAGTAGCAATGAATTCACTATTACAGCATCAAAAACATTTTAAAACCGGAGGCGCCACACCGCGTTCAAATATAATGGGGCCTATAGGCAAAGCTATAATTATTTATTTCAATAGGCAATAAATAATGTAAGTGCTCATTACAGTAGCCAGTACACAGCCAGTGTACAATGTAGAAAATGTTTAGTTCGTTTTTGCATTAAACCTTTTTTATTACGTTCGTTCTTTATAATATTTTTTTTACGGTAAAGACTCTGATAGAGGTCCTTTGGCCGCAAAAAACTAGTTCACGACTGGTCGTTTTCGAGCATAGACATTGCCAATGTTAGAGGCAAAACTGGCTTATAGTTTGACGAACGTCGTAAATCGTCTTAGTAACTCAAGCTGGTCTGGATTGTATCAAGGTTTTCCTTATTTACGACTCGAGTCTATCTGGTGTGAAATGGTCACTGGAGTCCATAGACATCACAACGTCATGTCACGACCGTCCTTAGACGTGAAGCTGAAGATCGATTGTGTTGGATGTCCGATTGCACTGATTTATCGTACCCGATCCTGTGGAGCAAATGGTAAACAGTCGATGTCGCTCTAAACACGTCATTACGGAGCCTCCCGATCCATTAACTTTGCTTTTAAGTACCTCAAGCATCGAACCCGTTGGTTACGACGAAGGGCTTGGCGAGTAAATTAACCCATAGACACAGCCCACAAGATTTCTCGCCGGTTCTTCTCAGTGGGTCGCGTTTCTGATTCAGTGGTAGACTCTGCGAAGCACTGCTCTTGCTAGGGCCAGTGTTAGCAACACTCCCGGTTTGAGCCCCGTGAGCTCACTTATACGTTAGGGTGAAGCTGAAATAGCCTCTCAAGGCTTTCAGCATAGGTAGAAGAAAAAAACCTGATTTAAATTGAATTCGATGTTTTTTTTTAATTATCTTACTTCTTCTGCCTGCCCTTATCCCAATATGTGGGATAGGCGCAGTATATCCTCTTTCCCATTCTGGCCTATCATACGTCATATCTGCACTCTCTCTATCCCTTCTCTGACATTTCCGTTTTCACACAGTCCCTCTAAGTCCTAACCTGTGTGAGACGAAGGAACTCATTATTTGGGGTATGGGCTTGCAATACGCCCTACTAGAAGTAAATGCCGGTTGGCGATCGCAGAAGCCTGGTACAAAACCCAAAGAACGCTGATGCTAAGCCTTCGGCGAATTCCCCGGTTACCGTTCCCGTTTAACCCGTCGCTTGCAACGAAGGGCTCAGCAAGTAAATTAATCCATAGACATAGCCTACTGAGTTTCTCGCCGGATATTCTCAGTTGGTCGCGTTTCCGATTCGGTGGTAGATACTGCTAAACACTGCTCGTGTTAGTAACGTCACCAGGTTAGAGCCCCTTGAGCTCACCTACTCGTTCTGTAACGCTGGCATTGCCCTTAAGGCTGCCAGCATAGGCAGGAAAAAAGAATAAAGTTGAATCCCCTAGTTGCCTTTGCGACACCTCTGGGAAAAGAGGGGTGGTGCAACTCTAGGCCTTACACCTTACACCAGAACACGTGAAACACACACCAAAGAGGAATAGGTATTACCAAATACCTATACACCTATACATGTTTCGTTTAGATATTTTTTCACAGAAATCGCCTAAATCTGTTAGTGGGTTAGTATCGTCTGGAAAACTAACCGGATGTTGCGTATTTAGAACTAAACGATGCAGTTACACGAATTATAATAATTCGGTTCAACGTCTTATAACGATTAGCGCGTCACAGTGTAGAGATATACGCGGTGTAGCAAATTATTCGAACCCTGCTTCGATTTACGGCTTGGGGATGTGGTACAGCGTGTATTATTAGGCTTTCGAGAATCGAATTTTGTGTTTTGGTTTTCATAAGTCGTTCACGACCACGAAAGTTGTCAAGTGCTTTTATTCACGGATGATCGTTTGGAGTCTCTAACTGTAGAGTTTGTGAAGATCCATTCCAGAGATAATATCGAGAGGTGAAAGGCTATTTGATTTAAGCGACATTTTTGCAACTTTGCAGGCGAACCAATTTAAGCTTAAAATTTGGAAAAGGTATCTTATCTAATATTAAAAAAAAACTAATATTTAAAAAAGAAAAAAAAAGACATGCCCGCTGAGTTTCTTGCCAATTCCTCTCAGGACGGAGGCTAGTTTTTGTCAATTGGCGGTAGTTCTTTTGACATTTAACAAGTATGTACTTTGATCTATGTTGAATAATTTTTTTTGATTTGATTTGATTTGATTAACAAAAAAAAACTTCTTCAGCTATTTGAGAAATTTAATTGGAGTTCAATGAATGTTTTTAACATCGAACTGTTGATGCTTATACTAAAATAAATACGCACCTTTAATTATAAATATTAAGATTAAGCCATATAGCCTTTCACCTCTCGATATATTTTGACGTACCAATCGACTCGGAAAAGCTCAACTATGACGGTATTAATAATGGCACGTGATGCTGATGTGGGACTGTTTGTAGTCTAAGCCTATTATATTTTATTTATAAAAGAATTCAATGTCATCACAAGATTGAGTTGCTTTCCATACTCAACTGTATTGCAGTTAGACAAAAAATCGTGAGCATAACGTTTTCAACGTGCTCAGAAGCGCGCAACGAGACGACTAACTGTACTCAATGTGTTCTAGACTAATGATCGGTCTAGCCGTCTATAGGTTCACGGCACAATTGACTGTAAGTGCACTGGAAACAATCGCAATCATGAAATGATTTTGTCGCACGATTATATTAAAACCACAAAATACAATTTATTAGCTGAAGTCATGTTTAAATGCGAGAGGCAAAGTTGCAAGTGCAATTGACTGAAGGGTTTCCTTCGTGTGTGCTTAGTGCGAGTTTTTTAACGTTCTCGATAGCGTAAAAGTTAACTCAAATCTGTATGCAGTTGGAATAGCGCTACAAGCGGCAAACGTAGGCAAAAGGTTCCGACACTATATGAGTTAACTTTTACGCTATCGAGAACGTTAAAAAGCTCGGACTAAGCACACAGATCCGACTAAAGACTACAACCGCCGCGGCTAACAGCAAACGAAGTTATATAAAGTTTATATAAAATTATGATAACAGTTCAAAATGCGGTGACATTATCGTCTATTTCTACTCAACGTGTACCTTCGCTAGTGGCACCCTCAACTTGCCTATTTCGGCCGCTAAGACATCATCCATTCATAAAACTTCAAAGCGTTGTTTCAAGGCTGTGGGCCACTGAACACTTAATATTTCATAAAACCAATAATTCTCCTGCTTGGCTTTGAATAGGAACACCCTACTTATTGTTTCGTAAATGGAGACTAAGGGAGTTACTGGGAAATGGGTAGTTTCCTCTTGGGTAGCTTCCTTGTCTTGTATATTATGAGCTAGTTCGGGCAGGTACCACCAGCCTTTCTAGTTTTGCCCTAAGCAATCATCTGTTCTGTGCTGTAAGATATCGTGAAATAAAAGTGAGTCATCAACTATTTTTCTTTATGTGTGTGGCGGTATTAGCGTTGTGATGTTTATGTGCTCCGCGACTAACAGGTGAGTTCATCACTCCTCTTTTGTTTTAGAATATTTCGGCCTGATGCTAAGTGGTCACCTATTTGGAGACATTGCAACGGTTGTCCCAACCTTCCAAATCCAAACCTTCCAAATGGGAATGCATGGTTACTTCGCGGCAGAAATGGGCCATCTAGATAGAGTAAAACGTCTTTTTGCTTGCCGTACGCTGCTTCGGTAAGTCATAATATCGCTACAGTCTACGACCTGGTGTCGGGCTCTGTGCTTTATACTTATGGGTATGATAGACTGTGAGGGAACAAATAAAAAAAATCACATACAATCTATACTTATGCTTCTAAAGTCCATTTTAGATTAAGAATTAAAATATCCAACACATTTCTGAATTTGAGAATCAAAATATCATTCAACGAGGGATTTACATAAAAACATCACATGTATACGTACAATTTTGGCTTTAGCTACAGTACAACTAACATAAAACTTAGACTATTCACTTAAGATTATCGAATTCGAACTAATTACCCCGACAAAAAAACTGTTAACGAAATTAGAAATGTTTATCTGCTTAAAAAAGCTGTGTCATTAGAGGAGAGTGCAAAATTGTATATCGTAAATCAAAATAACGTGTAAATTAATGTTCTGATGAATATCTTTTGCATTAAATTAATGTCTGTATTAAGATTTACGTTACGGGCATTGAAATGTAGCGAAGCCGCTGTCGTGCGAGACGCGTGTAGCTTTGCAGTGCGCGACGGTGTTGTATGTCCATATCGACGCTTGAAAGGCAGACGTGACTAAGCGACAATAACTGCTTTGTACATAAATGATAGGCAATAACCATATTCGATGAGCAAAAAAATTAATTTTTAGGTCTATTAAAATTATTTCAATCCTACAGCTAGATTCGTTAAAATAGAATTTTTTTCAGGTATTTCCGCTTTAAATTAGTCTACTGTATAGTTCACGCATTGTCGCTTAGTCACGTTTGCCATTCAAGCGTCGATATGTATATGGTGCTTTTGGGAAGACATCTGACTAGAATCAGTATACTACGAAAGAACAGAGCGTTTTTTTCTATATTCAAACGAGACGGTATGCAGTATGATTTTGTAAGCTTGATTTTATGACCGCTGGTCCTTTCTATGTATTTACGTCGTGACTCAACAATTAGCAGAAGATAACAAGTGGAAGAAGAGTATTTTTACGATGATCTTAATTTAGAACGAAAATGCATTCCTAAATGTAAACACCAAATTTTCAAAGACTCAAGATTCAGAAATCGCGAACAATCTGGATGAAAATTATAATTCTGTCATACGACGGTGGTAGGACCTCTTGTGAGTCCGCACGGGTAGGTACCACTACCCCGCCTATTTCTGCCGTGAAGCAGTAATGCGTTTCAGTTTGAATAACTATACCGAGGACCTTAGAACTTATATCTCAAGGTGGGTGGCGCATTTACGTTGTAGATGTCTATGGGCTCCAGTAACCACTTAACACCAGGAGCTGTGAGCTCGTCCAACCATCTAAGAAAAAAAAAAAAAAACGAAAAACGAAAATATCTAATCAAAGTATTGCAGGCGCTCTATAGATCTCTATATTATTATACCTACTTGATTTACAGTTTGTATTGCTAGGGGCGGACACACATTATCGCCACTAATCGTCAGCCGGATACGCATTAGTGATTTGAAGCTATTAGATGTTACAAGCTATCTTAGTATTGACATACTATGTTACAAATATTATTTAATGATTAATTAATTAACACGCTGTCATTCTTTCGTCGTTAGTAACGTAAAAATCCTGCCTCAGATTCGACTTACAAGCCCGCATCTTGATTAGACTGCGAAGTAAAATTTCTATATCTTTTCGTGTGCTCATACGTACACATTAAAACGCACACAACATTAGAAGTTAGTGTTACATGACCGGGGAATACCGATTTTCTAAGCACTCTGACGGTTTCATTCAAAATGAACGCAACAAAACGAATATTTTTACGATTTTAAGATTTACGATTAAACTACGTACTTTTTGGTTTTCTCATTTTTGTTTTGGCTCTCCATGTGATGCTTCAGCGATGACAGCGAATGTGATTTAAAAAAATGAGGGCATGCCTTCATTACTCAATAGCGAATTAAAATTGCCAAATTGAAACAATTTTTATAACTGCAACTTATAGTAAATCACGAAAATTTGCAGCTTATATATATTACACGCACCTGATCATTTTTCGATCTTTTTCGATATTAATCTAAACCTCCTCCTTTACTTTGCTTCTGCAACGAAGCAATAATACATTTCGGTGTGTAGGATAGGGCAGCTCTTGTACTATAGAACTCAGACTTAGAACTCATGTATTAAGGTGGGTGGTGGCATTATGTCTTATGTCTAAGACAATAGATGCGATCGACTGAAATGTCAACGAATTGAATAATTTGAATTAAAAGTAATTCATTTGTAGAAAAAGCCATTGCTTCCAACTAAGTTCCCTTATTTTCGCAAGTGACACGTTGCGGCATTCCGTTTGGTTTGTAGCTTGCTGGACGCGGGCTTTGCAGCACAGGTCACAGGTTGAGGAAGACCGGAGTTCGTCAGTGAATGTCTCGAGCTGATGATGATGTTCGATTTTGCAATACTATCACACGTCATATCGGATCTTCCCGATCCACTATCGATGCTTTTAGGTACCTCAAGCACCAGTCAGCGTTTTGGTTGAAGCGACGAAGGATTCGGCGAGCAAATTAACCCTCCGATACAGCCCACTAAGTTTGTCGCTGGATCTTCTCAGTGGGTCGCGAATCCGATCCGTTAGTAATTTCTGCGAAGCACTGCTCTTGCTAGGGTAAGTGTTAGCAACGTCACTAGGTTACAGCCCCGTGAGCTCACCTACTAGCTCGGTGAAACAAATATGACCCCTCGAGGACACTAGAATCTATAGAAAAGATAGAGAGAGAAAAGAAGAATAGGTAGATGCCGTTACTAACTTTGAAAGAAGAACTAAAATCTCCGAGTATACATCGAGTCTTATCCTGCAAAAGTGACCGGCAGTACTTAAGATAGTGATGCCAATCCGTTCGATGCGTTCGTACAATTTCATTGTACGTTTGTATTAATATTATATCGATGCAGAATATCGATAACAGATCATTAGTGATAGGATCGACTCGTCAGACACTATTATGTTCCGACAATGCGCATTTAATTGTTTTTGGAGTTTACTCCTTTAGAATCGATTTACATATATGTCGGCGCGCGGCTTAGATCACAAAGCTCATCCGCACCCTTTGTCAGCGAGCGCCGCCAGCACACCTGCAACGGTCGACGGCAGGCGGCTTGGATCACAGAGGGCGTCGGCACCCTTTGATGGCTCGGGTCACCGGAATATTTGCAACGATCAACGGCAGGCGGCTTGAATCACAGAGCGCACCGGCACCCTTTGACGNCCTCTTGTGAGTCCGCGCGGGTAGGTACCACCGCCCCGCCTATTTCTGCCGTGAAGCAGTAATGCGTTTCGGTCTGAAGGGTAGGGCAGCCGTTGTAACTATACTGAGATCTTAGAACTTATATCTCAAGGTGGGTGACGCATTTACGTTGTAGATGTCTATGGGCTCCAGTAACCACTTAACACCAGGTGGGCTGTGAGCTCGTTCGCTCATCTAAGCAATAAATATATATATATATATATCTGTATACTACGAAAAAACAGAGCGTTTTGTTCTATATTCAAACGAGACGGTATGCAGTATGATTTTGTAAGCTTGATTTTACGACCTCTGGTACTTTCTATGTATTTACGTCATGATGCAACAATTAGCAGAAGATAACAAGTGGAAGAAGAGTATTTTTACGATGTTCTTAATTTAGAACGAAAATGCATTCCTAAATGTAAACACCAAATTTTCAAAGACTCAAGATTCAGAAATCGCGAACAATCTGGATGAAAATTATAACTCTGTCATACGACGGTGGTAGGACCTCTTGTGGGTCCGCACGGGTAGGTACCACCACCCCGCCTATTTCTGCCGTGAAGCAATAATGCGTTTCGGTTTGAAGGGTGGGGTAACCGTTGTAACTATACTGAGACCTTAGAAGTTATATCTCAAGGTGGGTGGCGCATTTACGTTGTAGATGTCTATGGGCTCCAGTAACCAGCTAACACCAGGTGGACTGTGAGCTTGCCTAACCAATTAAGCAAAAAAAAAACCGAAAAACTAAAATCTAATCCAAGTATTAAAAGCGCTCTATAGATCTCTATATTATTATACCTACTTGATTTACAGTTTGTGTTGCTAAGGGCGAACACACATTATCGCCACTAATCTTTAGCCGGATACGCATTAGTGATTTGAAGTTATTACATCTTACAATGTTTAGTATTGACATACTATGTTACAAACATTATAATTTAATGATTAATTAATTAACACGCTGTCATTCTTTCGTAGTTTGTAACGTAAAAATGCTGCCTCAGACTTACAAGCCCGCATCTTCATTAGACTGCGAAGTAAAATTTCTATATCTTTTCGTGTGCTCATACGTACACATTAAAACGCACACAGCATTAGAAGTTAGTGTTACATGACCGGGGAATACCGATTTTCTAAGCACTCTGACGGTTTCATTCAAAATGAACGCAACAAAACGAATATTTTTACGATTTTAAGATTTACGATTAAACTATATACTTTTTGGTTTTCTCATTTTTGTTTTGGCTCTCCATGTGATGCTTAAGCGCTGACAGCGAATGTGATTTAAAAAAATGAGGGCATGCCTTCATTAATTAATAGCGAATTAAAATTGCCATATTGAAACAATTTTAATAACTGCAACTTATAGTAAATCACGAAAATTTGCAGGTTATATATACTACACGCACCTGATCATTTTTCGATCTTTTTCGATATTAATCTAAACCTCCTCCTTTACTTTGCTTCTGCAACGAAGCAATAATACATTTCGTTGTGTAGGATAGGGCAGCTCTTGTACTATAGAACTCAGACTTAGAACTCATGTATTAAGGTGGGTGGTGGCATTATGTCTTATGTCTAAGATAATAGATGCGATCGACTGAAATGTCAACGAATTGAATAATTTGAATTAAAAGTAATTCATTTGTAGAAAAAGCCATTGCTTCTAACTAAGTTCCCTTGTTTTTGCAAGTGACACATTGTGGCATTCCGTTTGGTTTGTAGCTTGCTGGACGCGGGCTTCGCAGCACGGGTCATCGATTGAGGAAGACCGGAGTTCGTCAGTGAATGTCTCGAGCTGATGATGATGTTCGATTTTGCAATACTATCACGTCATAACGGATGCTCCCGATTCACTATCGATGCTTTTAGATACCTCAAGCACCGGTCAGCGTTCTGGTCGAAGCCGCCGCTTGCGACGAAGGATTCGGTGAGAAAATTAACACAGCCCACTGAGTTTCTCGCCAGATCTTCTTAGTGGATCGCGATTCCGATTCGTTGGTAAACTCTGCGAAGCACTGCTCTAGCTAGGGCTAGTGTTAGCAAATTCGTGAGCTCACCTACTCGCTCGGTAAAACAAATATGACCCCTTGAGGTCACTAGAATCAATAGAAAAGATAGAGAGAGAAAAGAAGAATAGGTAGATGCCGTTACTAGCTTAGAAAGAAGAGCTAAAATTCTCCGAGTATACATACAGGTATACATATCGAGTATACATACATCGAGTCTTATCCTGCAAAAGTGACCGGCAGTAGTTAAGATAGTGATGCCAACCAGTTCGATGCGTTCGTACAATTTCATTGTACGTTTGTATTAATATTATATCGATGCAGAATATCGATAACAGATCATTAGTGATAGGATCGACTCGTCAGACACTATTATGTTCCGACAATGCGCATTTAATTGTTTTTTTTTTCTTTTCTAAATCTAATTTCGCTTCATTTAGATTGTGGAACGGCTGCTAACATTGTTCTGTATACAGTAATGTTTATAATAAATACTTGAAGGACCAAGACTACGAATCTACTTTTTCATAAGCAGTTTGTAGAGATGTTTCTTAAGCGTCCTTACTCTTCAAACAAGGTTTTATAAAGTGTTTTCAAGTTTCGGAAAACAATTTTTAGACCTTTTTTATTGCTTAGACTGGTGGACGAGCTCACGGCCCACCTGATTTTAAGTGGTTACCGGAGCCCATAGACATCTACAACATAAATGCCGCCACCCGCCCTGAGATATAAGTTCTAAGGTCGCAGTATAGTTACAACGGCTGCCCCACCCTTCAAACCGAAACGCATTACTATTTCACGGCAGAAATACGCAGGGTGGTGGTACCTACCCGTGCGGACTCACAACAAGTCCTACTACCAGTAAAAACCAGTACACCTTCGGCCTATCGATATCGCTGTTAGCTATTATGTAAGACCTCCTGTTGAACAATTATACGGGTCTGGTGACGGTTTTCAATGTTAGTTGTGTTTTGGTGTGTAATGAAGTATATTTCTTCTCTCTCTCTCTCTCTCTCTCTCAACGCGCATAGATCGGTGGAAAATCTTCTCTTTGTGGTATTCACTATACAGCTAACAAGCTCCTTATATACGTAGCTTAATGCGTCATGAGTGACGACATCGTTGTCAGCCAAGATTACGGTACTAAATCCATTGCATCAATGACTGTAAGCCTTCCAAACAAAAATACACCCCATACCATGGTACGAAAACCTATTTTCCGTGACTTCTCCTGATAAGCAGCTATGGGAGTAATAAATATAATGACAATAACATGAAATGTTTTTCGAGTTCCTAATTTTTTATATTTAGTAACAAGTAATCTATATATTAATACGTGAAGCAAAAACTTTGTATCCCCTTTTACGAAAATTGTGCGGACGGCGGAGTATGAAATTTTCCACACTTATAGAGAATATAGAGAAGAAGTGCACAATGCTAATATTTTGTTAAAATAATGCATAAAAGATACATTAAATCAATAAAGAAAACATTACACACACTACATACCATGTATTTGACGCACACACGCATGCATACTATTTATTGACAAACTTTTGTTCTTGACATCTGTTATAAATTGAGAATAGATTAAATATTGTTTGTCTTTGTTAATATTCTTTATAGTGTAGCCTTGGCGAAATTTGTGATTATAGAAGTATAAAATACAATCATAATAGTGTACAAATTTATTATACAATTCCAATTAATTATAGTCGAATTTCGACTACTGGGGGACCTCTAGTTTAAGTTAAATTGCAAAAATGTAACAAACAGACAAAGGTGCGTGTTATTAGTACGTAAGTGAGCTGAGTATTTTTTTCCATTAGCTTGTTTCGTATATTCTTAGGAGTCGAACCGGCGACCATCCGTTGCGGAAACGCTGTTGGCACTTCCCCCGGGCGCGACGCCAACCCCGCAGATTTATGGTGATTCCACCCATAAACTCCGTGCATTCACCATGATCACAAGAAGATGAATCGCCCTTGCAAAGTTGAAAACATTTTGTTTTTGAATATTTTTCGAATACAAAGTGATACAAAATGGAAAGTGGTTAATGCGCTTATGGCTTAGTGGATTTGTGCGCAGCTCTCTTACAGGCTTGAAAGCTGTCCGCGCCCTTCAAGACGTAACAAGAAAATAGGCGTGATAGCAACTTATCAGTTGAAGCGGCAATACGTACCGATTTGAAAGGTGTGTTACGTATTATACAATGCAGTTATTGTTGAGTCCTTTGACCTCATGTCTCAAAGTCGGTGGCGGCAGTCGCCTTGTAATGTCTAGCTGCTCTACCATTACCAGCTAGGCTGTGAGGTCGTTCACCCATCAATGCATAAATATAATTACGGCCAGTAAATACTTTGTTGTTTCGCTTGATTTTTACTATGTGGAACCGCAACACGAACCGCGCTTTAATTAAACTGTGTTACATTGCGTGCTTCACTTAAAAACTTGTGAAATTCGCATACCCGATCCTGTAGACCGAATGGTAAACAGTCGACGTCGCCCTAAACACGTCATTACGGATCCTCCAGATCCATTAACGGTGCTTTTAGGTACCACAAGCACCGGTCACTGTCCTCGTCGAACCCGTCGCTTGCGACGAAGGGCTCGACGAGCGAATTAACCCATAGACACAGCCCATTGAGTTTCTCGCCGGATCTTCTCAGTGGGTCGCGTTTCCAATCCGGTGGTAGATTCTGCGAAGCACTGCTCTTGCTAGGGTCAGTGTTGGCATCACTCCGGTTTGAGCCCCGTGAGCTCACCTACTAGTTAAGGTTACGCTGAAATAGCCTCTCAAGGCTTTCAGCTTAGGTAGGAAACAAAAAAAAAGTGAAATTCTTCTATTGTTTAGTATATTTTATTTAACTTAAAAGTGTTTATTTTAATCAGTCACTTCTTTAATTGTTTGCATAAATTATTATTCAAAATAAAGAATATAATAATATATTTTTTCGAATATCTAATGTGACAAGTGATTCGCTTAAGGGAGGGTCACTGTACTGTATATTCTTTTGTGGATTCTTAAAATGTATATTTAGTTTTTTTGTAATGACTTCACTTACTAAGTAAGTACAAGTACATTACTTATGAGGATACAAAGATAAGAGATGGACTTACCAAATAAATAAATGGCCCAGAAGGCAAGGGAAACGTTGGAAGAATAAAACTTGGGCCGATAATATTAGAAACACAGGAAGAAAATGTTGGCGGATGAATACAGCCAAAAGGCCATACGGAAAGGTGGGAAGAAATGGGCGAAGCTTTTACCCGTAGACGGGCCAAATAACTATGTAATGGAAAGGAAAATAAATATAATTGAATGTATGTTTGTGACAATTGATTATTCGATATTTTTTTCCTACCTATGCCTTATATACCTTAGATAGATAGATTAGATAGATAGTCTTGAAAGGCTATATCAGCGATACGTTTTCATATTTTTGCTCCTTTTATTATTTGTAAAAATGTTTATTATTATTCTATTTTTTGACGACAATACTTTTATGAATATCGTGTTAGAAATACACAAAAGTTTTCCCGACACATTGTATGTATAAACGTTTTGTTCTATCAACATTAGATCGCGTGAAAACAATTTATTAGTCACGAAATGTTTTATGTTAATATTCAAACGATTACGTACCTTAAAATAAGTGGTCATAAATTCTGATTTTCTATGAACTTCATATGTAATACGAAAGTAACTTAGCCGCGAAAACTGTAAGCCAATTTGAATTTAAAGAAAGCAAGATTAGGTGGAAATGTTGTTTGTTGTGTAATAATCGTTCGGTTTGTTGTAGCGAATGCTTCCGTTAATAGAATTTTAATGAAGTAATGTCAGGCTGGATGTTAAGGTTTTGCATGTCATGCCCATCTTCTTATGCGGACGGCGCATGCGCGATGCTGACGGGTACTAGCTGCAAAAAAACAAGTGTATAGTTTAATACATGTACAATGCTGCCTTTGTTATTATTAACATTTATACCGTGAATTATGTATTTATTATGTTACAGTATCGATAGTTTGTGGCCTAAATTCTCTTCAATCAGGCTCATGATCTAAATAAAATTAATTAATCTATATATTACAAACGTTATATTACAAAAAACATATTCTAATTTGATAGGTGTCACTAACTATGAGACATAAAATCGGAAATCGAACTTTAAAGAAGAATCGAAGAAATTACTGTTATATGACGGTGGTCCCTTAGAGTAGTAGATCTTTCGTGCATTCGCGAAGTAGCCTTGAGCACTTAGCTGTTAAGTCTCCTTCGGAGGCGCTCGGGGGGGTATTAACAAATCCCACCCCAGTTACCTGAGCCCGTGCTCGCTCACATGTCCTCGTAAAATTGGAAAGGCCTCTGGACACGAATAATCCATCCTTCCTAAAAAACGAGACCTTTCAAATCGGAACGCATCATTGCCTCGATGCAGAACGAACGAGATAGTGGTGGTACTCACCTGTTCATCCTAAGAAGACCCTCTACCAGCTGTATAAACTTATATCCATCCTGTTCTATTTCGAAATGAGAAATAACATGTAAATCAAACGGTTCCCCTAAAAGTATCAAGAAGCACTTCGAATTATGATGATAATATAAAAATCATTAATATGCTAACTGTACAAATAAACACCATTCGCCGAATCTGTTCCATCTAAGAGCAGATAATAATTACGCGTGTACTGTTACTGATGGCGTAGATACCAGAAATTTAATGGTGAAGCAATCGCCTCTGGAGTGCTCCACATCGCACCGTCTCAAAACTTCTCCACGTACTTCACGTACTAACAAAGCAAGTAATTAAAGCCTACAAATATACTTTTGGTCTTGATGGGTATACGAGGTCACGGCCCGCTTGTTGTTAGTTGATTGGAGCCCGTAGACATCAACAGCTTGAATGGTAGCATCCATCAGACAATGCGAGAGCTACATCACACCATTTAGTTCTGCCGCTAAACACTCGTGCGTACAAGTTGAAGAGTCACGCTGGTTTTGTGGCAATAGCCACGTTACGGCGTTAGTAGCCGAGAACTCTTTCACCAAAGCGATAAAATAAAAGAAAAAATGAAATGCCTCAATACATTACTTACTGGTGGTAAGGCGTCATAAGAATCCATACGGGTAGGTAACACAATCGTGCATATTTCTGCCGTGAAGCAGTTATGCGTTTGGGTTTGAAGGGCGGGGCAATTGTTGTACTGTTAAAAGTGAGACCTTAGAACTCATGTTTCAAGGTGAGTGGCAGCATTTACGTTGTAGAGGTCTATGGGCTCCGGTAAATAGCTAGCACCAGGTGGACTGTGAGCTCGTCCACCCATCTAAGCAATAGAAAAAAACATGAGGTCACAATCTCAATTACAATTGGAAAACATCCAAGAGACATTGGGATAGCTAGCTCCACGAACGTAGGCGCAAGATAAATTCTGATACACAGTACCCGATCAAGAACCGGTTGGCATAAAGTCGTCTGGTAGGAATTGCCCACAACGCTGGTTTTCATTTCAGAAAAACTTTATTCGTGACGTACGTATTGTCCTCGAACAAGTAGCTCAAATATAGTTGGACGTTTAAGACACTGCTGAGCCAAGGCAGTATCAAAGCTTACTATGGTCTAATTCTTCTTCTTATCCTTATCCCACTAGATGGGGTCGGGACTCTTCTATCATTCTATCAGCCGTCATCTCAACACTCACTTTTCTCTCTCTGTCATATCGTCATTCACACACGCCATCTATGTCTTCTTCGGTCGACCTCTTCCCTCTCTACTTTGCACTACCATTTTCATACATCTCCTAGTCACATGCATCTCCTCTCTACACATCACATGTGCATACCACGCTAACTCCTCTCTTTCTTTTACTATGATCTAATTCTAACGAACGTAAAAACACACCGAATTTCTTTCACAACCGCATGACCGTTACGATTTCAAACTCCAGCATTCGAGTCTGCGGCTGATAAAACCAACAGTTTTGCGGTGAGACGCGACGGCTGGCGGGCGGTGATTAGCCTGCATGGTCACCGTCGGACATTGGAGCGGTCACGATTCGACATTAGCTTAAAATTGAACAGCATTTCAGTGATTCAACAAACAGCCGTTTCAACAATCCGATTTCCAAAGTGGCCAGTTGCAATTCTCTAGTCTGAATTGTGTCAGATTAGATTAAAGTTTTCCAGAACACTGCACGGGCCAATTTCTGGATAGAAATCAGCGTCCGCCCGATTATCGTCAACAGAATGCGTTGAATTATGTATTATTTTTATTTTTTTAAGGAAGGGACGATTATTTGTGTCGTTAAGACCTTCCCGGTTTCCCAGGACAGGTGGACGAACAAAGGCTCAGCCAAGAGAGGTGGGATTTGCTAACAGCAGCCCGAGTGCCTCCAAATGAGACCTAACCACTCAAGAGCTTTTAAGTTGTTATGTCTCCTTTTGAGGCGCTCGGGCAGATGTAGTATGCTTTATTATGTTGGTCAGTTAACGTTATTATTGAGGTTCGTTAAAAAGACGAATACTATTGATATATTGAAAATAATTGTTGGTCAGTATGATGCTGATGCGATCATTGCTTCGCAGGCAACGGCTGAAGATTAGCGCCGCAGTACCGACTGAGTCGCTACGATAGGCATTGCAGAAATGGTAACCTTTTCCAAGCCTCAACATTAATACCTTTTATTAGCTTCAGACGAATGTATGTTTGTATGTAAATAAATCTTTGAATTTGATTTAAAAAATAAATAAAAAAAAATTAAATTCAAATAAAGAAAAACAAAAAAATAATAGTTTAAAAAACTAACAAAATACGCTTTAATAGAAAATACAACTGAAAAAATGAAAATAAATTAAAAAAAATTGAATTAAAAATAATGTAAGAAAAAATGATTTGTATGTAAAAAAAGTGTTTATTTTCCCTATTTGTTTTTGTTAGTTATTTTTTTTATAATTTATGCTTGGAATAAATTTTTATTGGTATTATTACAGTGCGATTAAAACTCCTTAATTACTGTAGGCAGTACAAATTAGGTTTATGGCGTAGTTCCATTAGCGTGCGACAGATGGCACTGGTGATGATCACAGCGAAAGGTGTCCGGGTTTCGCTAACGTATAAATAAGAATTGGATATTTAAAAAAAAATATGCTTCGATTTATATTTCAACAGTATATTTTTTTTCGTCACAGAGGTCTACAATTATTGGACGTAATTAAGGCCAAACGTGTAATAAGAGTCGTCGAAATGTCCGCTTAATGCATGAACACTGTAATTATATGTTTGTTTAATGTTATATTTAATAAGATCGACTGTGTAGTTGAGCCTTAATAAAATTTACATCAGGTTAGTTATTGTTCGTATATAAAATATTTAAAATTTAAATTATTTTTACGGTTTTTATCTTGCCATTATATTTATCTTAAGATTTTATCCGACGTTTCGGATAGCATAGGGTTTTCGTAGCCACTCAAGAACGACTGACTGGCCTAGAAAACAATAAACAGAAGACTTTAACGTCTAAAGTTGTTTTAATTACCTCTACGATTCGCGAGAAAATTACTAGACTTAAAACTAGTCTAAGCGCTATATATTTCAATAATATTCAAAGAGGAAAGAGTTGACAATCTGACAGTACTATGGCTTCATCATGTAACTATAAAGGTTTCTAAGTAAGAAATCAATATTAAGCAATTTACATACAATTACATCACACGTATGTAACTGTTTTGCAGTAAGCTATCGTCAAAATTTCATTCAAAATGAAGCGAGATCGGAACCTAAAATCGATTCAAAGCATATCAAGACGTAAATCGATTATTCTAAATGGTGATGCCGCATATTATTCGATCGACGCGCATCCAACTGTAATGTAACATAGTTCCAAGTTATTTACCGGTAGCTTTTATGTAAAGCTAATTTCACAGTGATAGAGATTCCGAGATATGTCTATAGATATTTTTAATTCTCTTACTCCTCGCGTCGTTTCCTTACTGCTGAGGGTCGTGACCATCGTGTTTAGAGAGGGTATTATTTCTTGTTATGTTTTTCCCGCGTTTTTTTTATTGCCCTTTTTGTCAGACGAGCATACGGCCCACCTGATGGTAAGTGGTTACCGTCGCCCATGGACTTCAGCAATGCCAGGGGTAGAGCCAAGCCGCTGTCTACCGCTTAATACTCTCCACAAGCCACGTTTGAAGAAGGACATGTCATAGCGCTCGGGAAACACCGTGGAGGGGAGCTCATTTCATAGCCGGATGGTACGTGGCAAAAAAGACCTCTGGAAACGCACTGTCGATGAATGCATCATTGGCCACGTGAAGGGCTTCGTGGAATAGGGTTTCTAGTGTGATGCGGATTTGATCGAACCAAATTGTTGGAATACGCCCGCGCTGTCTCTTTCCCTCGATCTTCTCTGTCACGAATAGTCTCTCCATAGAGACATACTTATAGATAGATTCGATTCAGATTTTAAAGTGATAATATCTTGTTAGTGACATTTCTTGGGCGATACTTATTATTATTGGTGGTGGTGATGAAGCGAAAATATGAAAGAGCGTATGTGAAAATATGAAACTCGTGTTTTTTTACTTTTCTTGGTTTATTACAACGGTTAATAAAGTTGGGATTAATTAGGCAATTTTTACTGCAGACGTTGACAGGATTTGGCAGGTTTTCAAATAAAGTAAGGCAGGATCTATAGTTTAGAGGTGGTCACACTGAGGAGCAATACCACCGAAGTACCCGAGTGCGCGGTGAAGGCAGAGTGTAGACAGTCTTTTTTCAATTAAGCGCCAGCAAATGCATATTATATCGACATCCATAATTTTATCGAAGTTTTACTACAACCGTTTTACGATCAGACTGATTGTTTTAGAACTCATTGTCCAAGGTGGGTGGCGGTACATTTTCCGTCGTAACGAATAATGGAAAGCAGTTATAATTTCCAAATTGAGGTCTATTAATTGACAGGCTGTCTTGGCAGTGCAGTAGTTAGCGCCTCTGTCTGTTGCACCGAGGGTCGTGGGTTCGATTCCCACATCGGCATAACGGTCTGTGATGAACAGGTCTGTTTTCTCTTTGTCTGGATGTTTATTATCTATATATGTAGGCGGTTTAACGGCCGTGGATGATTTGTTCCTCGTAATTTATTTATTGCTCTGTTTAAATAATTATATTTAAAAAAAAAATCCATTTACGTCCTAATGTATTTAAACAATCTTCTTTAAATTCAAATAAGTTTTACGTAATCTGTTTAATTTAATTTGTGTCCTAATTTAATTTTGTAATCTATCTAGCCGTACTCGCCCACTTCGCTGCACATTTATAATTAACATTTATTGTCATTATTATTAGGGAGTCTAACACTCATATAAACATTAACCTATCCATTAAGTACATGTATTTTCTACATGGATACCAAGTTTCAAGTCAATCGGGTGCACGGTTCAGTAGTTACAACGGAACATCCGTAAAAACCACTGTAGATTTATATATTAGTATAGATTAAAATTGTAATGTAATCCATTTCATTTGTTTATTTATTTTATTATTATATTTCCAATTTATGAATAGCTTAGCTTTCACTGTAGTCGTGCCCTAGCCTAAGTCACGTTCAATCAGACAGAAGCTGAACATCGTGCAGACGTCCAACTCAGATGTTAAGTGCCTTCAATCATTAGGTAGCGTATCAACACTCACATATTGAGCAATTCACAAATTAACTTGGTTCATGAGGTTAAGCCGTTGAAAAGGTGGGAAATCTTAGCGTTTTTTTGGTATTGTTTATATCTTTCGCTGTCAGGGCCGTTATAGAATATATACGGAGTTAACACGCATGCCAATAATGAAGGGAATATCAAAGTTTTTTTTTTTAAAATAGCTCCCTTAAATTCTCCCGCAATTTCTACATAATAGGCAGCCTTTTTTTATTTTATTTTTATTGCCTTTGTATGCAGACGGGCATACGGCCCACCTGATGGTGAGTGGTTACCGTCGCCCATGGACTTCAGCAATGCCAGGGGCAGAGCCAAGCCGCTGCCTATCAAAAGAATCATCGCTTTAAAGCTATTATTGCAAGGGAATCGTAGCACATCCTGAGATCTCAGTTACTAAACATATACCTCCCTCTATCAATGGTTTCCACTGTTCTTTAAGCTTGAAAAATGATAAATGTTCACAATTGACTTCCACGGTGAAGGATTAACATCGTGTAATAAAAATCAAACCAGCATAATTCTAATTTGCGTAATTACTGGTGGTGGTAGGACCTCACAACAGTGGTTACTGGAGCCCATAGACATCTACAGCGTAAATACGCTACTCACCTTGAGACATAAGTTCTAAGGTCTCAGTATAGTTACAACGGTTGCCCCGCCTTTCAAACCGAAACGCATTACTGCTTCACGGCAGATATAGGCAGGGTGGTGGTACCTACCCGTGCGGACTCACAAGAGGTCTTACCACCAGTAAAAGTCATTTTCAAGTTAATCAGTCATTTTCATATTAATCGCACGGAGCTTTTTCCAAAAATTTCGACCGTTTAACTTTGGCCCGCGAAAGTCTAAGCTACACATAATTCATATATAATAGGCTAGCACGAAATGACTTAGTTACTTCCCGAATCGTTTAGCGAACGGCAGCCGTCATCACAAACTAATTTCGTAATTTTAAAAGCTCCAATCAATCTGTGTAATGAAATTAACGAGGGCCTTTCTAAAAGAAACACGTGGTTCGTATGTAAGTTCCTAGCACGTCATACACGGAAGCCGTATTCTGAAATACTTGTTTAAAATTTACGCTATGGAACTGTTGAAAGAAAATTTAGATTTTCTCAGGACGCACGCGAATGGTAGCATGTTTTAAGTTTTCTTTGAGTACGTAAAGTTTATTTTTTTCTCTCCTACCTAAGCTGGTGGTCTAGAGAGATAATATTAGCGTAATTCCCAAGAGGTCCTACCACCAGTAATTACGCAAATTAGAATTTTGTGGGTTTCATTTTTATTACACGATGCTACTCCTTCACCGTGGAAGTCAATCGTGAACATTTATTAAGTAACTATTTCATTAGAAAAATTGTGCGAATGCACCGAACTTCTTATCTATTAGGCCACGACGACTTATAAAAGATCTAAGTTAAATAATCTATGTTACAGAATACTGCCACGGTTGCACGTAACAACGAAATCACCGCCGAAGCATCTAATTATGACATTAGCGGTTATACTTAGTGTAGAGATTCGACTCAAGCCTGTGGTGAGACCGTGCGAGAAAAAACGAGAAATAAGAAATATTGTTTTATTTCGTATCACATTTAATTAATTTGAAAAGTAATAATAATATACTGGATATTCCTGGGCATATAAATTTATCTGGTTTCGGTTATGCCCACGACCATTTATAATCGGGTAGGCCATAGGCATAGAGAGACAGAGATAGACAGAGGGAGACAGAGAGATACAGAGGGAGACAGAGAGAGACAGAGAGAGACAGAGAGAGACAGAGAGAGACAGAGAGAGACAGAGAGAGACAGAGAGAGACAGAGAGAGACAGAGAGAGACAGAGAGAGACAGAGAGAGACAGAGAGAGAGACAGAGAGAGACAGAGAGAGACAGAGAGAGACATAGAGAGACATAGAGAGACAGAGAGAGACAGAAAGAGACAAAGAGAGACAGAGACAGAAAGAGACAAAGAGAGACAGAGACAGAGAGAGAATTCTTTATTGTACACCAAAATTAATAAACAACGCGATACATTAAATACAAGAAAGTACAATTGGCAGTAATGCAGCTTATTCTAACAACTTTGTTTTCTTTCTTTGCTAATAGACTATGGCTATGCCCAGTAAACGGGCGAGGAGCCCACATGTTTTGGTTGAACAGTCTTGCTTATTTCTTTCGTAACTTGTTTTTTTTTATTGCTTAGATTGGTGGACGAGCTCACAGCCCATCTGGTGTTAAGTGGTTACTGGACCCATAGACATCTGCAACGTAAATGCGCCACCCATCTTGAGATATAAGTTCTAAGGTCTCAAATAGGTATAGTTACAATGGCTTGCCCTACCCTTCAAAACGCAATGCGTTACTGCTTCACGGCTTAAATAGGCAGCGTGGTGGTGGTACCTACCCGCGTGGACTCACGAAACAAGATTTCAAGATTAGCATTTTTAGCATTTAGAATCTTAGCTCATGATTAATATTTAGAAATTTTTTCTACCTACGCTTATGGCCTTGAAAGGCCAAGCATAACCCTAGAAAGTAGGTGAGCTCACGGGGCTCAAACCTGACGGGAGAGGAAAGGCAAGTTGCATTTCTTTTATATAAAATAAATTTCTCTGTTTCTTCTCTCAAAAATGACACTAAATTGCACATCTAAAGAGTCCCTCTCTTGGAGTAGATCACACATTGAATAAAATAATATAAATATGATTTAAAATATCTACTATCACTAATAGTGAAGTTGTTGACCTCTGTCCTACATGCCTCTCCATAGCTCCGATATTTGGGATGCCACAGAAGAGGACTCACAGAATCATTACTATAACATCCATAATCAAGAAGCACCTAATTGGGAGTGTAATTTAATTATAAAACGTGTACTGCTACAAAATTTTCGATAAGTACACGATTTACGCGTTACTGTAGAGAAAACTATCTATACTAATATTATAAAGAGAAAAGATTTGTTTGTTTGTTTGTTTCGAATAGGCTCCGAAACTACTGGACCGATTTGAAAAATTCTTTTTCCATTAGAAGCCGACATTGTCCCTGATGAACATAGGCTACTTTTTTTTTTTTTTTTTCGTTTCATATGTGTTTTAATGTTTCCGAAGCGAAGCGAGGGCGGGTCGCTAGTATTATATATGCCTTGAAAACAGTTTTTTTTTGTAGATGAAAATTATTATATTACTTTTTTTTGTAACTCCAAAAACGTGTATGCTAACTTTTCATGATGATCGTTTGCATGGTTAAGATGTGACAGCGAAACAAACTTACTTTCGCCTCTAGAGCATGGTTTGTTTTGTTTAAATAACTATAAGAAGTTTTCTATCTCTACGGGAAAGTCAAAGTTGACGTTCGAGCCACAAGCGAAGCTTCATTCCGCAAAAAAAGTATAAAGAATTCGTTTAACTAATTCACGAAACTAGAGGTCCCGCAGCAGTCGAAATTCGACTATAATTAATTGGAATTGTAAGTTTGTACACTATTATGATCGTATTTTATACTTCTATAATCACAAATTTCGCCAAGGCTACACTAAAAAAAATATTAACAAAGACAAACAATATTTAATCTATTCTCAGTTTGACAACAGACGTCAAGAATAAAAGTTTGACAATATGCATGAGTGTGTGCGTCAAATCATTTATTTGTGTATGTAGTGTGGGTAATGTTTTCTTTATTGATTTAATGTATCTTTTATGCATTATTTTAAAAAAATATGAGCTTTGTGCACTTCTTCTCTATATTCTCTATAAGTGTGGAAAATTTCATACTCCTCCCTCCGCGCAATTTTCGTAAAAAGGGATAAATGATCGCCTAAAGGAATAAATGAGCATCTATATATATATAGATAGCATCCGAGAGCATCTATATATCTATATATATAGATGCTCTCGGAATTAAAGCTCTCGAAGTAGGCGATCATTAATGGCGTTTTTTTTTATAGAAGCGTTTTTGTACACACAAAAAAAGGCAACAATGTATAATTTAGACAGGCGCGCCTCCGGCTCTCCACCTGTCACTCGGTAGCGAGCTTCGGCAACGATTATCGGCACGCGAGTAAACTAATTGCACTACCCACGACAATGTCTCTCTGTAACCGAGTCCGCACAATTCACAATATTAAAAAGATCGTAAACGTCAGATTTCAATTATGCTTTTTTTTTATTGCTTTAATGGGTGGACGAGCTCACAGCCCACCTGGTGTTAAGTGGTTACTGGAGCCCATAGACATCTACAACGTAAATGCGCCACCCACAGCAGCAGTAAAGCATTNAATTGCACTGCCCACGACAATGTCTCTCTGTAACCGAGTCCGCACAATTCACAATATTAAAAAGATCGTAAACGTCAGATTTCAATTATGCTTTTTTTTTATTGCTTTAATGGGTGGACGAGCTCACAGCCCACCTGGTGTTAAGTGGTTACTGGAGCCCATAGACATCTACAACGTAAATGCGCCACCCACAGCAGCAGTAAAGCATTTTACTGGTGGTAGGACGTTTTGTGAGTCCGCGCGGGTGGGTACCACCACCCTGCCTATTTCTGCCGTGAAGCAGTAATGCGTTTCGGTTTGAAGGGTGGGGCAGCCGTTGTAACTATACTTGAGACCTTAGAACTTATATCTGAAGGTGGGTGGCGCATTTACGTCGTAAATGTCTATGGGCTCCAGTAACCACTTAACACCAGGTGGGCAGTGAGCTCGTCCACTCATCAAGCAATAAAAAACAAAAAAAAAGAAAAACCCTGAGATATAAGTTCTAAGGTCTCAGTATAGTTACAACGGCTGCCCCACCCTTCTAACAGAAACGCATTGCTGCTTCACGGAAAAAACAGACAGGGCGGTGGTACCTACCCGTGCGGACTCACAAGAAGTCCTACCACCAGTAAAATGCTTTACTCAATTTCTTGGGTTAATGGCGTTTCCATAAAGATTTCGCCAATGTCAAGTGTATATAATACTCTGCTTTACAAAGCGGGCTTCGTGAACGAACAAGGTCACAGATTGTAACTAAGAATTAAGTAAGTAACTAAGAATGTTTGATGACAGTATGCTTTCCTCTGTAAATATACTCCGTTTTTTTTCCTAGCTGTGGGAGAAAAAAAGCCTATTCTAGTAGCCTTGAGGGGTTATTCTGGATTCACCGAGCTAGTAGGTGAGCTCACGGGGCCGGATCGGAGAAGCAACCTACTGAGTAGATCCAGCGAGAAACTTAGTGGGCTGTGTCTGTGGGTTAATTTACTCGTCGAGCCCTTCGTAGCAAGCAACGGGTTCGCCGAGAACGGTGACCGGTATACTCAGTGAAAGACGCTTTTAATTCACTGAAATATATTACATATCAACATATCACCTTTGATTTTGTGGAAAAAGGATCGATCAAATTTCTCTAAAAAAATTGTAACCGCCATCTTTAAGGATTTATTTAATTCGGCCATTAAGAGTCAACGTGCTACATAAAGCCGTATACTCCAAAAACAAGCCATTGCACTGTCCGTCGTAGAATATAATAGGAAACTTAAAAAAAAGAATAATACCAAGATTGCCCCGATAGAATCGAGACGCGAGCCAAAAAAGCGGTCTCGGTGACAAAACAGCGAAAGAAATCGATTAAAAAAATATGAATCGATACCGAATCGAGTGATCAGTAAAATCGGTCGTCGGAACGTGCGTGACAGGGCACGCGCAATGAATCGATCCGGAAGGCGCGTGGTGCTAAAATCGATTTCAGTACTGTAAGATTAGAAAGTCTAGATTGAACACTGATTAATCGTTATTAGTAGACTTTTTCGAGAAAACTACGAGTTTTCATCAAAATCTAATTTGGTTTTTGTATCGTTTCAGAGCGCCACTTATTTTTTTTGTTCCGTTATTTTTAAACTGTAATTACAATTTCTCTTGAACAGACATTTACTTAAAACGCATTGATGGAATTTTGGGCTCGCTTCTTTCTAAGTAGCAACAGATCAATCGAAGCTAGATAAATTACTACTGGTGGTAGGACCTCTTGGGAGTCCGCACGGGTAGGTACCACCGCCCTGCCTATTTCTGCCGAGAAGCAGTAATGCGTTTCGGTTTGAAGGGTGAGGCAGCCGTTGTAACTATACTGAGACCTTACAACTTATATCTCAAGGTGGGTGGCGCATTTACGTTGTAGATGTCTATGGGCTCCAGTAACCACTTAACAACAGGTGGGCTGTGAGCTCGTCCACCCATCTAAGCAATAAAAAAAAAAAAAAAAATTGCCTTTTACCGAAACTTAAATACACTATTCGTCGAATACTGTAATGGCAGACAATTCCAATTTGTTTCGAACCATTTTAGGCTGAGCTCACTCCGACAAACAAGACACATTCGAAACATGTGTCTTCTTCTCAATCGTTTCAATCTTTCATTCCACAGAGTGGTCGTGATCGGCTTGTTTTGTTGGGCCAACCCACTGAGTTCCTCGCTAGATCTTCTCAGTGGGTCGCGATTCCGATCCGGTGGTAGGTTAAGTGACTAAGTGCTGCTCTTGGGCTAAGGCTAGTCTTAGCAAATCTATCAAGTTTAGCCCGTGAACTCATCTATGTAGCGTAACTGGAATAGCTTTTTAGGCTACCGGCAATTAGGTAGGAAAAAAATAAGTTGTGTTGGAGGAGACAGACTTAACGAGTCTTATGAAGCCCTGCCATCTCTCCCAGCTCCCTGCAAAACAAGTGTATATTTAATTGCAAAACCAAAATTTTTATTGGAACGAAGTTCCTTATCGCGCGTTGTGAAAGGGGGCTAGACGGAAAAAATTCTTACGAAAAGTTGTCACTACACTTTTTGCTATTGTAAGCTATTGTAAGCTGTGCGGCGTCGCATGTTTCTCTGTCTGTCTGTCTGTCTCTCTCTCTGTCTCTCTCTCACTCTTTCTTCATACCTCGAATAGAACTTTAAATTAATATTTTTATAATTGGGAACTTCGTTCCTATCCGGTGTCCCACGACACCACACATCTTTTTTATTTTTTACTAATTAGGTATTCGTTTACCTTAGGGAATATACCCTGGAAAATCGCTATAAATCAATTTTTAATTATTATAAATACTACTATTGGATATAGCACTAAGTGAAAAGACAAAAAAATAATTACGAAATTATATATGGAAAAACTGTACGTGTAATTTCTGAACGAAAAAAAAGAAACATTTTTTTCGCGCTCTAACCGTAAACCATTTTTTAGGTTAAAAAACAGACGTGCGTAGTAACGAGATTACTAAAATAATAGGCCCGACAAATGAGGCGAGGATCGTCGTGAAATAAAAACAGCGGCGCTGAAATTTTTTTCCCTCCAGTCTTATGTTGTTTTAGGGCCTCACATAATATTGGGCTGTGAACGAAGAATAACACTGTCTGAGCGGGCTGCGTACAAGGGGAGCCGGACTACGAGTAATGTTTTCGAATTTTATCGAATTTCTTCTTTTAGAGGCGATTCTTTGATGACAATTCCGCTGTAAGATTAAATTTCGAAAAACGCCGAAGGGATGTTTAATTAAAACCGTTTTTACCAGCGTCTTCTTCGTGGCCGCAAAAGCCGTAAAGTTCTAGACAAAATTTTGAAACCACGAACGTGCACTGGCCGAAATAAATAGTGATTGTACCTTTTTTTAATTATTTTTATTGCCTTGTAGGCAAACGAGCATACGGCCCGCCTGATGGTGAGTGGTTACCGTCACTTATTTACGTCCGTAATACCAAAGACAGAGCAAAGCCGCTGCCTACCGTTAAGTACTCTCCACAAGCCTCGTTTGTAGAAAGACATGTCATAACGCTCGGAAAAAACCGTGGAGGAGAGCTTATTCCCAAGCCGGATGGTACTTACATGGCAAAAAAAATCTCTGGAAACGCACTGTGGATGAAAGAATTGGCTCCAGGTAGTATGGATGAACTCTACTCCGGTGGCGAGGGGTGCGATATTATCTTCTTTATCATTTATAATTTTAAATGAACTAATAGTATAATAGTTAGTATTCAACTTATGCTAATCGTAGGCAAATTTAAAACTATTTTAAGGCTTAATTTTGCATTCTTTACTGCTGTTGTTATATTGTTTTCAACGTTTCAAATTCTTTAAAGTTTTTATGGCACGGTGGAATAACGGACACACACAAATCGTAAAGTGGTTATAATTATATAGAGAAAAATAAGCAAGTTATGAATCAATTCACATTAGTTAACTGTCACAGATATCAATAATATTATATTTTGTTCTGTACACTCCCTTTTAATCCATAAATGTATAATAAAAATTTAATTTTCATTTCAACCATGAATTCTAGTGTGTGAAAGACTTAACACGTAAGACGCCATGGGGTTCACCTGTGATATCTTTTTTTATTGCCATTGTAGGCAGACGAGCATACGGCCCACCTAATGGTAAGAGGTCACCGTCGCTCATGGACGTCAGCAATGCCAGGGGCAGAGCCGAGCCGCTGCCTATCTTCTGGTTTACTTAATTGTGTCATGGCAGTCTCGGATGGCCACGAGCGTTTTTTTCTATTATAAATACGGAAACATACAGCGGATCCTTTTAAAAACCTTTTTGGGTACGTATTCTGATAAAATACGTCAACTTAAAAAGGTTTTTTAAAGAATAAACATTTTTCTTTGATGGCGTCCACCTTTTTAATTAACGCAGTTCAATAATAGTATTTTCTTGGGTTTTCCCGAGTCGTAGACATTATTAATTAATTAATTATAGTATTTCCGATGTTGAAACATCGAATACATTTTTGAACAGTTTTCGTGATCACGGACGACGGTCGTTATAAATGTAGTTCTAATTATGAATTTAAGTAATGAAGTCACGTTGAGTCCTTCATGAGAGTACCAAATATCAGTAGTCACCACTAATTGCTATCCGTTGCGACACGAGCTTCGCCTTTCACAACAGAATCAAGTAAAAAAACAAGTGAGCATTAAAAAAATCAGCCGCCTCGACCTGTAGGTTTTTTAGACTTCAGACTTTAATCTGAAACTAATTGTATCCTATGTCTTAAATGCCGGAAACGTACGAAACAAGTACATCCAAGTATCGAATACCAAAATCAAATCTATATATATAAAAATGAATTGCTGTTCGTTAGTCTCGCTAAAACTCGAGAACGGCTAGACCGATTTGGCTAATTTTGGTCTTGAATTATTCGTGGAGGAAGTCCAGGGAAGGTTCAAAAGGTGAGAAAATATAAAAAAGCTCGGAATTATATAAAAACAATCAATTTTGTTTTTCCTTTGATGTGTCCCCTTGATGTGTCTTTTATTTATCGATTGAGGCACTACGAAGTCTGCCGGGTCAGCTAGTATCTTATACAAATGTACTAGCTTCCACAATGGCACAGTGGCTTCAAGCAATCTGCCCACTATAATACTCTAGTTCATTATTATTATCCTTCACTTTTTGTTAGCAATGTTCAATAGACGGTTAGGTGAATGTAGAGCGTCCAAACTGGGATGAACTGTGTGAAAGAGCATACTCTCATATACGACCTGACGTATGATGAGATGACGTATGATAAGCCTCAATGGAAAAGAAAATATACTGTGTCGACCCCACATTAGAATAAGAGTAAAAATAATAAGTTCAATAAAGTTTCTAATAAAGAAATATTCTATTCAAAATCAAAAAGTTCTAATTCGAATATATAAAGACACTATTAAATCGTGACAAATTTACCGCCGATTCGAAATGCAATTTCACCACCGAGAAGAATGGTATTTGTGTGATATCTTCTTCTCGCATTAAAACTATAATCTCAGAACTTTACATGAGAGTGTTTTAAAGGTTTAACATGTGATATTTTTAATATTAATCATCTTTGCAACATAATTTTTTTTTTTTTACCAGTTACATTATATCTGTCTTTTAAAGTCAGATAAAATTATGTATTAATTTTGTCAATATTAGTCAAAACGTAGGTAAACTAAATTGGACACCAACATGTTATACATCAGCACAGAACATTATAGGTATCATATACATTGATTTCACACTAAATGCTAACACAATTAAAGGTACCGACTGCATGCATCGAAAAAAAAAGCGGTTCATTATATAAAAAAAAAACAAAAAAAAACTATATATAAATAACATTACATGAAGACCTTACATTATTACGCATTTACAACCAAATACGCTATTACTTAATTGAAAAAACTCATTGAGCAAGGAGGACTTCTCGTCTAAAACTGTCAACAGTGCCACCAATCGTCCAGAGAATACTTGTTGTGCAAATTATTTAATTCCACAACTAGTCTGCTGAGAGGCGCGTTCTTACCAAGGTTGGTGTAGTATCTGGGAACCCTGAACACCATCAACTTCGAAGCCCTTGTCGACGTCAGTGGCACGCTAAAGTTCAGAAGAGATAAGAGATCATCATCATCATCATCATCATCATCATCAGCCTTTATCTGCCCACTGCTGGACATAGGCCTTCCCCAATGACTTCCACATAATGCGGTCCTCCGCCTTCCGCATCCAACGACTTCCCGCCGTGCGCACTAAGTCGTCAGTCCACCTGGTTGGAGGACGCCCCACGCTCCTTATACCCATCCGTGGCCTCCATTCGAGGACTTTCCTCCCCCACCTGGCGTCGCTGGCTCGACAGATGTGACCGGCCCATTGCCACTTCAGCCTGCTAACTTTGAGAGCTATGTCGTCGACTTTGGTTCTCCGTCGAATTTCTTCGTTCCGGATTTTGTCCCTTAGAGAAATACCTAGCATAGCTCTCTCCATCGCCCGCTGTGCGACTCTTAACTTATGGGCCAGCCCTGCCGTCAGTGTCCAGGTTTCCGCGCCGTAGGTCATAGCGGGGAGAATGCACTGGTTAAAGACTTTTGTCTTCAGGCATTGAGGAATTTGCGAGGTGAGGATTGCACGGAATTTCCCAAATGCCGACCAACCCAGTCGTATGCGTCTCTCAATCTCTGTATTGAATATAATAATTGATAAGAGATCAGGGGCATCGTATTCTCCGTTAACAAGTTTATGCAGGAACAATAGATCAAAAGTGCGTCTCCGCTCCGAAAAAAAGCTCATGTGGAAATACTTCAACTTCGCCGGGTAACTCCAAATGGTTCTAGCAACATTGCAGGAGAAAGCAAGGTGCCACAGAAAACGCTTCTGAACCCTCTCTAGCTTCTTTTTGTACACGTCGTAAAAAGGGTTCCAAGTGGCACTGCAGTACTCCAGGGTGCTACGAACGTAAGAGTTGTAAAGTAATATTTTTGTTTCCGGTCTAGTAAAGTCCCTGCTGTTTCGCAAAAGAAAGCCGAGGGACTTCAAAGCCTTCGAGCAAATCTTCTCAATATGGAGGTGAAATCTTAATTCTCTGTCGACTTCTACAACGAGATCCCTAATACTATCGACCTCTTTTATGATGCTATGGTTTAAAGTGTAGTTGTAGTAAGTTCTAGTTTTTCTTCTGGAAAAATGATACACAATGGATGATATGATGGAATGATATGGAACAATACATATAACATACATATTCTCAGGGTAGGTAACTTATTCAAAGTTTAAAAATGTACACCGATGTATGAAGACATTTTCATAGTTCACATTAATATTAATTTTAATGGGAACAGCGGAAATTATAAAACAAATGTAGTTTTAAATTATATCCTGAGAAAATAGTATTTAAAGTGAGCACCGGACAGTCTTTATGTTAATTAATGGGTATCTAATTATGTTATCAAAACAGGCACTGTTAGATAAAAAAAATCGCTGGTGTCTCTCGTTTGTGGGGTGCTTAGGCATTGCCACAGTGGTGGAACTAGGGCTGTCGAATATATTTTTTTGTTTTTTAAATTTATTTATTTCGGATGCGATTTTATTTCCTTTTACCTATTCGCTGGTAGTAAGAGGCTATTCCAGCTTCACGCAGGCGGGTAGGTGCTCACGGGTTCAACCTGAAAGAATTTGCTAACACCAGCCCTAGCAAGAACAGTGTTTCGCAGAATGTACCACCGGATCGGACTACGACAAGGACAGTGACCGGTGCTTGAAGAGCCTAAAATCGAGAGCGAATAGAGAAAAAAAAGCACATAAACTTTATGTAATAATATATTATTACCTTCGCAGCCCTACGTGGATGGAGAGGCGCGCTGCTGTTTTTTCATTTACGTATATTTTCCTTGGCACACGATATTTTTTCAGTGTGCTTTCCCAGTTGTAAGATAAACTACACTCAATCAAATGTATATTTTTTTCCATTCATTACACGGGTTCCTTTTTAATTTTCGTGTATTATTTTGTGCGCCGAATCCATTTTGGTTTTATTAAATTTATCAACTATTATTTGTTTAACTTTCGTTCGCTTATAAACCTTATTCTGAATGAAACTTGAATGGTAGTAATCATTTTTCCTTAATAATCTCGTTCAATTCTCGAACAAATTCATTTCTTCCTTGATGTATATATTACTATTTTATGAGGTAGAATAGCCGTTAAATTATTCTAATTAATAATTATGTTTTGAACATCACATAGTAGGCAGCGTGATACTTCATGACGGGTTCTATAATAGTCGAATAGTGGAATAGTTCGAAGTCGTCGTGGCCTAAACGATAAGACGCCCGGTGCATTTGTATTAAGGGATGCGATTTAGCCAGTGTTCGAATCCCGCAGACAGCTACCAAATTTTCTAATGACATACGTACTAAAAAATCCGCGGGACTGATTTCCACGGTGAAGGAATAGTATTATGTAATAAAAATTAACCCGCAAAATTATAATTTGCTTAATTACTGGTGGTAGGACGTATTGTGAATCCGCACGGGTAGGTACCAACACCCTGCCTATTTCTGCCATGAAGCAGCAATGCGTTTCGGTTTGAAGGGTAGGGCAGCCGTTGTACTTTAAAAAATTAGACCTTAGAACTCCTGTTTCGAGATGCGTGGCGGCATTTAGGTTATAGATGTCTATGGACTCTGGTAATCACTTACCATCAGGTGGACCGTAAGATCGTCCACCCATATAAAAAAAGGCACACTGATGATAACAGGAAACTTAAAGCTGACACTAATATTATTACACATTGCTTTAATGTAAACTTTCACTACTAGAGCTTTGTACAGTTCGTATTTAAGTATTTAATGCTAATTAAAAACACAATCAACTGATACAGACCCATTTTTTTATTCAAGCAAAGTGTCGTTAAATTTTTTTCTCATAACGATCCAATTTACCCCTGCGTAAATATAAGAAAACATAAGAAATATAAACCGTTTATAAGAAAGCCTGCTCGTTTGAATTAAGGTGCTTACTCTCCCTTAAACATAATCCTTTGGGACTACAATAATGTCCACGGTAGCGCGGTCTCCGTCAATGTGCGTTCGGAGTTGTTCGATTGCGCTGAACTAATTTTAAGTGAAATAGATGTTTTTTCTAATTGTCTCACAACTTACAGGAAAAATCTACAGCGGATCATTTCCCAATGTAATCAAATCTTAGTTATATAATTTTTTATTATTATTGTTGTTAATGCACTGTCGATTGCACCTATAGTTGCGGTGTCATCTGCAATGAACTTTTGTCAATTTGTCAATGTTTTGTATTAATGATCACTTTGTTGGTGCAACTTAATAAATAAATAAATAAAACATTATGTTCAAGTAATTTTTCGACACGCATGCACGACAGTCCAGATGATTGCCTTACATAGCAGTAACTTAAGTACAGAGATGGCATACCGATAAGCTGCCTCAAGTTATCAGGGTTCGAAGTTTCGACTTTAAAATGGCTGCTTTTCGGAATTCTTAATTATGAGTTCTACTTCAGAGTTCGGAGGTTGGAAAGATAAGTTTGACAAGATATGGAAGGTATGAGAGAGATCTACGCTAGTTCTAAAAATCGTACCATCATTGATCACCACTGTTTCGCAGATTTAAAACGGTGCTATTCCTTCTTTGTGGACTCCGTTAATACAATAAAATTTGAACCCAAAAATACAAAAGATAATTAATATATGGCTATAATTTTAATGAAGTTATAACATACAACAGAATCCTTACATCTGCAACGAGCCATCATCGCCCTAGCTCGATTATAATACTTATAAATATATACAGAACAACATTCTTTATGAACCCTTCCAGTGTATGGAGTTCGAACATTCACGTAAGATGACTTTAGTTCGTCTAAATAATCTTGATACTTATAATTCAATTATTAAAATAAGATTTTTGTATCTTTTCATTGACTTACGCTTGTATCTATATAAGTATTTAAATTATTGTTTACAACATTTTAAATTTGTTAATAATTTACTCACTGCATCAGGCCTCAACGTTAGGCGCTTCAATGCACTACTTGTTACCTCTTAGCTTTGACCATATCGATGTTAACGCATTTTGCCTATTTTTCCTTGAATCGTTTTCTGGTCATCCCAAGGATCTCTAAGGATCTAAGATCCTAAGTATCAGACTTCCGTTGTACTCGTATCGAACGCTTAGTCTATGGTGCAGTTCGAATTCCACTGAAAGATACCAATTTTTGTAAAGAAATGACTTGCTTAACACAATATGTACGAATGATTTCAACGGTGAAGAAATAATATCGAGTAACAAAAATAAAATCTGATAAGATAAAAACTTGCGTAATTCGTGGTGTTAGGCGCTTTGTTGGCCCACATGGGTAGGTACCCCTACCCTACCCATTTTCGCGGCAAAACACTAATGCGTTCAACTTTAATCCAATTAGCTAACTAGGTAATTTAATGATAATTAAAAGCCCCACTTTAAAAAAAAGTTCCAGCTCAATATGGACACTTCTTTTACTTTAATTGCAGGCAATTGAGCATACGACCCACATGATGGTGAGTGGTTACCGTCGCAATGCCAGGGAATAGCCAAACTACTATCTGAAATCTGTAGTCGTAGCATTCACGTAATGTAATTATGCCTACAATCAGGTGAGCCTTGCAGTTTTGTATCAAGTATCAAGATTGATTGATCGCAGTAACGTCCGGTGACCACAAGATGGATAGAGCACCTGTTTGAGCCGCGGGCGATCGGGCTCTCTCGGCGATCTTCGGCTATCTTCGGCTCAACTCTACGCAAGCAAAACAGCTTACTTTCTCGTAGCTGTCTCAAGGGCATAGAGTCCAAATTCCCTCGTACATACACAAAGTTGATTAAGTTCCTAAGGGGTTGGTACGTGGGAAAAATTCATGAGGGATTGTTGTCTAATTTTATTAACCCTTACCATGCGTGGGTGTTTCGTTCCACAGATGTGGCTGGATTTATACACGTAAGGGCATTCCCTTGTTTTTGGTAGATTATGATCTTCAAGAAATTTTTGTGGTGAGTGCATTATGGTGTTCAAAAGCTATGAGGTTATGCATCAGACTAAATTGGGGACATTCGTGTTTCAAGGTACAACTGGAAATTTAATTTATCATATATTTATTGACTCACAGATAAATAGATACAGATAATCTTGGCCTGACATTAGACTAGATTGATAATAATAATAACCAAGGACACAAGTCACACACGAACATCTCGACTCAAGCTAAAAATCCCTGTATCATGTAAACCAGAGACTGACAAACATACTTATATACGCTTAAATCATCGATCAACAATAGTCACTACATATATAGATAATAGCGACCGGCTCCGGCTCCGCTCGGGTCTTTAACAAAAATTTCAACGATATTTGACGTTGTTTTATTTTTTAAAATAAAAGAACACTTATTGCGGCATTACTATAATAGTTAGACATATGCTGTCGCGACACTTTGTGTTAATAATAATGTGTTCTACAAAGTCGTAGTACATTATTGTATTCAATCATCAATAGTTTTCGCAGGGCACGCGATGTAAAGAATATTTTAGGTAATTTTTTGACATCTTAGGTTACATTATTGGAGTTTTAGTATTTTCAAGTAATTCTTTTCAAAAAATGTTATAGCCTGTGTCACTCGGGAATAGTGTAGCTTCCAAACAGTGAAAGAATTTTTCAAATCGGTTCAGAAGGGTCGGAGCCTATTCATTACAAACAAACAAATCTTTCCTCTTTATAATATTAGTATGGATAAACACAAAGATCAAATAAAACTTGTTCATCACACGAAGGTTTGCTCGATGCGGGAATCGAACACCCGACCCTCGGCCCAGCAATCAGGAGCATTCACAACTGAAGCATCAAGTCCGTCAAACTGCCACCAAAGCTGGCAAAATTTCAAAACACAACTGAGTTGCGGAGATCAGTGCTCAATGGATCACAAGTCGCCGTCTATAAAATACCTATTGTGTATACTTCGCTTCCAACAGCCAGGAAATAAATACACAGATTGCAATAATTCATTTGATTCTGTATTGCTTTATTTTCAACTCCACTTGTACAATCATTAGATATGTGCTCACTACATAACACGCCGCTTTTTCTGTTTTTCAGATTACTGCCTTTTTTATTATGTCTCGTCCCCACTACTGCCATTAATCCCACAACAGTGTTGCAATATAGCAATCCGAAAATTGCCAAATTTAACATGCTAAATTTTCTATTACTTACTAGCTGACCCGGCAGACTTCGTAGTGCCTCAATCGATAAATAAAAGACCTAAACTTTTGTATAAAATAAACTTAAAACAAACAAAAGGAATCGGTCCGAAGGGGGACACATCAAAGGAAAAACAAAATTGTTATTTTTATTTAATTCAGGGCATTTTCATATTTATCTACCTTTTAAACCTTCTCTGGACTCCCACAAATAGGTCAAGATCAAAATTAGCCAAATCGATTCAGCCGTTCTCGAGTTTTAGCGAGATTAACGAACAGCAATTCATTTTTATATTTTTATATATTATAGTGATTTTACAACAAACTTTACAATTGCAATACAACGTTCACAAACATCAAGTAAGATAAGACGCCCGGTGAATTTGTATCTATTGTTGCAACTATGCATATCCAGGCGTTGATGCATATAGTTCAAATCCAGCAGACAACTACTAATGCTTCTTCTAAGGGAATACGATCCCAATACGTATGGTAGGCAGCGCCTTGGCTCTGTTACTGGCATTGCTGATTGATATCCATGAGCGATGGTAGCCACTCAGCATCAGGTGGGCCGTATGCTCATCTGCTTACAAGGGCAAATAGAAAAAACATATACACGTGCCTGGAAGATTTTTAAATTTCGTAAATACTGGCATAAAAACGCATTGTTTCCACATGAGTGTGATACCAATATTCTGTTTATTAAAATGAAATAAAACAAAAACGACCACAATAATTCTCAATGATTAATTATTTACGCCAAATTGATTGATGTAATTTTGTAAGCCAGGTCAACGCTGGCCTGGTTTTAAATAGTTATTATACCTTGAGACAAGATTCAGTATTATATGAGGTCTATTTCATCCTTATTACCGGAATTTGTGATGGTTTCTTGGTACAAATAGAGAGGATGGTGGTACTCTCACCACTACCACCAGTGTACGAAGTTTCAATCCAATCGATAAAATAACGACGGGTTAACATTTAAAAGAAACAGACAAATGTTTACGCTTCAGATTTTTAATGCGATTTTTAAATGATAAATCTATTTATATTTCCACAATACTCGCGATATCTATATATTAATACGTGAAGCAAAAGCTTTGTATCCCTTTTTACGAAAATTGCGCGGACGGAGGAGTATGAAATTTTCCACACTTATAGAGAATATAGAAAAGAAGTGCACAAAGCAAATATTTTTTTTAAATAATGCATAAAAGTTACATTAAATCAATAAAGAAAACATTACACACACTACATTTTGTATTTGACGCACACACGCATGCAAACTATTTATTGTCAAACTTTTGTTCTTGGCGTCTGTTGTCAAATTGAGAATAAAATAAATATTGTTTGCCTTTGTTAATATTTTTTATAGTGTAGTCTTGGCGAAATTTGTGATTATAGAAGTATAAAATACAATCATAATAGTGTACAGACTTACAATTCTAATTAATTATAGTCGAATTTCGACTACTGCGGGACCTCTAGTTTGTATTAAAATGCGCGACGCGGTCTGTTGGTCTTATTAAACAAAACAATAACTAAACAATAAAGAGAAACACTTTATTTGTCCGCGTAAATTTAATGAGAGTGCAGTTAATAAACAAAATGGGACATCAGGAATTTGTAGCCTCTCTAAACTTGACTACGATGTACAATGTCATTCGTGGATACAGGGTGTTCGAAAACAATCCACATGTGGTTCGCTGTTTTGTTATGTTGTGTTATTTTGTCTGCAGCTTAACACGTTGACGGCGGGACCATTTTGAGGAATTCTTCAGCCAGTGTGTATGAGGTCTTCTCGATTCAAAAGTGGACTTCTTTACGGTGCGTATGATAACTCACTAAATTTCATTTTTTAATATACCCTTGAACATAGAAATGCGGACGTATTGCGAAAAAACGCGGCTTTGACTGCCGCACAGTGCCGCAAGGGGACAGTCCATCATGAGGCTTTTTAAACCACATGACGCGGTCAACGTGTTAAATTGACGACGAGCTTACAGTCTCGCTGATGCTTCACGTATGTTAGAACTAGGGTTTGCGTAGCCGTTGTAACTATACTGAGACCTTAGAACTTATATCTCAAGGTGAGAGGCGTATTTACGTTGTAGATGTCTATGGGCTCCAGTAGCCACTTAACATCAGATGGGCTGTGAGCTCGTCCATTCATCTAAGCAATAAAAAAAACATAGTCGAACATGAACACAAAATCCAGTTTTCGAAATTTTTTTATTGTCCTTGTAAGCAGACAGCGTATGGCCAACCTGATGGTGAGTGGTTACCGTCGCCAATAGAGTCGAAAGCGAAAATATTATTTACCATATAAAATACAAAGCTGCTAGGAGCTATTTAATATTTATCCCGAGATTTCGGAGCTCATTGTAAATGTACTGTTGGCGCACATGTTTGTGGCGGTAGCCATCATACAACGCAAGATATATGACAGATGCCTGAATCTCGCTTACGCATTTTTAAGATAATCTCGCATATATACAAGTTCCGAACAACAACATTCGGACCGTCGTCGGTCTAACGAGCAATATCACCCGCTCGGTGGAAGATCTTCCCTTTATCGTTAAATCTACTTACATATTCTGTCAGGTGAAAAAAAATAAACATTACTCAATGTTGCTTAGTATTTACCATTTACTATACGCGTAATATATTAGGTTCATTGCCCTATGAAAGTGCTTGTATTGAAATAAAATTGAACAAAACAAACGAGAGTGAGTACTAAAAGATTACATACGAAAGAAACCAAAAAAAAATGTATAAGAAGCATAATGATTCTCTCAATATTTAACATGTGCTATAAATCCTCTCTCTCTATACAAGTACTCAGTTAATCCATTTATTTTCATGACGTAAAAAGAACAAAACCACTCCCCTTTAAAAATTGTTATCTCACGGATTTATAATTCTCATAAGAATAATCATAGTAGTAATAAGGCGCATTGACGCAAGTACTGAGTGCAGGAAATATAAAAATCACATCACATGTGTCATCCTTCTGTACGAAGACGTGGTGTAAATGTAGAAAAATCTTACAGAGAAACAATTTCGGAAAAAAAACTATTATTGAATTTGATAAAGGCATTATCTATGTTGACGATGCTGTCATAAAATCAAGCAAAATCCAGAATAGAACCTTGTAACTCGACCAGATATATGCGAATATGCAAAAAATACTTTATTACTGAATATAAGCACCGAACCTTTACTAAGTATTTCGGAGTTATCAGTATCTGCCCGGTGACCACAGCAATAGATTGCTGACACATTGCCAATATTTAGTACTCTAACTTAGGAGTGGGTGATATAAATCGTATATAGATTCAATATCTATATATCGCAGCAATATCGTTGAATCCGATATCGCCCCGCACGAAATCGATATCAGCCGATACACGATATTTATTGCTCGATGTGATGCGCATCGGCATATCGGACCGATTCGTGAATCGAAACCTATATTTCGATATCAACCGATACACGATATTGCTCGATGTGATGCGCATCGGCATATCGTACCGATTCGTGAATCGAAACCTATATTTCGATATCAGCCGATACACGATATTGCTCGATGTGATGCGCATCGGCATATCGTACCGATTCGTTAATATCAGCAATATTCGTTTGGTTCGTATCGAATCGGCCAGAGTGAGTGAGCGCACGATAGGGATATCATGTGATTAATGAAACAGAAACAGGCATTATCCATACAATTGTAAACCTTATATTTAAGTCCATATGTCCATAGATTATTCTTAGCGTATCAGCAGGATACAATTTAGGAAAGAAGTTTCAACTTTCGACCCTAACTTGAATGCAGTATAGCCTATTTGCATCGTTGAATTTAATTTCACGCGCTTTGACCTTGAACTAGAATTTTTGGACAAGTGTTTATAAATACTTAAAAGTTTTGTGTTTGATTTTTAAAGTACACATTTTTCTATTTTTAGTTGAATCCAAATAATTGAGTTTATTTCTTGTTTGTATTAAACTTTTGAAATCTACACTCTTTTGGTATATTTTGTAATATATTTTAAATTAAGACACAAAATACTAAAAACTGAAAATAATGTAGCCAGTCCTAAGCCTGGTAAAAGCATGAAGGAAAGTTTTTTTGATATTTTTATTTTCATGTTCTTTTTATTACTTTAAGATCATATTATACCTAAATTGATATCAGAAAACCAACCGTATAACGTTGACTTAAATCTATATCTACTACGATATTATATCAGCGTATCGTTTCAAATCTCAAATATCGAGATCGAGATCGATCGAGAAAATCTACTAGCATCCATCAATATATAGATTCAGAAAATATATAGATTCAATATCCGATATTGATCCTCGATATATAGATACGATTCGATACGCGGCAAAACCGATGTTACCCACTCCTACTCTAACTGTATTCAAATATTTGTTTATAAATTCAATCAACAGCTGCTCTATTTGGATATGGCTTTCAATGATTTGGTTAAATTAATTTTATTTTTTGTTTAATTTTAAGACGTTTAGAAGTAGCAAGGAAACGAGAATGAAACATTTTTTTTTATTGCTTAGATGGGTGGACGAGCTCACAGCCCACCTGGTGTTAAGTGGTTACTGGAGCCCATAGACATCCACAACGTAAATGCGCCACCCACCTTGAGATACAAGTTCTAAGGTCTCGAGTATAGTTACAACGGCTGCCCCACCCTTCAAACCGAAACGCATTACTGCTTCACGGTAGAAATAGGCAGGGTGGTGGTACCCACCCACGCGGACTCACAAGAGGTCCTACCACCAGTAAACACCACATATCAGCGCTTGTAAAATAAATAATTATTTGAAAAAGCCACCACCCTATAGACGGCCAACCCTTTCTTTGAAGGCGATTCATTTTTACCTTTTTTACCTCCAAGTCAATCCTTTTTTATGGCTATTACTTTTTTTTTCGTTCGTAAAGCTATCGTTTTTTACGAGATCCCAAATTAATACGAGTTTTTTTTTGTGTGTGACCGTATCGCGACCGAACGAACCGGTTAGTCGTCCTTTTGTGGGAAACGTATCCGATGAAAGTGTTTCTATGTTACTATAAAATCCAACTTTCGATTTTTATTCTAGTCATATTACGTATACCACGAATCCTACGTAGTATTGGAAAGAATACAACTTAGCCGATTTTAGAGCAGAAGCGATGATTGAGCCATAATAAAAATGGTAATTACAAAAAACCTAGCTACGTAGTTTCTGATTAATAAGTAAATAATAGATTTCTTCAATTCAATAAATTCAATTGATGGCTTTTTTGGTTTTGATTGAATTTGAATCTGTTATTCTGTCTGTATTTTCTGTCTGTTTTCTTATTCCTTCACGCTCGAGTCCCCCGCTATCCAGCATATTCTTTTATTTCCTAATGTACAGTTTTAGTAGGTGGTTAATTCAGAGTTTGATAATGCAAAATATTGCGACTTCAAAACGCATCAGGATTGTTAAATGAATCTGATTTGAACGAAAATCATTCGATATTGGAACTTCGTTAATATAATTAGAATATCTTCTACCGAGCCGTTTGTTTGGTGGAACAAGGTTATAAATGCGCATGTGTTGTGATATGAAATCTTCTAAATTATATCTTGATATTATTCAATACTAGCTAACCCGGCAGACTTCGTAGTGCCTCAATCGGTAAATAAAAGACCTAAACTTTTGTATAAAAATAAACTTAAAACAAACAAAAGGAATCCGTCCGAGGGGGGACACATCAAAAGGAAAACAAAATTGTTATTTTTATTTAATTCCGAGCATTTTCATATTTATTTACCTTTCAAACCTTCTCTGGACTTCCACAAATCATTCAAGACCAAAATAAGCCAAATCGGTCTAGCCGTTCTCGAGTTTTAGCGAGACCAACGAACAGCAATTAATTTTTAGAGATAGAAGATGTTTCATCAACAAACTTATAGAATGTTCGCTATCAACTGGAGTAGATAGTAGGACCTCTTGTGAGTCCGCGCGGGTAGGTACCACCACCCTGCCTATTTCTGCCGTGAAGCAGTAATGCGTTTCAGTTTGAAGGGTAGGGTAGCCGTTGTAACTATACCGAGACCTTAGAACTTATATCTCAAGGTGGGTGGCGCATTTACATTGCAGAAGTCTATCGGCTCCAACTTAGCACCAGGTGGGCTGTGAGCTCGTCCACCCATCTAAGCAATTGAAAAAGAAAGAAAAAGATGCGGAAATACCGCTAGTTATGTAGTGACCAGGGAGGTACTTATGCACCACCTAACCAAAGCTATCATAATGAGACTACGACCGATAATACTCGTATTAAAATTAAGAAACAATTTGTAACAAATTAAAGCCTTTTAGTAAAAAACAATATATAGGATACATGTACCTGATCCTGATTGAAATACGCAGGATGTCAGAAGCCGAACTGGTTTGACGGTATGCCGTCAGACTGGCAGTCTTGTTTTGAACTCTTGTTTTTCGACCAGTAATTGCGATTAACTGTTCAATACTGTTATATGGGTTGGAGCGATCTTTTGTTCGGAAAATTAATTCTTCATTCAATTAATTTACGTCACTACAAATTTAAGATTTCAATTGCATGTCACCAAGTAAACGAAATTGTAGTTTTGATTTACATTATCAAGAAAAAACACTGTATGAGACATTAAAAAAAAATTAACATTAAATGATTCCGAAAATACGATTTATCTCCTGTGTTATTCGTACTGAAAACAAACAAGACCAGAACGTTCGGTTTAATACAAGTAATGTATTTTAAATCTCTTCGATTATCATCTATATGGCTGTAGCTTCCAGGAATCGCATTATCCCTAATTAATTATCCAATATTTATTCTCTCGAACTACCGAATCGCCGTAGGCTTGAAAACTGCAGATCGAAGCCAAGAATCATGTTTTTTTTTCTCAATACGTAACAAAGCCTTATCCGCGAATATCGCCAAAAGACCAGACGCAACGCATAAATCCTCATTTAAATATACTTCGTTGACCATAAAACGAAAAGGACATAACTACACTTATTTTTTTAAAAGATTTCCTACATTATTCCTTTGCGAATAATAGTCATTTGTAACGGAAGACAAATTTTATATAGCTTATTACAAAAGGTCGTCAATGATTTGTATGTGAATAAATCACTACCTTATTCTCTAACGATTACAGTGCTTAATGCTATGTAACGCTTTCAACGGGCTTTTATAGCAATAAATAAAGGAATATCGAAGTTGGCTGTGTCAACAACGCGTTGCATTCTTGCGTCGTGTGTACGATGCATGCACACACGCAAATAATTGCGAGGAAATTGCTGTGTGCGTGTGGACACAAATACTTATTGGTAAATGTTGAATAGAGGACAAAGGTGTCGTGGAGTGTTTTAAAATTATGGATTTTGTTTTGAGTGTTAAAAAAGGGTGCGTGTACTTATGTACGCGCGTAATAAGTAATACTTAATTTTTATATATATTTTTTTTAATATTACATAATTAATAATAAATATTTAACGTTAATAATTTAAAAAATGAATGCTAATAACACTTTTTTTACGAGTGTATATGCGCGAAAGTTCACCTGCGGCTATATTCAGACTCGCCAAGTTACGTCGGTCGTATTGTAATGAACGATTTAGTGGGCAACTTCATTTCTGTTAAATTTGTGTCACGGTGCGCGCGCATCGTAAAATTTCACTCTTATCAATTTTTCATAACGCGCCTAAAGAAGTATAACTTCAAAAACAACAGGAAGAATTACTTTGCGTATTTACGACCACCATGCCTGGTTTTTTTTTTGTTTTGTCACAATGTAGCAATGATTTTTTAGAATAAGATTGATTCTCCGACCTCATATGTTAGGGTAAATGTCGGTATTTCATTGTCCTATCTGGCAAAGTTGTTCGAATTGGGAATTGGGAATGGGAACACGAATTCTTCGCGGCAAATGGAGATAAGCTTTTTAAACAAAACTGCGAATAGTTACACCTGTCGCGGCTGACACATAAAAAACAAAATATATCAACATCCTCTCCACAAAACCCTGTTCATCTTCCCCTGACCTTGAGCCGAGTTGACCCGTTCCCGCGAATCAGCCGCGCTTACTCTCTCAGTCGAGGGGATACGAAACACATACCCACGTTTAGTATAGGCAAAACTTTTAAAGCAAAATAATCAATTTATTGTACTGTATATTAGCCTGAATATGAAAGATTCATACTACTACTATACTACTACATATTACTATACTATATATTAGCCTGAATATGAATCTTACAAATAATGTAGGTATTTTTTCCATTGTGGTTTTCTAAGCCTGCTAACAGATCTTCAACATTGTCTGATTGTTTAAGGCTCTGTGAAAATAATATAGTTATAAATTGGGTTATAATTATTTACTAGTTGATGACCGGTTTTTTTTTATAACACCATCTTGTTGTGTCTTTAAAGCGGTTAGTTGCCCTCAATTAAAAAAAAAAAGTATTGTTACTCGCCAATAGATGTCGGGAAGAGTTGATTATTGAAAACACGAATAAAACAAAATTTTCTGAAAATAAATCGTAGCTAGATCGATTTATCGCCCCCGAAATCCCCTGCATATTAAATTTTTTGAAAATCGTTCTGATTATATATATTTAAAGGTATAAGATACCAAAAGTATAATGTCCCGCCTTAATTTATGAATAAGCAAAAAGTACCACAATTATTTGGGGTATTGGAGACGTATTATGTTCCTGGAAGATTAGACTAAAAAGTCGTCGTGGCCTAAAGGATAAGATGTCCGGTGCATTCGTATCTAGCGATGCACCGGTGTTCGAATCCCGCAGGCGGGTACCAATTTTTCTAATGAAATACGTACTCAACAAATGTTCACGATTGACTTCCACGGTGAAGGAATAACATCGTGCAATAAAAATCAAACCCGCAAAATTATAATTTGCGTAATTACTGGTGGTAGGACCTCTTGTGAGTCCGCACGGGTAGGTACCACCGCCCCGCCTATTTCTGCCGTGAAGCAGTAATGCGTTTCGGTTTGAAGGGTGGGGCAGCCGTTGTGACTATACTGAGACCTTAGAACTATATCTCAAGGTGCGTGGCGCATTTACGTTGTAGATGTCTATGGGCTCCAGTAACCACTTAACACCAGGTGGGCTGTGAGCTCGTCCACACATCTAAGCAATAAAAAAAAAAAGAAAAAAAGACAACCATTTTGACTTTTTCTGTCTCGTAGCATTGTAACGTCCCGTTTTGAATAGTGGGACAGTCAGTTGACACGTTGTCTTCATGTTTCAAGGCCAATGTCGGCAATCACATAGTTGAGAATAAAAACTTTAGGCTGGCCATAACTTCCTTCAACTATGTAATGCAATAAAAAAATCAACTTATGAGTAGAGTTTTTACTAACGATCATGCCAAGATGTATGGATTAACGACCTATTCTACTTGTAGTCTTTAGGATACTAAATGTCAAACAAATACAATTCATTCAATTAACATCGTACTATTTTACTGGTGGTAGGACCTCTTGTGAGTCCGCACGGGTAGGTACCACCGCCTACCCGTGCGGACCTGCCGTGCCTAATTCTGCCGTGAAGCACTAATGCGTTTCGGTTTGAAGGGCGGGGCAGCCGTTGTAACTATACTTGAGACCTTAGAACTTATATCTCAAGGTGGGTGGCGCATTTACGTTATAGATGTCTATGGGCTCCAGTAATCACTTAACACCAGGTGGGCTGTGAGCTCGTTCACCCATCTAAGCAATAAAAAAATAAATATATTTCATGACCGCTAATACGTCCAGTAGAATGATTCTGTAATAACGTCAGAAAATGCGTTTCTCGTCTACCCCTAAGATGAATGGATGAAAGGATGGAGGATGGAAGGAAGAGGAAGTTTCAAAATACTAGAAGGAGGTAGATAGTGTTTTATATTTATACCGGTCACCCTCCTCGTCGAACTCGTCGGTTTCGACGAAGAACGAATGAACGAATAGAACGAATAGACACAGCCCACTGAGTTTCTCGCCCGATCTTCTCAGTGGGTCGCGTTTCGGATCGGGTGGTAGAGTCTGCGAACCACTACTCTTGCTAGAGCTAGTGTTAGCAAATTCTCTCAGGTTGAGCCCGTGAGCTCACCTTTTCGTCCGGGCGTAGTTTGAATAGCCCCTTAGGCTACCAGCGTATAGGTAGGAAAAATAATAATAAAAAAATCCATAATATATAGATTCAATTGGTTTATAATTTTTAATTTCCCGTGGAGGAAAACTTCGTACGGACACAGCTGCGTATCCCACGTCTCCTTTTAACTTAAACATTCATTCTCCTGCCCTTCTCCCAGTTACCTGGGATCGGCGCAACATGTTTTCTCATTCCATACACCTCTATCATATACCATTTCTACGCTCACTCCCCTCTTAAGCATATCATCTGTCACGCAATCCAGCCTTTTCTTGTTAGGTCTACCTCTCCTCGAACTACATATGTATATGGCTAAATAAAAACTACAATATTTTTTAACAATTTTCAAACAACAAACATTTGTTAAGATGTTTTATTTCGAATATAAACAAATGAGAATTCCCTTGAAGGTCACAATCGTATCTCGAATAAATAAAGTGTGTTTTTTGCAAATTTTTATAATTGTTTATTACATGGAGCGGCTTATCTCGGTTTTAGATCCGCTTGGATCTTTAATCAACTTTAAATACGATTGCTGGGCAGCTTCACCGTGGACCACGTTCGCCAGCCCTTTAAAATAACCGGTCCGATCCCGTCTCTGTCGCACTTAAGCCGAACGCATCCTTCTACGCCGTTCCTTCGATTGGTTATTTTTTCATCTCACTCTCACCAATGCTTAATCTACCACTTTCCCTTTTCAAAGGACGAAGACTGGGTTCTTTGTCTCACTTTAGCGCGCTTGATGAGGTCAATGCGTCCTTGTCGGTCTTCAGGATTTGACCTTGAGACGGGAGATGCAAGCTTCCAGTCTATTTTTACTTTTTTTCTCGGAACGATGACGAAATCCTCTGTGGTGTTAGTGGCCATTTGTGATATTTCATATTGGAATTTTATTGTTGGATTAAAATCGACATAGGTTAAGTTTAAAAAAAACAAAGCTTTTGGTTGATATTTGAAAAATTCAGAACAACATATTGTTATTATGTTTTTGATGTAGAATTTTATGTAAAATAAGAATACTTAGTACAAATAGAGAATTATACAAAAAAAAATGATTGTACTAATATAATATTGTTTTCTGTAATTGCATTATAGAAATCCGTTATTTACTTATTTTTTAATACCTACTTATAATGCTTAATCATTGCCTAAATTATGTAAAATATGATTTATTATAATATATTATGTTTTCTGTCATAATTTTTTGTTCACTCATTTTAACAAGGAAAAATTGTTGTTTCATTATTCACTGACGATCGTCTTGTTAGGCTAGGGACAGTCTTGACTGCTATACCACGGAATCTGAGTTGGATATCGACTGGGAACACTATTTTTAAGACATTCGGTTCCGTATTCAAATTTCCCGATTATGTGTTTCCGGTATTTAGAATAGAGTAGAGAATCCTAGCTTACCGCCTTTGACTGTCTTTTTATTATTACCATTGAAAACAGGCGTGCTCTGCCATCTCCCTGAGGGTACATTGTTACCGTCGCTAAAGGACATCAGCAAAAACACGAACTACTGTTAGAGACATTTACCAAGCCTCGGTTGTTGAAGTCCCACCGCTCTGTGTGCTTTTTTGCGAGTTTTTTAACGTTTTCGATAGCGTAAAAGTTAAGTCAAATTTGTATGCACTTGGAACAGCGCCCCTAGAGCCGAACGTAGGCAAACGTTCCAACTATTCCAGAATATTATTATTAAAAACTCGCATTAAACACACACACACACACACACACACACAGAGAGAGAATACGCTATATTGCACATCCAAACACAATTTACATTCAAAAACAAGATAGTAATAATAATTGTAAATAGACGTGCTTTAACAAAAACCGACTTCAAATAGAAAAAAAAAGATTTTCCAAAACAAATTAATATACACTAAAAACAATAATCATCGAAATCGGTTGGCGTGACATTGATTTATTGAGTTATTCATTTATTTGTCGCGCACGTACTTGATGCAAATTTAAGACTTATATGGCTATCTCATGGATACCATTATCAGAACTGGACTAAATTGAAATGGGACCACACGGGAAGCGTCAGCTTTCTAATAAAAAAAGAATCATCAAAATCGATTCACCCAGTCAAATGTCATGAGGTAACGAACATAAAAAAAACATACAGTCGAATTCAGAACCTCCTCCTTGTTTGAAGTCGGTTAAAAACCAGATACATTTGTACAATAGGCGGTCCTATCACTAAAAGCGATCTCTTCCGGACAACCATTTAAATTACAGAATTTCTGCAAAATATAAAACTATAGCAGTAATGTTGCAGACTAGAAATACAAGGGATTCACGGGAGAATGTGTATTATACAAGCTTAATGCGATGGTAATTACAGATAGTAGTGTGAGCTAAAGCCCGTAGGTACGGTCATCCTGGCTATTTTTGCCGCACAATGTAACAACTGTAATACAGTAATAGGCTTCAACCTCATAGTTTAAGGAGTCTGGATGAATTGCCTATAGGCTTTTTTTTATTGCATAAATGGGAGGACGAGCTCACAGCCCACCCGGTGTTAAGTGGTTACCGGAGCCCATAGACATCTACAACGTAAATGCCACCCACCCACCTTGAGATATGAATTGTAAGGTCTCAGCTTAGAACGGCTGCCCCACCCTTCAAACCGAAACGCATTACTGCTTCACGGCAGAAATAGGCAGGGTGGTGGTACCTACCCGTGCGGACTCACAACAGGTCCTACCACCAGTAAAATAAGACCAGTGAGTCGTGAGCTTTTTCAACTAAATATAAAATGCAAAGTACATTTTTGTACCAAAGGCTAGTTACTGAGGCGAGAACGCGAGGCTTACAAAGTTGCTTGCAAAGCTCGAAGGCTCCCAAACAAGTGTCGATCGCGAATCGTTCGTGGCAGCAAAATAAAACGAGCTTGCAAAGCTTGTCTTATCCTTTACATGTTTATTTATTTGGGTAAGCCCCTTCGCAGGTCACCTGGTCTTAAATTCTTATTTATACCAAAGATAACAGGAGGATACCACCGTAGATTATGAGACATGGCTTTGTATACAGAATCGCCTATTTCTGCCGTGATACAGTAATGCGTTTCGGTTTGAAGGGTGGGGCAGCCGTTGTAACTATACTGAGACCTTAGAGCTCATATCTCAAGATTGGTGGCGGTATTTACTTTGTAGATGTCTGTGGGCTCTGATAAGTACTTAACACCAGGTGGGCCGTGAGCTCGTCCAACCGTTTAAGGATTTAAAAAAAAATCGTGTTGTTACAACAGCTGCCTGACAGTTCGAACATGAATGGATAAATGCTTAACTGCAGATAATTGGTACCTGTGTGCTTAGAGCGAGTTTTTTAACGTTCTCGATAGCGTAATAGTTAACATAAATTTGTATAAGATTGCAACAGCGCCTCTAGCCGCAAACGTAGGCAAACGTTCCAACTCCGTACGAATTTGAGTTAACTTTTACGCTATCGAGAGCGTTCAAGAACTCGCATTAAGCATACTGATTGCAGGATTCCAATACCGGCACAGTTGCGTCGTTCGATACGAATGTACCGGGCATCTTAACCTTTAGGCCACAACGTCTTTAAAAACCGCCCACCTTCAGGCAACAAGTTGAAATATTTTTGCTATGAAACGGTTGTGACATCCTTCGAACCGAAACTCATCACTGTCTTCGAGCAGAGATAGTGACGCTTAGCATTTAGATTTTACATATGCAAACTTGTAATTTCTGTGGGTTTTTATTATTATTATTATTTTTAATTATTTTTTTTCTAAGCTTATGCTAGTAGTACTTTAGTGACATTTACGGACTCGGTCAAGTAAATGTCACGGTTTCTTGGGGTTGGCTAACTATTGCATTATGTGGTTGATCATATTCTATTTGCAGAAACTTTCGTACGATTCTGCACGTGTTTAATATAGCAGCTTTTTGAAGAAGTATGTAGGTGTTAGGTTTTAGGTCAAGGAGCTTCAAACCATGATGTATATGTTTTGGAATAACACCAGTTGTGGACAATACTAGAGGGACATATTATTATTATTATTATTATTATACCAAACTTTACTAAATCTAGTATTACATCATGGAAGCTGTTTGAAAATTGATAAAACCTTAATAACGACGTATTGGTTCAATGATTACGCTGCCATGTCAGCAATCATCGGTAAATACATGTGGTGACAAAAAATCTTTGTTCTATTTGAAGTTATTTGAGAGAGCGAAATAAAATATTATATTAATTTATTAATAGATACGATGTTAGGTTTACTTAAATATTTATGTGTAGAATACGAGAGCCAGGTTTTCGATTACACATTCAAAGCGCCAATCAATTCCGTTGAAGAATTCGTGACGAATTTCTCAATTAATAATCTATTTCATCTTCGGGAATTGATAACGAAAAGTGACGTCACAATCTCGCAAGTAAGACCTCAAGTTCAATGTATCGGTTCAACGCACTTGCAGATCACAAAACGAGCAACGCGCCCTCAATGAGTCTCGGGGAACACCAAAAAGTTCCTCTCCTGACCTACATACGGCTCACGAGATAAAAAGAATAAAATAATAATAAACAAAGTGAAAAATAAAAAGAAATGTAGCACTAAAATAAAAATAATAATGACGGACTTACGGTTGCGCTTCGGTACACAGCGTAGATTACTTCCAGCTAGTACATTGCGGACTATCGTAGCGCTTTGTGACTGAATAGCCACTGAGTTTCTCGCCAGATCTTCTCAGTGGGTCGTTTTTCCGATCCGGTGGTAGATTCTGCGAAGCACTGCTCTTGCTAGGGACAGTGTTAGCAACACACCCGGTTTGAGCCCCATGAGCTCACCTACACGTCAAGGAGAAGCTGATATAGCCTCTAGAAAAAAAAGTGACTGAATAAATTACGTATCAATTTCGATTTTCCACAATAGCTAAGTAGCTTATTTAGGTCGTAGTTTCAGTTTTTATTAGCAAAGATAAACGAGCTGGTTTTCATAGTAACCATCGAGCAGAGTCTACAGTTCATTGTACCGCTTTTTAGAACATAAGATAAAGATGCATATTTATTTAGATGAGATATATGTATATTTAAATAGGATTGGTACTACATCTAGCAATTAATTTAGAATTTTTTACAGACTAAGGGTAATTTAAATTAGTATTATCCATGTAAACTGATCGAAACTGGTGGCAGGATCTCGAGGCAGCTAGAGTTAATTACCAAACCCTTTTCTACGGTGTGAATGGTACTATTCAAATACATTTTTTGAATCAAACAGTCGCGTGCTAATTTTTTTATTTTATTTCAACATCACGTCGGTTTTTGTTACCATATAGGCTTGAACTTTCTGGCACTCATTTACGCTATAGCGCAATCGTCACAAGCGCGTTTTTCATTCACGCTTCGCCGGAATAGTTCTTCTCTTTTTAAAGGAACGTGCCGCGAACTCTTGCTCCGATCTTTTCTTTTTTATCTTTTTCATTTCTTTTTATTCCTACTTTGTTCTTTTTTTAATCATTTCACGAATATGGAGATTCTTTGTATCGTACTCCCGGCGGTTAGGCCTTCATTCATGAGCTTTCTGAGCGAGCGATAGTCAATTTTAGTACGAGTATAGTAATAATTATTAGTTACTATTATTATTAGTTATAATTATTTCTGGTGGTAGGGTGGTAGGTCTTGTGAGTCCGTACGAGTAGGTACTACCACCCCGCCTATTTCTGCCGTGAAGCAGTAATGCGTTTCGGTTTGAATGGTGGGGCAGCCGTTGTAACTATACTTAAGACCTTAGCACTTATATCTCAAGGTGTGTGGCGCATTTACGCTGTAGGTGTCTATGGGCTCCAGTAAATACTTAACACCAGGTGGGCTGTGAGCTCGTCCACCCACCTAAGCAATTAATAAAGAAATAACAATAGTACTTTTATTATTATTGGAATTGTATAGATTGCAGGGCTAGAGGCTTAGCGACCTCATATGGGTGGTATCACCCCACCTATTCCTTCCTCCAGAACTCGCGAAGATTCAGGCTTATTAATAATAAGCGGGAATAATAAGAATAAATAGGAACATTGGCGGAGCTCACAGTGTATTTAACCCATATGAGTATTATGACTCATCATAGATTACCCCAATAATTTATTCGTATAATTGACAGTTAGGTTAGAGACGAATTATTTGGCAATGAAATATACCTAATTGTTAAAATAAATAATAAAAACGGTACAAGAGTCCGTGCGTGACGATGAAAACTGTATTAGAGTTTTCGAAGCGTCAGAAATAATAAAAGGAAAATAAAAAAAAACGCCAGATTAAACCGTAAAAGTAAGATTAATTATGTCCACGACGTACAAAGACTCAAGCAAATACTATGGTTTATTAGGTTTCGTGTTTTAAACTTCATGCCCTACACCCGGGATTCCGTGAATCGACAATCACACACATTAAGCGAAATTTAGTCACATAAACAAACAAGAAAAATCTCACAAAGGGGAGGGTTCCGAATTTAAAGATACTAGAGGTCCCGCAGTAGTCGAAATTCGACTATAATTAATTGGAATTGTCAGTTTGTATACTATTATGATTGTATTTTATACTTCTATAATCACAAATTTCGCCAAGACTACACTATAAAAAAGATTAACAAAGACAAACTATATTTAATCTATTCTCAATTTGATAACAGACGCCAAGAACAAAAGTTTGACAATAAATAGTATGCACGCGTGTGTGCGTCAAATACAAAATGTAGTGTGTGTAATGTTGTCTTTATTGATTTAATGTATCTTTTATGCAAAATTTTAAAAAAATATTAGCATTGTGCACTTCTTCTCTATATTCTCTATAAGTGTGCAAAATTTCATCCTCCTCCGTCCGCGCAATTTTCGTAAAAAGGGATACAAAGTTTTTGCTTCACGTATTAATATATAGATACTTTTCATGTATGTAAATAACTTTTTGTGTGGCATAGAAGGTTTCTGGGTGTTCCGCAAACCTTGGCGCTTCATTAGAACGGATGGACGAGCTCAAAGGTTCAGAAGTAGAGATTTGCTAACAACCCGAGTGGCCCTACGTGAGACCTAACAGCTCAACAGCAGTGGCATCACGACTGCTTTTACCAGATCAGAAACCCACAGAGAAGACATAATGATAAACTCAGGGGGCTGATATTACCAGTACAGGAACCTGGGCTTTGATTGCAGCTATCAGTAGCGTCCGCCAGCACGGAGAAGATTGGGTGGATGCGTTACGTCCTGGGCTCCTGAATGAGCCTGATCGACTTATAAAACGCCCCAATATGTGTTCACAGATAAGGATTCGAAGCATACCTATGACGACAATACCAGTAAAATTGTGTTACCATTAAAACCACGTTAAAACCGAGAATACCTTTCTCTGATTCCTCGTTTTATCATCGGACGCCGCAAAACTTAGAAAGTGTTGGATCTAAGCAATAAAGACACAATCATTTTGTACATTTTTTTTTTATTCTAACTCTTTCTAGTGCAACGTACTTTTTTGTTGTTTTTATCTCGAAGTCCAATTTAACACTTGTCGCACCGCACTCGCGTGGCGCCTTAGTTGCAAAAAGCTCGCATCGGATTGGCGTCGATGTAGTTAAAAATTAAAGGTCAATGACCCTTTGCAAGCTTCTTGGTCATTTCACTTCGTTACGCGAGAATTTAAGTGTAAATATTTCAGATTGCATACTGAGTGATTTAAGAGTTGGAAAATTTAGTAATCGAATGAATAATGTAATAATTCTCACAATCATGGAAATAATCACAAGAGCATACATTGTAGCAATAAAAGTTATAAAAAAGGATAGAACAACTTATATCTGATACACACAAATAAGTCGGCTTGACGGCATATTTCTTTATTTAGAACCATTGTGCATTAATAATTCTATGAAATAGTGTTGTTTGGACAATGTTTTCAAAATCTTATTCAGGGATTATGTTTTTTCTTGTTCTCCAATTATTAGATTAACGTTGTCTCTAAAACTTATGTATCCATTAATATTGAAGCACCAACATATCTGGCAAAAGTAAAAGACGCTTTCGAAAAAAAAAAAAAAATCCCATAAATCTATTAAAATTCAGACATCTACATAAAGATTTCACTGCGTCTTGTAAAAGGCTTTAAATAATCAATATAACTAACAGCCAATGCGCACTATTACGACAGCCCAGCGTTCAAATCAACGAACTTTTTGCGCCAAAGAATGTCCGATAAAAAGCAACCGTGTAATAACAATCTGATTTTGCCGACCGTTAGCGGCGATGGCTCGCGATCCCCCGGTCCATTGTCCGATTCCGGGCAAAAAGATAACAGATACGTGAGTAATTTTATCTTTAACACTTTAATTTGGTTGTAAGTGTATTTAATAATTTTTTTAAATGGCCTCCGCCGTAATGAATGAACGTGATCCATTATGATTATTTAATTGAATTTTCACTTGGTTGTAAACTAATAGGTTATTTTGTTTTAATGTTTTGTGTTATTTTGCTTGAATTCACTGATATTTTTATTTATTTTTAAAGGCCATTTTTTTCATTTTATATAGATCGAACGCGTCTTAGTACCTAGTGCCATCTAGTTGTAAGAAAGCGAAACAAGCATTAATTTTAAAATCTACAATTTTCAATTAGTGATTTCTTTTGAATGTAGGGAAAATATTATCTGTGGTTTTTTTGTTTTTTGAGTTGTAGCTTTGTGTAGTGATTAGTATTTTATTATTGATGAGAAAATGCAGAGCAGATCACCTATCAGCTGCTCATCTGCGCAAAGCATTTTTTGTTTAATCTATACTAATATATAAATCTACGGTGGTTTTTACGGATGTTCTGTTATAACTACTGAACCATGCATCCGATTGATTTGAAACTTGGTATCCATGTAGAAAATACATGTACTTAATGGATAGGCTAATATTTATATGAGTGTTGGACTCCCTACACCAGTTGCGGGTGCGTTAATGATGAGAATCTTTGTGTGGGTGAGAAATAATAATGTTAATTTTAAATGCCCAGTGAAGCGGACGGGTACAGCTAGTTTATTCTAAATGTTGAAAAACACACAGTTAAAAAACACATTTCAAATTCTGACAAGATTTCTGTATCGGTTACCTAGTTTTAAATAAACAGTTGGTCCTTTGTATGTGTTTTCTGAACAAAAAAAAACTGAAAATTATGAATAATTTATTACCGATTGCGTTAGTTGAATTCAGCTGATTGTTCAGCTGAGTATGCGAATCCTGCAAGCAGGTACCTATCAATTTTTCTAATGAAATACGTACAGAACATTTGTTCACGATTGACTTCCACGGCGAAGGAATAACATCGTGTAATAAAATTAAACGCGCAAAAATTGTATAATTACTAGACAATTAAGACATAAACTTCATGTACCATATGGGATTAACGTGTCTGCGGGCTTCCGTAACCTCTTAACACTAGATGGGCCGTGAGCTTGTTCACTTAAGGATGCAATAAGAAAGTGGCAATTTATAATTGTTTTCCGCTTCAGTTAGAGCATTGGACATTTTCGCCTTCAGGAACATTACAATATCGAAGTCACTAATTTTTCTACTCTACTCTGTGTGTGAAAGCTGTCAAATGTCATAGCATTTTGCAAACACCTCAAACTTGTACAGCCATTACAGTATTGAGATTTCCACCTTATATTTCAAGGCAAACTGGAGAGTTCTCTACCTATGTTCAGTAATAAGCAATCGTCACTCTCAGTTTCAATTAATTTTTATTTGCAGCCATGTGTGAGTTTTCTTTTAAAAAAAATTACAAATTTTCGCGGCCATTTTTCGTATACCTTTACTGATTCGTCATTTGAGGGGGATGGGATGGAGTAATGGGAGAGATGTTCTCTGCACTAAGCGCTTCACTTTTCCCCCTTTGCCTTTTCATGAGTGTGTCATGCGAGGTTCGGACGTGGATTGTTGAACGACAGAAAGATTTAGTCGGTTCGACTCCGACATGCCCCGCCCTCCATCCCTAGTGGAGGGCGGAAGTCCGGCGAGGACTTTTTGGCGGGAACGCGAGGAGAGAATTTGTGTGATTTGTTTTATTTTGTCTATTTAGTGTTTTTTCAGGTTTAAATGTGTAATAACGATGGCTTATTAATTGTTTAATATCTGTGAAAGTGCACAAATGTGGGAAAATTATTCAAAGTTGTGGGACGTAGCTTCTCGGGATCCTCCAAAAAGTCCACTGAAAAAAATCTCAGTAAATGACCACCATTTTACTGAAATTACATTTCATCTCATATCATCTCATCTCATTTCATTTAATTTCATCCCAGTTGATTAATGTTTCAAATTAATCAGCTTCATTTCATTTCATTTCACTCCATATAATCATTTTTCATAACAATAACAATATAAATTAAAATAAAACATGACTTAAAGGTTTTAGTTACCAGATCATAAAATCCCTTTAAAAAAAGCCGGCGATTTTCTGCTGACCAAAAAAACCGATTCTTCATCTAGCTTCAGTAAGCCAATTTCGGTATCAACCGAATTATAAAAGAATCTTCATCGTAATTTAAAATATAGTTGCACACTCCAAATTACATGTTCATTGTGTATAACGGATGTACTTTTTGAAATAAATTGTCACGCGAGCGCGTCGTTTGAACACATGTTTAATATAAAACTTTACACGCAGGAGAAAGTCATAGTCTTCACTGTCAACATGTACCTATCTTATTGAAGCGTGGATGCAGCAACTAACGCTGGACCATATAGATATTGGGATCGAGTCCAAAAACTGATTACCTCAAAGCAGTACGTTTTGGACGTCGTCGTGGCCTAAAGGATAAGACGTCCGGTGCATTTGTATGTTGCGATGCACCGGTGTTCTAATCCCGCAGACGGGTACCAATTTTTCCAATGAAATACGTATTTCTGCCGTGAAGCAATAATGCGTTTCGGTTTGAAGGGTGGGGCAGCCGTTGTAACTATACTGAGACCTTAGAACTGGAGCTGTATCTTCTTAACTTGTCTCGCTATTATAGCATGAGAAAACCATATAAGTCTTAAATTTGCATTAAGTACGTGCGCGACAAATAGATGAATAATTCAATACCTCAATATCACGCCAAACGATTTCGATGATTATTGTTTGGAATTAATTTGTTTTGGAATATCTTTTTTTTTCTATTTGAAGTCGGTTTTAGTTAAAGCATGTCTATTTACAATTATTGTAACACGAACGTCACTCTATTTAATGACATTTTGGGGGACACTTTTTACGGATAGAGTATATTATCTCTAAGAGTCGGTCGTTTTGTAAGTAAATTGGGTGAGTAAATTTCACAGTTTGTCCTTTTGGTATTCCTGCTCATTTCTTAGCCAGTCATCATCTCGGCTTCACGTGTGGCTTATACACAAGGATATATACCACGTCTGTGCACTCCGCGACTCGCCACATTTTATATATATTTTACAGGCGCAAACTGCGGCATCTCTTGGATTGTTCATCGTCTTCTAACTTTCGTATTATAGAATTATCTCTCATTACCTCTATACCTCAGATAATGTCAACAATGTGAACATACAGGGAGTACTTTAAGTGTTTCCGAAAAATAAGGCAGCTAAGGTTCCTGATAAGATAACATTGAAAAACATTAAATGACACAGAACTAACTAAAGGAATATAATTTTATTTATTTAAATTTCAATTTTTCAGTTGGTCCCGCTACACCCTGTATATGGAGCTGTGATTCCATACCTCCATCTCAAGATGTGCGAAGAGATATCCTTTATGCTGCCCATGGATAATGCTTTAGCCTGTTGTTCATAATATCCTCTACCCTTCCACTTCAATAACAAAACGTTCACTATAAATAAAACAAAAACAAAAAAAGAAATTAGTACTAACACTTAAATAGTGCCGTAAAGTAAACTCGATTTATCTGCACAATTAACTTTATAAAAAGCTTCCAAGATTTTATTGGTCATCACCAAGTTATTGCCTATTAAAATATTTATGGTTTAAATTAGTTTATGAACGCGTAAAACACGTGACAAATGCCACCAAAAGCCAATGGTTCTCTGAACACCATTTAGGACTAGATTATCCGGCCTTTATCTACACATATAATATGTTAGTGTATGAGAATGAATCCCTATTTCCCTTGTTCACGGCATCACGCGTGAACGATTGGACCGATTTTGCTAATTATTTTTTTCTTGTATTTGTTATTGTCAGGAAAAAGTTCTTGTTAAGAATATTGTAAACTCAATTCTGGGTAAAGCTACCAAGGGATTCAACGGTGAAAGGGTTGGAGCATCATACCAGCTTTATTGCGATTTCTAGTCAGCATTTACGGGCGGTAGGGCGTATCTTTATCACTGGCAGGTACATCTAGCTTATTTCTGCTGCGAAACAGTAATGCGTTCTAGTTTAAAAGGACGGTGAGACATCAATAAGATTTATATATCTTAATGCATACGTTGTGTAAATGATTACGAGTACTTGAGATTCGTGGTTTGTTTGTTTTACAATTTAACTCACTTATTAGTGTTCATTCGACGAATGTTTTGTCACATATATGATATAAATTTACGTTATAGTGGTTTGCCGTAATTTATGTGTATTATCTATGGTTTGCCGGATGAAAATTCACGAATGGGTTAAGAGAGAGAGAAAGAGTCCTTAGTTTATGGGCTAGCCAAATAACATCGAGTCGAAAGGCCAATTCGATATCAGAAAAAATAATCTGTTTACCCGAAGAAATTTATCGTTAATGAATTTATGTTGATTAGTTAATAAAAAAATACAATATTAATATTATCATTTGGATACCAATGACGAAGCTATCAATTTGAGGAATTAGTATTTGGTATACAATTTATTAAAGCACCATTTAAATAAAGCAAAAGACATTGTCAAACAAAACACGTTAAGCACTCTCAGCGCGCGTATCGGCAGCCATAACTTAGGTTTTAGGGCCGTTTTGACCTTTAACTTTTTATAGTTTTCTAGAAATAGCGCGGCCCGACCTACAGACGTTCTCGGAACTAGTCGGTTCGGTTCCAAGCTTGAGGAGACACAAAAAATACACACTAATACGTTAATTTAAATATTCACTATGTATACGATAACTAAACGCAATAAGTATTTTGTTTGAATTTAGTATCCCATTAAATGTACCACCTATCCTATATTTATAGATAATATTTAAGCATAACTCAAAATGAAACGATTATGGAGGGTAGAAGTAAGGAGCACTATCTTGTCTAAGGAACAAATTGAAAAAACAGTGCTAGTGTAGGCAGTGGAAATGATATGAATATAGCAGTTTCCCAGTATGAAGTTTTTTTATTGTATAGATGGGTGGACCAGCTCACAGTCCACCTGTGTTAAGTGGTTACCGGAGCCCAGAGACATCTAAAACGTAAATGCCACCACCCACCTTGAGATATGAGCTCCAAGTATAGTTACAATGGCTGCCCCACCCTTTAAACCGTATTACTGCTTCACGACAAAAATAGGCAGGGTGGTGGTATCCAAACTGCTAATCAATATTCAGGTATTAAAAAAAAAAAACATTTTCTGACAGGAAACATCCCGCCCGTTTACTGGCATTTTAAAATAATCAATATTGAAAAATAAAACCGTAGACATGGACGTGACCACGGAAATACACAATATCATTTTTATTGTTTGCAACCTGTTACAGATTGTATAAGTGTAAATTGGTTTTGTTAGTATTTACTTTATACAATACAAAACAATTTATTGCGCCTAGATAGACTAAAATACCGACAATGTACAGAAAAATTGAATGAGTAAAGTTAAACTTAAAACTAAAGTACAATAGACGGACTTATCACTGAAAGCGACCTCTTCCAGTCAACCTTGTGTAACAATGTTTACAAATTCATCATGACCTTTATTGCTACAAATCAGCATGAATAACATGCTAATATTGCAAATTAATTCAAAATATAAAATTTATATGTTTAAGGCTGCATAGCCCTTGATATCTTGGCCCGTTCCATGTCCAAGCGATCAACGAAACGGCCACTGGCGGCAAACAGCAATGGCAGCTTTCACTTCCAATTTCTTTTAACAATAACTATTATAAACGAGCTCTGCATTTAATTCGTTATCAATGCTGTGTATTCCGTTAGTTAATTTCTTAACTATCGCGAGAAGTATTGCCGCTAACCGTGACGGACGGTTCAGTTTGGTGTGTCGTTGGCTAGTGGATGTTTGAACATTAAAATAATAATAATATACATACCTATTATTTTCTATCACTAGATATTTATAAAATTATCTAGCTCTATATAAATGTCATTAGTTCTGCTTAAATCTTATTCTAGGCATCTCAATTATTCAAATTTTAGTAATTTGTATTGCACTATCACCATTTTATAAAGCCAGCCAAAAGACAATATGAAACCGAATTATCACCATTTTATAACGCCAGCCAAAAGACAATATGAAACCGAATTTTATAGCGATATACTTTTTAGAACTATATTAAAACGGATTGCAATCTAATCAGCCATATTCATGATGTGACCCACAAAGAGTGTTACATTTTTAGTACCTACACCCTAAATTCGGTTTTAAAGGTTTTAAAAAAAAAAAAAAATTGTTGGTATTTTGCAGATTTTAATGAGGATGTGAATTTAAAGGAAAATAAACCAAAACACAATTAAATAAAATCTAGATCACATCTAGATCGATAAGTCAGAATATACGTATAAGTAAAGTATGAGCCATAAGTTTATGAGTTTATTAGTAGCCAGTTAAGAATTCCTTTGACGAGGGAAGGTGGGTAAGACAAGGCACGATGCTCGTCGCAACGTGAACCACCACCCACTTTGATACATGAGGTCGAAAGTCCCAATTTCAGCTAAGTAATTTAATTGAAATTCAATTTCAAACATTTTAAGAGTAATTACTTCACTGGTACATTTTACGTACTGCAGCTGTAAAGGGAAAACAAAATACGTTGACATTTCTAGTGATGTCGTGTGCACTGTGCAATTAATTAGGGCGAGCAGAGTTGCGATTTACTAAGTACATAACTGCGAGTATAATAACAATCATTAGTACTGAATGAACAATATCCACTGTTAGCAAATTGTTTTAAGCACCAAGAGATTCCGAAAGTCTCCGTGCTAACGACGAGTTTAACATTACTGAATAATAACTATTTTTGTAATTTTTTTTTACTTTGAATTGTTTTCAATATAAAGTGAACAAATGGCAAACAGAATAAATTAATTTAATATATTTCTTAATTTAAAAGATTCGTCCCGTCGTGAGCATTATGCAATTACCAATTAACCTGAACTTAACTTTGCGTTCTGTCTATGGATTTGACGGATTCCATCACAAAAATCAGAAGGACAAAGAACTCAACTGTCCGTCTTTAAAAAAATAGCTACCTAGATTACGGCACTGGTTACTGGTAAATATTGAAAATATTAAATAAGACTGCATCAGACAGCAAAATAAAACAAAATCTATCGATCATCGTGCATTCTCGTTACCCTTTGCAAAACCTTTGCGACCATATTTTCGGCGGAGTGCGGCAGTTACCATGGCAACCGTGTCGTTGTTTTGCCAATCGCCCCGCGTCTATTCATTTTGTTTTTGTTGCGCTTTTTTGGGCGCGGAAATATAGGCACAGGGAATCCAGCAGACAAAGCCTGCATGCGACGTGGCGTGATTGTGTGTGTTCTATGTTTACATTGTCTACATACATGTAGCCTTTGTATGTGTATATGTATGAATCTGGATTATTACGTTTCACATTGATAAATACTGATTTTTTTCATATAAGTATTAAACAAGCCTCCATTATGAACTCAGGGAGAAATTTGTGTGGATTTTAAAATGACTGTCATTGACAACTTAATGACAACTCAAGTTTCAGCAAAATGACAACTTAAGTTTCATCGTTCTCCTCTATCGCATCGATTTAACTTAGAGAATTAAAATATTTTATAATATTGAAATATTATGTATTAACTCACAATGTCATTCTATATAAAATTATGAAATTTATGCTGTATATTATGCTGTATATATACAAATAATAGATGGATACATTTTTTTTTTATAATCATGATCTTAAATCAACGTATCTATCATACCATTAATAACTACTGTTTTCAATTAAGATCTTAAATATATTTTCTTCTTATCATTGTCAATGTACGGGGTACGTTGGGATTCTAATAATTTCATTCCAATAAAGCGTAAAAATACATTAGAAAAGCTTCATTTAACTCGCATTAACTGTCTGTATGTTTGTATAGGTCAAATTTTGCAAGTTAATTCAGAGCCACTTCTTGTCTCACATGTTGGTTCAAATTTTATTACTATGGTTTTTTATGGTTAGCATGACCTGAATCGGCAGATTAACTCTAGATTTCCTCAACGGTCCACGGTTTTAAGTTCTACCGTGGTTCCTGTACTCAGGGTTGGGTCTAGACTCTAGACTAACGAAATCTGAATTATTAGCAGTATAGAAAAGAAACATATTAGCAGTAGAGATATTCAGTTATGATAACCCATTCTAAGTGTGATCAGGGTCTGATCTGCTCTCAGGATTCTGAATGAAGAAAGAACAGTCCTACGTTCACGGGCACGAAAATCGATATTCGTTATTCGCTATACATACCTACATAAATATCGAATATCAGTCACAACAATGGCTGAACAAATGATGTTTTATACAAGGAACACAAGATGCATATTGCAATATTCTATGTCTTTTCTATTGTATTATCAACTGTCCAGACGTACGTGGCCTTAATTAGAATCAAATCGCTAGGAGGTCTCCTTTCCAAAGAACTAGACTGCACTTAATGAACAAGTAATGGACTATGCAACAATGACGCGTTAAATGAAATGTGCAGACTTAGTACCTAACATGTCTAATGAACATATAATAAAAATCAATTTTAGACAAGTTAATATCGCGACAAGCTTTTCTATTGCACATTCATATGTGGTACAGTTAAGTAACTAAATGTGAAACATTTATGGGTTTGATTTTTTTTTAGAGAAAGAGAGAGAATGTGCTTTAAAGTACACAAAAATAAAGATGCAAAATATTAAATAAAAAAAGTACAATGTGCGGTCTTATCGTTAATACCGATCTTTCTAGACAACCATCAGGTGGATAAGAATCACTTATGAAAATAAATGAATTTTTATGGGATTAAAAAACACATATTTACGAATTTAAAACATATTAATCTTTGCTTGCTTGCTCGTCGATCTTTGATTTAATCGCTAACAAACTTCACATGGTCTCCCGCTAAGCCAATTTAAAGATTTCTTGAAAATTTCATCGAAATGGTCCAGCATTTTAGGCGTCTAAGGAACATACACACACATCGACTTAATATGTGTAGATTGATTTCTCCAAAACATTACTTTTTTTTCCTACCTCTAAGTTGACAGTCTAGAGAGACCATCGCTGGGCTAGTAAGTGAGCTCACGGGGCTCAAACCTGACGATATTGCTAACACGAACCCTAGTAAGAGCCGTGCTTCGCAGAATCTACTACCGGATCGGAAACGCAACCCACTGAGAACATCCGGCGAGAAACTCAGTGGGCTGTCTGTGGGTTAATTTACTCGCCGAGCCCTTCATCGCAAGCGGCGGCTTCGACGAGAACGATGACCGGTCCTTGGGGTACCTAAAAGCATCGTTAGTGGACCGGGAGGCAACATTACTTCTACATTATTCTGTTGTCAAGTATTAATGCATTGAAAGGTGATGTACTGTTAAAGTGAGACTTCGAATTCACGTCTCAACGTGGGTGGCGATATTGACGTTGTTAATGTCAGTGGCACCGGTAGCCACTTTGCACTAAATGAGCTGTGAGCTCGTCCACCCTTCTTAGCAATAAAAAAATCTTTGGCTCGTGTATGTCTTACCGGCGCTTTTATAAGGCTAGAAAAATCTTGCTGACTATTGCATTAAAACGATTGAAAATTAAACGTTGGATTTAACTTTTTTAAACTATTTTTTTTTGTTTTCCTGCCACTAATAAAAATTTTTTTTGTTCAATTTCCCGGGAACGAATTATCATTAAGAATTGAATCAGTCAACTTGGATTACATTTTGTAATTTTACGTTATATTTGGTATAGTCTTCTCGGCTGCAGAACATTAATATTGTGTTACAAATACTTCATATATTTCCGATCAAGATATTCTTCGCACAAAGGTAATGCGTTAAGTAACAATTTTTTTTACAAAAGAGTTCGGAAACATTTAATCGTAATGCAATTTTAGTTTTGAGTTATTTTGCTAAAATAGTACGCAGGGGCTTTGTTCCGTCTGAAGTTAGCCAATGATTGGTTGCGTACGTTTAGAATAAACTCGCCACCCAGGTTTCACGGCTCACAAGATTCTATAATATGTTAGTAAATTTCAAACAATAATTATAACTTAAGCAAATTCTCATAACTGCGTGTTATTACACCTTTTTTTAATTTAAAGTCAAGTTGGTCATGACTTAATATTACTAAATACAAATATTTGACAAAACAATAATGGTATGTACTGGTTTTAGAACGCACAGTAGAATGAGTGAGATATGAAGTTTGAGCTGAAGTTGTGAGCAAAACGAATCTGTTCGCGAACAGTGTTTCGCAATATAACTTTTATAGCAAATTAGAATACAATCAAAAAAATGTTATCCAGCCTCAGGACTGGAGTACAGGGCTTGGTAGGTAAAATTTCACTCACAATCATACATAAACTTTGGATATAACAGGGTTATATAATTATTGTTTTGACGTTTGTGATACCTATTTTTCTACTGAAAAAAGTGATCGTTTTTGATTTCAGTGGCGTATATCGTCTAGGTCAATTCAGACCACAGCATCAAGGCAACATGACAGTCTATTTGTCCACCGAGACACTCCTGAGGACAACCCGAGCATTCCCTTTGAGTTCTCGCAGGCCAATCAAAAGGTGTGCCTTCATTTGTTATTGCTGGATCTGAATTTGAATCTTTTGACAATTGAAAATAAAAATAAAAGACGATTTTTAGTATTCTAATAAGTAGTTATAGTTTTTTCTAAGTTAAATAGAATTAGATAACAAAAAGGAAATCCAATTTTAAAAAATTCTAAATTTTTTTTTCTTGTTTATTATATTGTCTTAGTTCAAATGAAAACCTAACAAAACTTGAAGAAATCATTCAAATCTGAATTCAATAATATTGCCATCTTAATAATGCCATGTACCATTATTTCTCAAAAGAATTTAACCATTGATATTGTGACTTGGAGACACATTTTCAGATAAGTGCTACACAATGCCATAGCTATAGGTACCGCATAAGCACATAACAACAGATGGAGCGTCTGACATCTGGCAAAAATATTAAAAATAAAAATAAAATAGTATGTTTTTTTGAATTCAAATGTATCAATCAATATTAATTTTTGTTTTCCAGAGAGTAGAGGCTTTGTTGGCCATTTACCCTGAAGGTCACAAGCGAGGTGCCATGATTCCTTTACTGGATCTGGCACAACGACAGAGTGGAGGCTGGCTACCGATTTCAGCTATGCACAAGGTGGCTGAGATCTTAAATCTTCCAAAAATGAGAGTTTATGAAGTAGCTACATTTTACACAATGTTCATAAGGTAAATATTAGCTATTAAAAGCTATATTATTTACTATTTAAATATTATAAGCACCTTTAGAATTATAGAGACCAATATCGAAATTTTTGGATTTCGTCTTTAATTCAAACAATGGACCTAGCACGACCCTTTTCAGTGATTCTTAGTAATCAAATGACCAGAAGTAGCTTATAAAGGGACAAAGCTATCCATCGGTCTCTTTCACTCCGTCCCCTTCCTCTACGTTTTTTCGGTTTGAGAACTTTAATCGATGTTTTCCAAAAAACACATTTTTTGAGTTGGGTCTTTATAATTCTAAAGGAGCGTTATATGTATAGACAATATACATATACAATTCATAGATATTTTTCAATTTTTCTTCCAATTGTTTTTTTTACAAAAAAAAAAAAAACTCACGTTACACTTGGTGTTAAGTGCTTTCTGAAGCCCTTAAAGATTAACAGCGTCAATTTTGTGATGTCTATGGGTTCATTAACATGAGGGGGCCATGGTCTCAGTTACCTGTCCAAGCAATAAAAAAATTATCAGAATTATTAACTATTACAGACGACCAATTGGTAAATACCATGTCCAAGTATGTACGACTACCCCTTGCTGGCTTCGAGGCTCTGATGCCATATTGAATGCAATTAAACAGGAAACAAACTGTGAGGTTGGAGGCAACAGTGCTTGTGGAAAGTTTTCCGTTTCAGAGGTTCGTACCAAATTGTCATTTCTTTTGAAACCATCAGCATAGTGTCTTATACAACAACATGACACATAATAATACTAAGGTTAACAATAATTTTACATTTGATTGTTAAATATGTTATAAATACTTGAAAGCAGTAGAGAGAATACACAGTCCATGGACCACAGTCATTGCATGCCCATCATCAGATGCATATTAAATTTGAAAGCTTTGAATAGAAGAATGTATTTGAAATTTTATATTAAATATCAATCTAATAAAATTGTTTTCCTAAGGAAATATTATGTTATTTTTCATTATAAAATAACACTAATTTGGCTTGGATTCTAGACTAAGAAAGATAGGATAGATTTGACTATGCAGATATTTATTGCTTAATACACCAAATGAGCCTACATTAAAGGTGTATTTGATTTTTCGTTTTAGTTTACCTAACATAAAGTATGTCCATAATACAAAGTTCTAAGTACTGATAGTTGTTAGCTTGTTACCGATGCCTATAATTGGAAATATAATATGTATAAAGATAATTTAAAAGATACTACGGTTACTCACTGTTAATGTGCTTTGAGATTCATTTCACATTACTTATTTATTTCAGGTTGAATGTTTGGGGGCTTGTGTGAACGCCCCAATGATACAAGTCAATGATGATTACTATGTAAGTTATTATATTTATCTGTAAGTAAATTAAAAAATTACTGATATAAATTCTTATATCCTTGATCAAACATTTCAAATGATTCTAAAGTATTGTAGTCATGTAGTCAATGTAGTAATACGTAAATTGTTTAAAATATCTGTATAACCCATATAAAAATCAGGTGTAACGCATCTCAATCATGTAGAAATGAAACCTGTAGAAATATATTATCTTATTCTCTCGCAAGCTAAATTCCATAGTAGTATAATATGTCTGCGTCTTTTTAGTTTCGTTTTCTGACTGATATTTTTCTTCGTCAAATTGCATTGAGTTTAAATCACAATGAAGCTAATTCACATTAAACATTTACAGGGTTTTTTAATAAAAAAAGAGGCTGATTAATAAATGAAATGTTTTGTTACAGGAGGACCTGTCTGTAGAAGATACAAAAGAAATTATCAGCAAATTAAAGAAGGACGAGAAACCAAAACCTGGGCCCAGGTATTTCAATTTCTCATATTTTAGATACTGACAATCTGTAACCCACTTCTTCTGGTGTGTGATAATTGATGCATATGAACTATTGAATACACATTAAAAACAATTATTTTTATGTATGACAGTGTGAATAGTGTTAAAAATGTGCTAGGATCATAAGGTATTAAGTATTTTAAAATATTTAAAAAATATAAAATTTAATATGTATTAAATTTTATATTTTATATAAAATTTAATATGTATTAAATTTTATATTTTACATATTAAATTAATAAATATTAAATATCATTAAGTATCATTAAGTTGGCCTCGTAACCTATTATTGACATACGAGTCTCCAGCATGTTGTGAGCCTGTGTAATATGCTAACTGTACTGCAAATCAAACATGCATTTCCTTTTTTGCCAATGAAATTAACGGTTTGATCTCACGTCTAGAGATGGGTGTCTAAATATTGTTTAATTGTCTATGACAATTTCTTAACACTGAACAAACTAATGAAGTTTTTTATTTTTTTACGTCCATGTAATTTCAGGAGTGGAAGATTCGCGTCCGAGCCTCTCGGAGGATTGACCTCGCTGACTGAAGAACCCACAGGGCCTGGCTTCGGAGTACAAGATGCACTCAAGGCGTAAATCTGGTGTTGTCTTGTGTAAATAGGAATTATTTAAATAAATCATGTTAGTGAGCTTCTGTTTTATTTAAGTACGTAAAATTTTGAGGTATCTGCTAGTGGTATGAACGATATTATACATAAAGATAAACATGAAATCCCAACTTATTAAAACAAAAAGTGTTTTTATAGAAATATTGTTTTCCATTCATTCATCATCATTATTCTACCGGCACGCTATGATGGCCGTTTTCACGTTTGTCCACTCATGAAGTCTCGTATTAATAGTAATTACATTTGAATTTCATACTTCAGTGCATTTGATGGAGCAAACTGGTGTTCTGTATTGTCAATAGTGACGTGCAGTTAGTCATAAAATTTATCGAATGTAATATTGTAGGTATTGATTTATAAACTATATATATTAGGGAGACTTTTTCCCTCGATTTTACCGGTCAACACAAGGCGTTCAAAATTGCTGGTATTCCTGCGAGTATCCCTGAGTTTCATTAGATGCTATAAAATAAATAGAACACATAAAAGAGTTTTAGGAGCAGGATCTTGAGACACTATTGCAACTCGTTTTTTCAATGATCTTCAAGGTGCATTCCGGTTTTTAACCAAAATTGATCTCACGTATTTCATTAAGACTGTTTGTTAGTCGCGTTGTGGCGTCTGTCAATGGCTTACTAGGATGATTGTGATTTTTTATTTTCATAACTATAAAAACCATTCCGCAAACACTGTGATCCTGTCCTTGAACTTCCACTGCTTTCCATTCATTCAAAATGCTCACCTCTTTTTTAAACAATCATTTTATTTAGAGCCCTAATTCCTATTTTGATCTATTATGTACTGGCCGCATCGATGGATAGGGGCCGTGCTGATATCTCTGCTAACATTTATATGATATCTCTGCTAAGAAGGGAACCTCTAATTGTAACAGACTTCAATCGTGCTTAAATTAGATATCTATGGGCTCCGATAATCGCTTAAAATCATTCGTGCTAGCTTCTTGTTCTTTTTTCCTTGAAGTATATCCTCTTAACGTACTACATACGCCAAATCCCTGGCATACATTTTACGACCGGCTGCATTTCAATCCTCTTTGTGTTATATAATTATCCAGTAAGTAGTACATTCATCACGTACCTACATATCATAGAAAGAAATATTTCTGTTTCTTCTTTTGGTGTGTCATTTCCTTCATTGATTTTTAGTCCTATGATTTGAATTTGATTATTATTTAAGAACATTGACGCTGATATTTAGATGTTCAGTTACCAAAAATATGAAAATTTCACATTTTATTCGTTTTCCTTTATTTTCATGATAATGTTTGGGTTGTGACATCATCTACCTGTATTTTTAAATATTATTTTCATAAATATAAGCCATTTTCAATCAAGCCCAAAGTTAGTAAAAACGTAGATAAACCACGAAATCTGTTTATCACCGTTGCAGCGATAATGATAACTCCATGCGCGCTTTTACACACTACGTAAAATCACATTTTCAATGTATTAATCGTGGCATTTTGACGTCAAACCTTAAGTAGTTTTGAAAATTAGCTACTAAATACAAATTTTCCATGATTATAATAATGAACATGTGCTCATTCGTATTTATGATTAAATGAAGTGTATGATAGTAGTTGATCCAGTGAAATTTTAGTTAATAATTTATTGAAGTAGTGAAGGTTTTAAACATTACTTTAATTTAACATTCAGTGTAAAATTGGGTTAAAAATTGGATAACTAGTGTCGAACCCAATACCAATAAAGTGCTTTAAAAGTATTTTAAATGAACCGCAAGCAATACAAAAATGTGCCGAACAGGGAAATCAAAGAATACACAAAAATAGAGCTGTGGGATACGGACTCCAAAGATTATGGATATGTAAGCTTTTTAACATTTCTGATTGTTTTCATTTCATTAAACATTAAACCGTGATAAATCACCACGTCATCAATGTCAAAAGAGTTTGTCAGACTATAGCTTACTTGATCAATGTCATCAATCATCGTTGTGACAAAATGTAGCTAGAGTATAAATTAATTCTGAGCACAGAATGGAGGACCAAATTTTATTCAGATAATTATGTAACTTTGAATTTTGATAATTTTTCACATAAACTCTTTCTTTTCTATAATTCTTGATCACCAAGTAACACGCAAGAACTGAAAACAGCCATTTAAAAAAATAGCAGAATATTAAACGCTATTTTTATTAAGTTTTTAATTATTTTAGTATTGTAATGCTTTTATGACATATTATCTCATCATGGGTAGACTAAAGTGATCTTATAGTGTAGTAAATCATATTTGACATTTATTTTGTCTCTTCGATACTGTTATCGCAATCGATTTTGAAATAATTTTGCGATGGTTTAAGCAATTAAAAGTTTTAGTTAGTTAGCTCTTTGTTTTTTTATGCTACTGCTGATAGCCTTGACAGGCTATTTCAGCTTCACACTAGCGTGTAGGTGACCTCTCGGAGCTCAAACCGGAAGTGTTGCTAGCATTGGCCCTAGCAAGAGCAGTGCTTCGCAGAATCTACCGCCGGATCGGAAACGCGACCCACTGAGATGATCAGGCGAGAAACTCAAGTGTGTGTGTCTATGAGTTAATTTACTCCTCGAGTCCTTTGTCGCAAGCGACGGGTTCAGCGAGGACGGTGACCAGTGCTTGAGGTACCTAAAAGCACCGTTAATGGACCGGGAGGATCCGTAATGACGTGTTTAGGGCGACGTCGACTGTTTACCATTGGTCCACAGGATCGGGTATGTAATTTCCGGCGGCCATAACAAGAGGATTTTCGTATCGTGCCGCCTTCTCAAAGTGTATAAAGCTTAGAATATACTTTTACTTACTTTTATAGGAATGAATGGAAGGAGGAAGGAGAGAATAAAAATTTAATTCTATTTTAATTGGGCTATGTAGAGGTAAGAAATTACAATGAAGATATAGACAGGCCAAAATAGTAGTAGACAATATTAGTTTCTCACATTAGACTTCTGGCCTATTTTACAATTAGATGGTAATCATGTTAATTGTAAGGACGTATTAGCGGATGTTTCTTAGTTGTTCACTATAAGAAAATATACAATTAATTGCTTTATTCATTGGTGAAAGCATTGTTTATATAGACTGATGAACATAAATAATCTGGTACCACTGGTGGGAAGGCAAGTACTTGCTTTTTCGTTTATAGCTTTGTGGATGCTTATAACTCGATATGGAATAGCTTATTATTAGGTCTGTTCGATTTTTTGGCTGAAAATGCGAGGAATGACAATTTGTAAATTGTTTAATCGATTCAATGTTTTGATACTCAGTTTATTAACGGTGGCTTATTATGTAATTTTTAATATTTGTGAATGCGCATGTAAGAAAATGAAAATGAAATAACTGGACGTAAATTTTTAAACAAAAAAATCATTGAACTTTTAATAAGTTCCCAGCATATATCTTCTCATCTCATCCAACACCAACAGTATTTCTCTTTTTATATTTAATCCCTTCCATTTCGCTTTCCCTAGATTAAACTTCGTTACAAAATATATAGCTGTATGGGCTATGTTTTCTGTGTCTGTACATTTAACGACGCAAATAAAAAAATGTAACTTGATTGGGGATGTCACTTGCTTGATATATTTCAGTAGACTTCTCTTTCTCGTTGATTCGTGTCGTCTTTTCTGGGAAAAAATGTCTATCGGGGCCTAAATCTTTAGGCATTGTGTGTGTGAACAATGAGAAATAGTCCGACACGTAAATATGAACCTTTTTCTAAAGAAACCATTGGTAAAGAAACGGATAAGCACTCGCTAGGCAGCCAAGACACCGCTAGTGTGGTGAGTTGCTTTGTTGAAATTATCGATTTTGTTTGTTAAGACTTGATATTATTGATTTGTAGGTGTTAGTCATTAGTGGAGAGTGTTCTAGTACATGCTAGGTGAAAAAAGACGATGACGCGGGTACTATATTTTGGAAGAATTATCTGAAGATTTATATTAGTTGGCTACTTTGCTGTTGGTCGATACGTTGTATTGAAAGAAAAATCCCTTGAATCGCTTAATTTAAATAAAAATGATCATGATTATTGAACGTTGTTACGTATTCATGATTTGAGAATGAAAATGTTGACAAAAATTAACATCAAGGAGATTTTACTTTCATTATGTTATAATTGTGTGAAAGTAAATCAAACTTTCGTTTAACATAATTAATAAATAATAATACGCCGCGGACTGCCACAAAAATATCACTTTCAATTTATGTAGAAATACTTTATCCAATTATTCAAATTGTTTGCTTTAAATGAATTGCTGATTCAAAATAAAGGGTATTCTTAAATTACAATTACTTACAATAATTATTTAAATATTAATAAAAACAAAATCTTCCAAAGAAAATTAATTCCAAGCAAATCAATTAAAATAATACAATTACTAAGTACAAATTGAATGCATTTGAATGAACAAAGTATTTCAACAGAAAAAGAACAGAAATGTTTAAAATCTTATAATCTCTGTTATATCTTATTCAGTTATTGGTATCTACTAAATATGTAAAAAGGAGAACAACAACCTTCTGTGCAGATTGATAAAAGAGAGTTTGTTTGTTCAGAAAATAAAGTTTAAATTTAAAAGTATCTCTGTTGAAGTCAGTTAGACTATTATCATAATAATATATATCATAATAGTATATCAGTTTCTATGGTTATAGTTCTCTGTGAGTTTAAAATTGCAAATTAATCAATAGGTACTCTAAATTTTATTGAGATATAAAATTTTATTTTTATGGAACACTTGCAACACATATAGATAAACATTATTCAAAGTCATAATCAGCTATCTTATAAAAATTTGAAAAAAAAAAGACAAATATAAACTTGATCAATATTATGTTGCAGCTTAATCTTAGGTGATCTTAATCTTAAGGTTCGTAAATTTCAATCATGAGTAAGGACTAGCCTTCATAGTCACACAATTAAACTTAAATGTCAATAAACAATAAAAAAATAATTACACATGACAGACGTGAAGATTAACATAACAATGATAAATATGATTCTTTTTTTTTTTGTTGGTGGTAGGGGCATGGTAGAGCATAGTGTGTGTCTGTATATGTAGGTAACATAACCCTGCACTTTTTTGCTGCAAAGCAGAAATCCACACCTGAACAGTTGCTATATAATACAACTGAGATTTAGACTTCATATCTTAAGTTAAACTTGAAATATGAAGCCTGATTCATCAGTCAATTAGATCATTAGAGTCAAACACTAACATTTTTGATGTCTGTGGGCTGGTAATCATTGAATCCCTATTAGGGACATGAGTTTAACTCATACACATGATTAAAAAAAATTAAGAAAAAGTAAATGCATGGATACCTAGCTCTTTCATCTCCTATAATTTTTTATTTTTTATTTTCTCTATTGTTTATTTGGGTGGACGAGCTCACAACCCACCTGATGTTAAGTGGTCACCGGAGCCCATAATAGACATCTACAACGTAAATGCCGCTACCTACCTTGAGACATGAGTTCTAAGGTCTCAGTTTTAACAGTACAACTGCTGCCCCACACTTCAAACCGAAATGCATTACTGCTTCCCGGCAAAAATAGGGAGGGTGGTGGTACCTACCCATGCAGACTCTCAAGAGTCCTACCACCAGTAATTACATTAATTATAATTTTGCGCGTTTGATTTTTATTACACACTAGCTGACCCGGCAGACTTTGTAGTGCCTCAATCAATAAATAAAAGACTGACGGGGAACACAGCAAAGGAAAAACAACATTGTTATTTTTATTTAATTCCCAGCATTTTCATATTTATCTGCCTTTTAAACCTTCTCTAGACTTCCACAAATAATTCAAGACCAAAATTAGCCAAATCAGTTCAGCCGTTCTCGAGTTTTAGCGAGACTAACGAACAGCAATTCATTTTTATATATAGAGATTACACATTACACATTTGAATGTTTATTCCTTCACCGTGAAAGTCAATTGTGAACAATTGTTAAGTACATATTTCATTAGAAAAATTGGTACCCTGTCTGCGGGATTCGAACACCGGTGCGTCGCTTGACACGAATGCACCGGACATCTTATACTTTAGGCCACGACGAATTCAACCTTCCGCCGTTTCGAGAAGTCTAGTACAAAACGATATGAGTGCACTATTGTTTTCGGCGCGAAATGTCATCTAAACTTATCCAAGACATAGCACACATTACGACTGAAAAATGTAATGATTTTTATAAATGCCGAAGATATGTATCTCATGATATGGGTGTGACGTTGCACACACACAATCGGTAACCATAATCTGTTTTCAAATCCACATAGACTTGGAGATTGTATTTATTGAGTGCCCATTGATGTTCTGTAGGTACTTGTTAAAAATCTCTGCGACTTTCTTATACAGGTTGTTTTTTCCTACTTATGCTGATAGCCTTGAGAGGCTATTTTAGCTTCTCCTTGACGTGTAGGTGAGCTCACGGGGCTAAAACCGGGAGTATTGCTAAAACCGGGAGTATTGCTAACACTGGCCCTAGCAAGAGCAGTGCTTCGCAGAATCTACCACCGGATCGGAAACGCGACCTACTGAGAATATTTGGCGAGAAACTCAGTGGGCTGTGTCTATGGGTTAATTTACTCGTCGATCCCTTCGTCGCAAGCGACGGGTTAGGCGAGGACGGTGACCAGTCCTTGAGGTACCAAAAGCACCGTTAATGGATCAGGAGGATCCGTAATGACGTGCTTAGGGCGACGTCGACTGTTTACCATTCGGTCCACAGGATCGGGTATGTAATTACCGGCGGCCACGATAAGAGGGCTTTCATGTCGCGCCGCCTTCTCAAAGTGGCGCAATGATGCCGACTGAAGATACTTACTGACTGAGTCAAGCTCCAGGTCATCATGGTGATCCACGTTCCTTAGGAACCATGGTGCTCCGACGTCTATCCTGCAAAAACGGGATTGAATGACTTGAAGGGGTTTCAAGTTGGTGCGGGCCGCGTGAGCGAACACTACGCTTGTTATAGGTCATGACGGTGCGTATGCAAGTTTTGTAGTGTAACCTTATTACGAAGGGACACTTTATTTCGCTTTTAGGTGGAAGTCCCTATACTATAATACGGTTATCAGAGTCATCTGCCTTGCAGAGGCTAGTGTTAGCAAATTTGCAAGGCTGAACCCCGTGAGCTCACCCACACGTCCTGTAAAGCTAGAATACCCCCTCGAGGTTACTAGCATAGGTAGGCAAACAAAAAAAAAAACCAGCCATCGGACCAGAGTGATTATAAGACAGTCATATAATAAATAAAATATTGTAAAAAATCTCGCAACAGCCTGTATGTACGTTATTCGATAAACAGCATGTTTAATTTATAATCGCAATTCGCAATGTTAGATAAGTTCAGTGAAGTTCAGTCGCTCTCTCGAAGCGGTAAGGCGCGGACGTGCGTNGAGGCAAACAAAAAAAAAAACCAGCCATCGGACCAGAGTGATTATAAGACAGTCATATAATAAATAAAATATTGTAAAAAATCTCGCAACAGCCTGTATGTACGTTATTCGATAAACAGCATGTTTAATTTATAATCGCAATTCGCAATGTTAGATAAGTTCAGTGAAGTTCAGTCGCTCTCTCGAAGCGGTAAGGCGCGGACGTGCGTTTTTTGTAAAAAAAAATGTCGCGACGTGACACGAATAGTTTAATCGATTGAAGACTGTGATCATTGAATACGTTTTCAATAATGCGTTTACTGATTTTAAATTATTTCTTAAGGAGGCTTTTTAGAAAGGTAATGTGCTTGTTCAGTTAAAATTATTTCTATAAATAGTATATTTGTTTTCAGCCATACCTTGATAATGTAAAGAGTTTTGAAAAGATATAAATATAATATACTTTTTAATATTAAGTTTTTGAACAATATTTCTCATTAAAATATATAATAATTTTCATCGCGTACTGTAAAAAAATCAATGTTAATTCTTATTATAGCACCGTTGATATGTGCCCATCAGAAAGCATTACCGCCGATATTGACTCATCTTCGACTTAAAGGAGAACAGCGTTCATTTAGTTTAGCCAAGCAAGTATATCGTTTTTACCATTTTATATTTCGTTAACCGTACTAGAGTCGCTAGAGTGAAGACAACTGCGGACGTCCCCAGTGTGTAGCTGGAACGTTTGCCTACGTTTGCCGCTAGGGGCGCTGTTCCAACTGCATACAAATTTAAGTTAACTTTTTCGCTATCGAGAACGTTAAAAAACTCACTAAGCACACAGCTTATTTTTAAATGTATACATTGCGTTTAGTCAAAAATGTCCATCGCAATCGGAAACATTGCCGATCACCGTTTATTCATTGATTATTCCCTCACAGGCATAGGATTGCGATATAACTAATCGAGTCAATTAAAGAATTCAAAATGAATAAAAAATTTAATTACAATTGAAAGGTATTTATTTTCCTTGAAACTGAATAATAATAATCGTTTTAACGATATGTATTCAAACTAACGACGAGTCTTAAGTAAACGAACTGAAATAAAATAAACACTGATTAAATAAATGTGAAACAAAAAAAAAAAATGAACGATGAAAAAAATAATGCAATTGTTCCACTTCATTGTTTGATAGTAATTTATCGTAAAAATTTATTTATCATTAATAAATAACATTTGCCAGCTGTGTGTGAATGAATCGGTCGTGCCTCTTGCGTGTTTGATTCGACACACGACCACAGTAAGTTCTATTATCAGGGCAGGTTTGTTTCGTGGAATCGGAGTGGTGGAGCTCGCTGGGGTTTTAGTCGGTAGACGGTTTGCGTAATAACTGGTGGCAGGACCTCTTGTGAGTCCGCACGACCACCACCCTGCCTATATCAGCCGCGAAGCAGTAATGCGTTTCGGTTTGAAGGGCTGGGCAACCGCTGTACTGAGACCTTAGAACTCATATCTTAAGGTAGGGGGCGGCATATACGCTATAGATGTCTATGGGCTCCGGTAACCACTTAACACCAGGTGGGCTGTGAGCTCGTCCACCCATATATAGAATAAAAAAAAAAAAAAAATTGGAAGCAGAGGAGGACTTTGGTCTCCCTCTACTAAAATATTGTAGCGAGTCCGCACACGACAATATTATTGGCCTCCCCCGACATTGCCGCAAGAAAATCAAAATTTCTAGAAATCCACAACACAATTGATCAATACCAAAATACGGGTCGCACACATACAATAATATTGACAATATCATGGTGTATGTGCGGTTAGCCTTAGATGCGTATCGACTCTACGTCAAATTAATTGAACTAGAGGTCCCGCAGTAGTTGAAATTCGACTATAATTAATTGGAATTGTAAGTTTGTACACTATTATGATTGTATTTTATACTTCTATAATCACAAATTTCGTCAAGACTACACTATAAAAAATATTAACAAAGACAAACAATATTTAATTTATTCTCAATTTGACCACGGACGTCAAGAACAAAAGTTTGACAATAAATAGTATGCATGCGTGTGTGCGTCAAATACATGGTATGTAGTGTGTGTAATGTTTTCTTTATTTATTTAATGTATATTTTATGCATTATTTTAAAAAAATATTTGCATTGTGCACTTCTTCTTCTCTATATTCTCTATATTCTCTATAAGTGTAGAAAATTTCATACTCCTCCGTCCGCGCAATTTTCGTAAAAAGGGATAAAAAGTTTTTGCTACACGTATTAATATATAGATATGCAATTTCGAAAAGGGCACTGGACATCTCTGAAAATGTAAAATGTTCAGGAAATGAAAAAAACAGATTATTTTCTACAGCAGTGTAAAATTTTAAATATTGACTATTGAGATATATTTTAGTGTTAATTAGCAATTGAAAATTACTGGAATTATTATAAAATGGGTGTAGGTAAGCCTCAAAACTACATGTATTTAAAAAAACGTATTTGACAAAATATGCGACATGTGCCCTTTTCGAAATTGCATACTCAATTGCAGACGGCCGGACTAGTGCAGCTGTGTGCGCATTGCTTTTCGGCGCACGCAAGTTTCTTCCCACAGACAAGTACTTACAATGTGTTGAAGTAATACATTGCGCATTCTTTGCTTGGCCTCTCGGACTATTAAAATAGTTTAGCCTTTAACTAGTTTGGTTGTGAATCGTATTGCGATTTCTCTCCTTTAAATTGAATACCGAAGGTCAGTCACCTAACCCTTATGTTTACTATTTGCTGTTCTTGCAACAGACAAACACGTCGCCTTAATTAATACGCACAGCCTATCAAACATTTAGACAGGTTTTTTGAGCCAATAAAGCTATTTATGGATGATACAAATTTTGTTAAAATATTTATGAATGTTTCTTAACATTTACTACCTCATTCTAAATTACAAGAAAATATAGCATTCATGAAAATATAAATTTGCTAACACTAGTTAGAGTAGCAATAAAAATGTACATAAACTAAACAAAATAAAAAACCTAAACAAAATACAAATAAATAATAAATCCATGCAAATTAAAATAGAATCTAAAAAAACTCCCAATTTTGTATAAAATTATTATGTTTGTCTATCTATCTATGTTTTGAAGTAATTATGGAAATGTTGGAAAATTTTAATTAAACAGAATCGAAAAGTTTGAATACTATTATAATACTCCGTTCGCTCTGAACTAGTTTGTACAGCTGTCTGGCGGTCTGCTTGGCGAGTACGGTTAATGATTTTAAACCGTCTTGGATATTCATGTTTTACGACACGTTTTTGGTCCATTATTCCTCGCCGAACCCGTCGCTTGGGAGTAAATTCATCCATAGACACAGTCCACTGAGTTTCTCGCCGGATCATGTCAGTGGGTCGCGTTTCCGATCCGGTAGTAGATTCTGCGAAGCACTGGTCTTGCTAGGGCCAGTGTTAGCAACACCTCCGGTTTGATCTCCGAGAGTTCACCTATACGATAGGGTAACGCTGATATAAGGCAGGTTGGTAGGCAGCGGCTTGGCTTTGCCCTTGGCATTGCTGAAGTCCATGGGCGACGGTAACCACTCACCATCAGGTGGGCCGTATGCTCGTCTGCCTACAAAGGCAATAAAAAAAAAACCTCTCAAGGCTATCAACATAAGAAGGGGAAAAAAAGGTCCATTATGATGTACTAAAACTGGATTTTTCATGTTTCCCTAAGTGCCCCGATGCCAAAGAGGTGTCGGGGCCTAACGAGATCCTGGAAGATGGTTCCGTCTCAAACTCAATTGTTTTCTATGACGGTTGGCCTACTCTTGACACTAAGAAGTGTTACTGCTGGGAAATGGACAGCTTAGTGGTATCTACCCTCTTTGACTACAATACTGTAATTAGAGATGTTACTTTCACCGTGGAAGCGATTCTTAAACATTTTTAAACTATGTATCTCATCATCTACCTTTATGCGGAATTCGAACACCGACATAAGTCGATTGCTTCGATGCGCATACAGCCAGTCTTAACCTTTAGTGCAAGACTTCAAAACTTTTTTATGGTCGGTCATCCTATTTTTTATACAAGAACTAATTCGGGCTTATGAACGTAACCAGGTCGCAAGCTTATCGTCTGCCTGACTATCCTACAAATTAGAATTGAGTAACGTTTTCGATCTTGTTTTATCCTTTCGGCAAAATTAATAAAAAATTAAACAACTTCGGCTTATGTAAAAGCGTGGCAGTTCCTTCTAGCATTATCGGGCAATGTGTGCCGCTTCGCTAATTATTTATCAGACGTCGTATATGTTATCTTCTATGTAGATAAATATAAATCTGAGTGTACAAACAAACTTTTAAAACATAATGGTGTTTAAATTTTTTATTATTACATCTTTCTTTAAAAATCATTGAATCCTTTGTGTGATATTCTATACCACATTCCCTGCTATAGAGTCACTTTGCTTGTTTGTGTGGAAGACGAAAGCGTAAAGAAGTAGAGCGTAGTTGGCGCTAAACAAAAATAAAAAAAAATGTGGTGTCGTGGGACACCAGGTAGGAACGAAGTTCCTTCGGCTAATGTAGAATCGACACAATTAGCAAAAAAAATATCGTGCTCAATTTTATGTTGGTTTTCTTGATTTTTCTCTTAAATTTTGCTGATTAGTTTTTATTTAAGTACAGGAAAGTATTTAGGAAATTCAGTATTTTAGGAAATAATAAATTACGTAAAATAAAAATAAAATCGTAATTCAAATTATCAATTAAAATAACAAAATATGTCTCTTTATTTTTGTTTGACAACATAAAATTACATAGAAATAGAAATAATTACAAAATAGAGAGAGAAGGGATGAGAGAAAGAAAAGAAAGAGGGAGAAAGAGAAAGGTATTATACACTACTCGCTTACGTATACGACTGTCGCGCCTGCGCACGTCTCATTTAACGGTTTTATTCCACGCACTTTTTTCCACGGATTTTTTCCAGGCACTTTTTTCCACGGATTTTTTCTTACGGTTTTACTATCACATTTTTTTCAGTTCGGTCGCGCAGCAAAGTCCCTATCCCTTCCAACCGAGAGGGCTGGTGGTCGTGGCGCCGACGACCGCCGGTCCGGCGTCCCGAGGGGGAGGGTGATGGGAGAGATGTGCTCCGCACTAAACGCTTCACTTTCCCCCCTTTGCCTCTTCATGAGTTCTGTCTCATGCGAGGTTTGGACGTTGGTTGTTGAGCGACAGGAGGTTTTAGTCAGTTCGACTCTGACATGCTCCGCCCTCTATCCCCAGTGGAGGGCGGAAGTCCGGCGATTTCCTCCTGACCAAAAAAAAAAAAAAAATCCCCTCCAAGCCTGCCGTAAGGAACTTCGTTCCAAGAACAACAAGAAAACGTTAAAAGCAATTTTCAAAAGCATTTTCGAAATGCCCGTCACTCGCCTCTGTAGTACTTGAATATTAAAAACAAAACAAAAAATTCTTAAAACTAACCCCCCCGCCCCCTCTTTTTATCTATTTTACTTTGACGATGCTCACCCAAAACCCTTGTTTCAAATAAATACGCTAACTGAATTAAGTTTCAACGTAATCGAATTAACTACGTTCAAATGAACTAAACATATATTATATGAACCTACAAATCTATATAATTGTATTAAAATCTTCAATACTCTAATTATAAACGACAAAATATCGTAACTTAAATACACCCACTAAAAGCATAATGTCATTTGTACACATTAAGTTAATTTTTATTATTTAAATATGCACCCAATATTTTTAATAAACATCGTACGTTTTATTAGTACGAAATTACAACGCGATACTGTTTAAATCACGATAGCGATTCGTATGAACTCTGAGTAAACTAAGGTCTAAAGAGTTTTCACACTTGTTTCAGCATTCCGAAGAGGGTGGGCGACACGGGGTGATCGAAGGCGCTGGCGACATGTGGATCAGCGCAGTCGAGAGCTCTATACTGACATGGGAGGAGGTAAGAACTAAGATTTTCAAAAATACTTGATCCAAACAAAAGTGTCTCAACTTAAAACTGACAGTTTATTGGTGTTGTATTTTTTCTTACCTAATTTTCGGTAGCCTAAGGGGCTATCTATTCCAACTATGCATGGCCGGGTAGGAGAGCTCACGGGGCTCAACCTGAGAGAGCTTGCTAACTTGAAGTTGTCCAGGTGCATTTGTAACAAGCGATGTAACTGTGCCGGTGTTCAAGTCCCGCAGGCAGTGCTTCGCAGAATTTATCATCAGATCGAAATTGAGACCCACTGAGAAGATTCTGTGAAAACGTAAGTGGGTTGTGTCTATGGGAGGTGTTGCACTCTAAATAGTGGCCATACGATGCGATTAGAAGCGATAAAAAGGCTGGAAATGACCTAGGTCTCGAACCCATGAGGAACAAAGTACAGCATTGAAACTTCTCCATGAGAGCAGTGAAATACAACAACCCTATTGTTGTGGCTATCGCTATCCGGATCCGGCTCATGCAGAGGCCAAGCACCATTGTCGCCTTAGAGACGTCCATGATGGATTCACTTGATCTATACTCGGTGCTCTCCGATAATACTGGTTATAACGCTAGTAGCAAAGGGCCATACTTGTGACACTTAGCTCACAGCAGAAACCCACCGAGTTTCGTGCCGGATCTTGTGTTGGTTTAGTTTTTATTACATACATGAAATCACTTTATCTTTCATGTTAGCCCCAAACGCATGAGTTTTGTTACTTAAGAGAAATATTGAGACCTGTGCTAGAACCGAACCATGACATATGTAATTGCATTATTATTATGAGTGCTTCGGGGGAACCTATTAAGTAACGGATACTTCAAAATGATACACACAAATGCTGCGTTGTTGCAAATCTATTATAATAAAAAATCGTATGAGTTTGATAGCTTAATAATAGGGGTTAAAAGTATGAAATTGTCGTTCTATTGTAATAGGTACCTCGAATTGACATAGAACCTTCATGGTTTGAGGTTTTTGAGGGAACCTTTTTTCAAATGGTATTTATGGGGTTCTTCTTTAAAAAAAATGTGCAATATTTCGAATTTTTCAGTACAAATCGGCAATTTCATACTTCAACCCCTAATATAATATATACGAGAGAAAATATTTCTCTTTGAAAACAATATACAATTTGCCCAATTGGGGATGGTACAAAATGATTTTAATTAACAGGTACTTATTACAAGATAAAGCTTCGCTAAATCTCCCCATGCTCATGTAAAATATGAATCCTGCTATTGCATATTTAGAGCCGAAATTGTGTACGATGTTTTTGACCTAAATATAAATTAATATGAACCGCTGTCATAATTGGTACGCCGAGACCAAGTTGCTACAAACTGGTGTTGAACAGATTAAATATTTTCAATTGCCAATAATTGGTATACGATTTGACCGCTACAAGCGTTCGTTACTAAGAAACACATTCTGGTTGCCTAGTATCCAATTAGTAGTACTAACTATTGTAACGCTTGTTATCTAAACATAACTCCAAGGATAAAGTAACGTGACGATAAAGTGAAGTAAGTAATATTGTGAATAGATTGAGGAACAAGCAATATGTATTCAAATCAATCAATCAATCGTGTTTGCAAATATCTTCGATTTTGTACAAAGCTATTTATGTCTGATGATATTACATATGAGAAAAAACGTAATTTTTGCTTTTTTGAGAAGTCTAAATTATATTACGAGTGTTGTATGTTCAAAAATGGCTTTTTTATTGCTTAGATGGTTGGACGAGTTCACAGCCCACCTGGTGTTAAGTGGTTACCGGAGCCCATAGACATCTACAACGTAAATGCGCCACTCACCTTGAGACATAAGTTCTAAGGTCTCAGTATAGTTACAACGGCTGCCCCACCCTTCAAACCGAAACACATTACCGCTTCACGAAAGAAACAGGCAGGGTGGTGGTACCTACCCGTGCGGACTCACAAGAGGTCCTACCACCAATGAGCTGTTCCAATTTGGGAATTAATCTCGTGTTTCTTGGTATTTGTTTTAGTGGTAGTTATTATAGAGAGCACGGTTGCTTTCTTAGGTCTCCGTTGCGTTCTCTCTCCCGTCCGAAGTTCGGGTGTAGGTTTTTAAGCGTTTAATAGGCTAACCGCCTTCAACGTGACCCAAAAAAGATATTTCTGAATGAATTTCGTGATTAGTATCTCAAAGGTCGAATAGATATTAAGTCTGTCCGCAAATTGAACGATCCCCTTTAGTAGGTTTCAGTATATCTTTCCAGTGTGTCGGATAAAGGGTTATTGCTGTTTGATTGCTCTTTAGCTTGCTTATTAGTTAACTGATATTTCATTGGCATTCTTTTTTGCCATGTACCATCTGGCTTTGGAATGAGCTCCCCGCCACGGTGCTTCCCGAGCGCTATGACATGTCATTCTTCAAACGAGACTTGCGGAAAGTATGGTATACATCAATGTCTTGATTTAATTTTTTGAAATACATTATACCTATAATTGTGTCTAATGTTTTATAAAGTACTAGCTGTACCCTACCGCTTCGCTGGACATTTAAAATTAACATTATTATTTCTCACCCTCACATACATTCTCATCATTAACACCCCCGCAACTGATGTAGGGAGTCCAACACTCGTATAAATATTAGCCTATCCATTAAGTACATATATTTTCTACATGGATACCGAGTTTCAAGTCAATCGGATGCATGATTCAGTAGTTATAACGGAACATCCGTAAAAACCACTGTAGATTTATATATTACTATAGATGAGTTTTTTTTAAAAAAAAAAAAAAATTGTTTTAATTGATCTAATAATAATACATATAAAAACCGTAACTTTATGAAAAATGATAATATACGAATCGATATAAACAGATATGATTACAGCAGAAAATTATAATGAATAGGCGATAGTTTATTAATTTAAACAATCTTATCCCTATCTGATGCTGATATTGTGTATCAAAGAGATGATAGATATTTCTGCTCTGAATAAAAATTAAGCATCGGTTAATATCGTGATAACAGAAACTGTATCTCGTAAATACATCTAGTAGCCTTTGGAAATGATAAAGTCATATAAAGGAAGGTAGATAATTATGAATAGATAATTAAGGATCTATTTAATCCATTTATCTATATATATATCTATTTAAGAATAAGAATCACTAGATAATTATGAATCAAAATGTAACGATTGGAAAAAAAATATACATAACTAAACTACAGATAAACATAAACTAAACGTACATAACTCAGGCCAACTATCTGGTCGGTTTAGAAATCTTAAACGGCGTGCGTAAGACAATAGACGCTTTGCATCTAATGTATTATTTGATTATTGCTTATTAGACTTATTAATAAATTACCCGATAGAACATATATATCTTCCACTCAGTACAGCGACTTAACAGAGATTTTTGTTAATTAAGACTTCATTTCTACAGACTTCATGTGGTGATGTATCATTTTTTATTTTGAGCTCTGATTCTTTTCCATTAGACGAATCTTAGAGAGCATCGCGGTCTATCAAATCTTCAATTTCAATCCTATACATATTGTTTTCCATTACATATTCCCATTAGTATCGATATTGATATTGCTCATTTACGAACGCATTTGATTATGTTGTTGAACCTATAAAATATGGTATGAATTTATGAAAGTTAAATTATTTACAATGTTGGATACAAAATTTCTTCACAAGCCAATTTCGTTTTAGGCCAAGGCTTATCATTTCTTTTACCATAGCATTTAGGTCACTAATTATAAGGACTCCATGGCAACATTGTTTGGAGGTTAACATCGACGTTATGAATATCGATTTTTATCGTCTTGTGGTTATAATCTATTAAATTACATTCGAATTACTAAGTATGATGACTTTATTATATTATAATAGAGTTAAGCGCTTCGATTGATTACTACGCATTTTGTGTTTGGTCTATTTTTAGAGGATAAATTGAAACGACATGAAGGTAAAGTGGCAGGGAATGCATAGGTAAATAAAAAACCCTGAAATGCAATGTGGATTATGGTCGTCTAATGGTATGACAGAATTTTTGTACTTTCAGACATTGCCATTGACATTTGTCTTTGATATTATCTATGTAGAAATTGACAAATACAAATACATATATGAGGATACCTTCTCGTTTTTGTCAACCGATTTTCATTCTTTTTTTTTGTTTAGCAACTTTTGACAAGTTTTAGTGTTACCAATAAGAAAAGTTTTGTTCATATTTACAAAAAAAAGTCAAGAACCAAACAATAGAAAAAATTTAATACTTAAAAAGTATTATAAATAAATTATTAGTAAATCTTGAGTCAGTCATTGCGGTCGAGTGAGTGAACCATTGAGTGAACACTAGTATGTATATTGTGGATGAATCTATCTTAGATATGTTTTTTATATCTATTCGCTGGTAGCCCTTTTTTTTCTAACTAAGCTGATAGCCTTGAGAGGCCATTTCAGCGTGACCTTAACTAGTAGGTGAGCTCACGGGGCTCATACCGGAGTGATGGTAACGCTGACCCTAGCAAGAGCAGTCCCAGAATCTACCACCGGATCGGAAACGCGACCCGCTGAGAAGATCCGACGAGAAACTCAGTGGGCTGTGTCTGTGGGTTAATTGGCTCGTCGAGCCCTTCGTCGCAAGCTACGGGTTCGACGACGACGGTGACCGGTCTGGTAGCTGAGCTCACGGGCTCAACCTAAGACAATTTGCTACCGATAATCTCTTCTTAAGCTTCAAAAGAAAACAAGGCATGAAGAACGTTGTTCGTTGTCATAGTTCCAGCAATTACTTATATTGTTTGCTGTATCTGTTCCATTATGTTGCTATATTGCGAGATGTTTTAACGTTTCGTGTGCTTGCAAGCGATTGTTTGTCTCATTTACGTAATGCCTTTTGATGTTTGAACAATAAACGAATGAAATTGTTTTTGTTTACTATGTTTAATCCTTTTGTTTGAAACCAGTCGAAGGTGCCCTTCGTTTTGATTTTAATGTGATTTTTATAGCTTTAGATTTGTTTTCGGTTTCGTTTTTAGTAAAGATTTTATTGAGCGTTTCTGCGTTATTATCAGTGAATTTAGATTTAATTTAATGGTGAGCTATTTTAGGATCTCTCGGTGCTCTCAGTGCTATGTTTTTGATACATACTGACTTTTTTGCCAGGTCTTTTTAAGTGGTTTGCGATTCTGCGAAGATGTCTGTTGTAGATTCTGTGAAGCACTGCTCTTGCTAGGGCTAGTGTTACCAAATTCTACCCGTCCGGGCGTATTTGGAATAATCCCTTAGGTTACCAGCGAATAGTTAGGAAATAAAAAAGATGCATGATTTTTTTGATCAGAAAGGAATTTGTTTGTACGAATTCGGAATCGACAGAGGGAAATTTTCGATGAATATACACATATTTTGCAGCGTCACTCGTTCACAAATTACCATATATTATATGTAGTAGCAGACGAGTTGCTTCCGTGGTACGCCTTAACGATGTGTAATTGTGATAGAGGCACAAACAGCATCGTGAACACTTAAAATGACGTTTTGCGTGTTGTTGAATCGTAGATCGTGTTCGCAGATTTTGTATAATCAAGTAGAAGAATTCATTAATTAAAATAATAGTCCGTCAATACTGGTGTAATGTTGTTGTAAATTATAGTAAGACTTATTAGATATTCTTTTCTAAAAGTAGATTTCGCAGATCTTTGTTAATACGTCATCATTATTATCCACACGTGTCTACTACAGTACATAGGCCTCTTCCAACTTTGTACCACGGAGCCCGGTTTTAGGCTCTCTTGAATATATTTTTTTATTTTTTTATTATCGCTTAGATTGGTGGACAAACTCACGGTGCACCTAGTGTTATTTAGGTTGTTACCGGAGCCCATAGATATCTACAACGTAAATGCCGCCACCCACCTTGAGATATGAGTCCAAGGTCTCAGTGTAGTTAGTAATTTCGGGAGTGGTCTCCTAAAACCCAGTATATGTATAGCGCTTTGCTTTATTTTTTGGTGACGATTCTTTCGTTTGAAGGTATCGGAGCGTTTGAGCGTCGACGTCCGCCGAGGTTTGTCATGGCGCGAAGCCAACGACCGCATGAACTTCGTTGGAGCCAACGAGTTTCAGGTGAAGGAACAAGATCCGCTCTGGAAGAAGTACATCGAGCAGTTCCAGAATCCGCTTATACTCCTGCTTCTCGGTAAGTCGAAAGTAAATCTATCTACCGGGTATTTTGGGCTTGCCAATTTTTGCAGTGTATTCGCAGGATCTTAAACATTATTTAACAATTAGTCATATTAAAACCGGACTTGTCGTTTTTTCCTGATGCCCGAACCAACAAAAAGACAAAAAAGGCAGAATTAATGAAATCAGATGCAAAGAAATATCGCGCCATCTGTTTAAACTCTTTTATGTTGTTGTTGTAAACCTTATATCAATGTACAGACAGAATTACACTTGTAATCAAACCAAATTTCAAATGGAATAAGAGAAGAAAAGAGAAGCGACAAATAAAGTGAAAAAGAAGATTAAAACTGGCATTACCGATGTGTCGTCTCCGCCTGAAGAATACTTTAAAATGAATTCATTTTGCTACCTAGAAGGACATTCGAGTTTATGAATTATCTGTATAAATAAATATGTCACTAGCTATCAATCCTTTATTGGTTCTTAAACTGTTCATCGGATTGTAATGAAACTTGGCACAGTAGTTGTTGACACTCTAACGGAGGTTTCTAACTTAGTACCACTAACATAAAATAAGTGGCGCGCAAGTAAATTCAATAATCGTAAAATCATAAAACCGGACTTCACTAGTAATACACACTAAAGTTTTCTCCTGCGTTATGATTACCAGAAATAAAAACAGGAAAAAAACGCCCAAAACCGAAATACCTTTCGAAAAGATACTGACTCCTGTCAGGATTCGCANCTAACGGAGGTTTCTAACTTAGTACCACTAACATAAAATAAGTGGCGCGCAAGTAAATTCAATAATCGTAAAATCATAAAACCGGACTTCACTAGTAATACACACTAAAGTTTTCTCCTGCGTTATGATTACCAGAAATAAAAACAGGAAAAAAACGCCCAAAACCGAAATACCTTTCGAAAAGATACTGACTCCTGTCAGGATTCGCATCTGGACCCCGTAATCGGGAGCACTGATCTCAGAATTAACGTAGACCAACAGATTTTTATTACATTTCTGTGATCCAAGCCCTCCCAAAGCAGCGACACGATAATTAAAGTACGATCGAAATTAGTATTTAACAGATCAAAATACATAAAAATTATGCTAGCCTTAGATCACAATATTTTTTTCTTGCCAAAACATCCAATTTTCGCTATCTTTTGGGGTTTTTTGCAATTTACTTGAAATTGAAGGCTGGACGGCCTAGACTGACTTAAAATTCGTATTCAGCGGGTCGAAAAACATGCCCGTAGATGCCGTTGGCGCCCGGTGTACAGACATATTTTTTTTGTGTGCCGGTGTAATGCTTCATCAACTTTGCAGTAGTGCAGCCGTAGGCCACACATTTATGCGCTAAAATGAACTGAACGATCTTAATACTGGTCCAGATATAAACATGTATACGAAAATAGAATTATTACCTTAATCGATAGGAATGTTCGTGTAGAATAACGAGAATAGGTTCCGTCGGGAATTAAACTACGTGGCTCATGGTGAATTCATTGGCTTAACTATTGATGGGTATAGTATAGAAAGTGTTATACCCTGTTGATGCTATCAACGTTTTTACAGCAGCATCTTGGCTGTGCCCCCGGTGTTGCTGGTGTTCATGACCCATAATTATGCACCATCACGTGGAAAGCATAATTTCTTTTCGACCGATAAAAAAGACCGAGTTTAATTATCACAGTTTGCCAAAAATGCCACAAAACGCTTGGCTATTGAGTGTAAGATGCTGAGTCGGCTAGTTGGATAGATGCCACTTGTCCTAAAAGAATGTTCGAGTTTCGTGATGAAACAACGAAATATGGTAATATAGTGGATGTATATAATTGGGTTACACTATACCCTACTAATCTACTAATGTAAAAAATTATAAATGCGAGAGTTTGTGAAGATGAAGAGATGTTTCTTACACTTACACGCAAAAATCACAGATGGATTTTGATGAAATAAAGATAGTTTATAACTTAGATTATCGCATGACGTTGTTGTCAAACCAAAATCTATTATGTGCACTTTTTGAGATTTTTACTTTTTGACCTTTTCGTATATTTCACAACCCTATCTACCGTATAAAAAAACTGTTGTGTCTATAGCTTTAATATTTATCTATAGCTTTCATTTGATATAGTTCTTAAAAATTCACCTTCATATAAAATTGTATACGATAATGTTTTGACTCGTTAATTCAAAATAGAGTTTTTGCACATAGCAGATTTTGGTTTGACAGCGACGATATGCTGTTTATTTATTTATAGTATTATTTCTTCGTTCGTTTTTGGGTTGGGCGTCCTGAGGCTGCATGGGCAGGTACCACCACCCTGTCTATTTCTGCCGTGAAGTAGTAATGCGTTTCGGCTTTTAGGATGGGGCAGTCGTTGCCCTATAAAATTGAGTCTACGAACTCATGCTGAAAGTCCTATTTGTCTATTCAAGTCATCTTAGCAGTCTCTTGGATATCGTCTTTCACGGAGTCTATTCAAAGTCTATTAGGACTTCCCCTCTTGATGTTAGCGCCCACTTTCATAGTCAGAACTTGCTCATCCGTCTATGCTATATAACAAAGTCCCGAATGAATGTATGCAGTCGACGGTAAAGAAAGTAAATGTATAATTTTATAACTCAGACAGATTTGAATGTTTCAAATAACCCCTCCTCTCGGGCCCAAACTCGTTCCCTAATCGATTTAAACTGTTTATGGACCGGCATCTTACTAATTTTGGCTCATCATTGCGTGTCTCAACTTTATTTCGAGAAACATCTCCGCGGACAGACATCTTTAACGTTGATAGTGACGCATTCCATTAATAGTAATAGTTTTACCTATTAATAAGTTATATTTTGAGTCGTTTTTATTGTAATCTGTAATATTCCATAATGAGTTTTTAGTTATTTATCTTAATTTATTCCTTTGATAGGTAAAAGAGATCGCGGCCACTTTTACAGGAAGTCGATCAGATATCGTAACGCGAATGGCTTCACCCAACTTAAGACATAAGGTCAAAATTTCAATTGGCTTGTATAAATATCATCGAAACCCTTTAAATATCGTTCTTCGTACATTTAATGGTAGTTTCAATGAAGCGTGTCAGAGAGAGAGAGAGAGAATACAGTTTATTGCACACCAAAACACAATTTACATTCAAAAACAATAAAAAAAAGCAGATACATTTGTACAATAGGCGGTCTTATCGCTAAAAGCGATCTCTTCCAGGCAACCGTTTAATTTATAGAAATTCTGGAAAACATAAAAAAAAGAAAATATAATAGGTATGTTGCGGTGTACTATAGATAATACAGTATTATAGAAAATATATACATACAATAAACAAAATATATACCGTTATAAACGCTCGTTAGGATATAATAAAAATATATAATTTTACGATTCTGAAGCGTGTAGTCGCCGCCTATTGATTTAAATTGAAAGAAAACACACACACACACACACACAAATTGCACGTAAACGGACTGCATTATAATTGTGTGGCTGTATATTGTATGTAATTTAATTAACAATTAGTGGGATATAAGTTGATATAAATAATTGTAGAGTTATAATAAGCAATCTTAATTTTATTGAAACATTCACCCAACAAGTATTTTCGTGGAAAATTAATGAATCGTATATTTAAGCGCTAAGAAAAGTGTATTTAGACATTTTTTCACCTCTAACCCAACAAGAATCACATAGCGTGGCGTCACATGTGGCTAATCGTTTTGTATTAATATATGTCACGTGTGCCGAGTTACCCTCAGTCGAGCTTTGTAAAATTGCCAGGAAACCTTGTAAATATGAGTTGTCTTTCACTACAGCGGATGGATGACGGGAAATATAATATAAATTGAAATAATAAAATTATATTATTAAATTAAAAAAAAAAAAAAAATTACATTGAAGTTGTCGTGGCCTAAGGGATAAGACGTCTGCTGCCTTAGTATGTACCGATGCACCAGTGTTCGAATCCCGCAGGCGGGTGCCAATTTTCCTAATGAAATACGTATTTAATAAATTTTCACGATTTACTTCCACGGTGAAGGAATAACATCGTGTAATAAAAATCAAACCCGCAAAGTTATAATTTGTGTAATTACTGGTGGTAGGACCTCTTGTGAGTCCACACGGGTAGGTACCACCACCCTGCCTATTTCGCGGCTTGAGAGCTGGGGCAGCCGTTGTTACTATACTGAGACCTTAGAACTCATATCTCAAGGTGGGTGGCGGGATTTACGTTGTAGATGTCTATGGGCTCCGGTAATCAGTTAACACGAGGAGACCGGTGTCGTATGCTAGCGTTACCGCAGAAACACGCCTCACTGAAATAGATAAGAGTAACCTCCCCTCCTACTTCTGAATGCGTTACGTCATCACTAAACGTTCTCCGTTCATACGATGCCTCTCATAAATATTATTAAAACATAAAAACGTACGGAATCAACGTGTTTTAATAACAGATGTTCGTCTCTCATGGAAATACAATGTTAATCATATTGAACACAATAGTTTCATTGGTCGATACTAAATTTGAACTATTCTTGCCTTTCAAGAAATCGCGAGCGTAAGATCGAATCTTTAGCGTAATATCTTCTCTTCATTACACAAATACAATGAATATATACGATTGACACCCGGTAACATGATAAAACTGTCTCGGTCTTTGGAAAACTGAATCCTGTAGATCAGGGGTACCCAAACCTATTTAGTCTACTGCCTACTTTAAGAATAAATTCTTTTTTAGCATCCTCATTTTTTCCCTTTCTTAAAAACCACTATAACGAGCGCTCAATCGGTGTCTAAGAGTCCTTGATGAAATTACAAATCGGCTCCCAAGCCTCTGCACAACGCCTCCTTTTTTTCTGGGTCTGTTATTGTCCCTCTTTAGGCCTGTAGTGCCCACAAGGGCGCGTTAGCGCCCACTGTGGGAAAGGCTGCTGTAGATTGATATGCTTTAGTGTCACTTTTTCGTTTCATCAAATTCTTTTTTCCCCTACCTATTCGCTGGTAGTCTAAGGAGCTATTCCCGTTACGCCCGGGTGGTTAGACGAGCACGCGGGCTCAACCTGAGAGAGTTTGCTAACACTAGCCCTAGCAAGAGCAGTGCTTCGCAGAATCTACCATCGGGTCGGAATCACGACCCACAGAAGATTCGGCCTAAGTGGGTCGTGTCTATGGATTAGTGCGCTCGTTCTGCTTGAAGAGCTTATAAGCAGCGAAAGTAAGTCCGGGGGAGCCGACAAAAAATGTTTCAGGCGACAGTGGCTTTGCGTTTTCCCCATTGCCTGGATCCGATATGATCAAGTTCCAAACCATAACTATGCTGATGAAATTTACACTGCAGAAAAATCGGAACGTAATGTGAAATGTATTCACGAATGCTTAAGGTCGACATCCCATTAATTTGGCAACTTTATAGGAGGAATAAAGGAATTTGCTTTTGTAATGTCGACACGAATGCAACTACGTCTACGTTTTTGTTACCATTAACCGGCTATTAAAAGTACCGTAATTACAGCCTCCTTTATAATCGTACCCACAACGTACAAAATAGGGTTGCGACAAGTAAATTCGCATAAAATCGAATACTTGTATAGCCGAATTCTCGAACTCTCTCATTATTGTTTCGAACTCTCGATTGGTTTGCGTGTACTTTGCTTGTCGTTGCATCGAGATCTCTACCTAAGGGCTATAACTTTAAGATGAATTACATATTTATAAGTAATTTCTTTCATAGTTGATCGCTTAAATGCATTAGAACTAATTATAGTCTGAGATTTTAAATAATAGATGAAATTAATGAATGTGTGGTCTAATTGCTAAGACGGCCTAATCGTGTCGAGAATGGAATTATATTTTTGAAATCTTAACATACGATAGTAATAATAATAGGTAAAATCTCACAGGTAAAAATTATAAATTTTCTTATACACTCACATTCTGATTCGTGTTCAGAAATCGCATGAGTATGTTTCTGTTTCAAGGGTTACAGAGTTATGATGCTAATGTAATCGAGATTCCGACCTCACATCTCAATATGGTTAGCGGAGTTCGTGTTGCGATGTAACCACATAAAATGATAAAAATACGAATGTACTTTACTTGAAACGTGCGTTTTAAGAATATCTTGAAGAGTTTTTTATGTTTGAGTGATTACCGGTGGCCCGGGGGCCTTTCCAGTTTCACCAGGCCAGGTGGGCGAGCAAAGGTTCAGCCAGGAGGGGTGGAATTTGCTAATAGCTGCTCGAGCGCCTCTAAAGGAGACCTAACAAATCAAGGGCAGATGCTTCGCGAATGAATCTATCACCGGATCGGAATCGGTGGTATTGAATAGCCTAAAACATGCACTCGATAAACTTTATATCATACCTATTACTAAAATAAATTAAGTGTTAACGATAAAGGATCGCATACGGAACACTGCATCTCGAAGTATCGATATTTTTTGCGCCTTGTTCGCACCTCTAGCGCAGTATACACTTTCGAATGTACATACGAAGGTACGTTGACCCGATGTACGGCCTCAAAAAAATAGCGATGTCTTATCATAGTCAGCCTTCGAAAGAATAATCTAGAACTGTATAGAACAAAAAACGAAACTTGGTTAATTATTATTCGAAGGTTGTCGTCGGTAGTGTTGAGTTTTTCTTCAATTTTCTAGAATTATGTTGGCCGTGTATTGAGGTTAACAGGTAGAGCGTGCCATAATAAGTTAACTGTTTCTTTCGTCTTATTCGACATAGGAGTGACACGTGTGAGATGTATAAATGAGTGAGCACCTGGTTCCAATCATATTCAAATTTATCCATTTTTAATAAAAACATATAAAAAAATGCGAACCTTCAATTTTCCCAGAAAAATATTGTCTTAAATATAGGCATAATAGAGATTCTAAAATAATAATTCTCGGAATTCTGCCTTGAATACACGAACATATAGAGGAGATACCATAAAAAATGAATTTCTCAAAAAAACTCATTATGCTAATGAGCAAATAAGGATAGATAAAATTTAATAATGAATCACGAGTATTAGTAGTAGTATCTCGCGAAAAAGAAGCCCAATGCACTCTTCGGCTCTATTTATGACTTTGTTACCGGATTATTTATGGTNTTCTCGGAATTCTGCCTTGAATACACGAACATATAGAGGAGATACCATAAAAAATGAATTTCTCAAAAAAACTCATTATGCTAATGAGCAAATAAGGATAGATAAAATTTAATAATGAATCACGAGTATTAGTAGTAGTATCTCGCGAAAAAGAAGCCCAATGCACTCTTCGGCTCTATTTATGACTTTGTTACCGGATTATTTATGGTTATTTTTTATTATTTATGATTATTTTTGATTATTTATGGGAGCAGACCGCGGGCTAAAGGACAGTGCCGACATGTACCCCAATCCTGATATCTAGAAAAAGGAACAAATAACAAACTCATTTTTATGTTCGTGTTTCAAACTCATTTCAATGTTTATTCTCAAAGAAAAACAAACGAGTTTTATACAATTAAAATATGTAAAATACAACCATTATTTCAAGTAAAAGAATACGTTGAAAACTCTATTAATATGTATCTTTATTCGCTCCAATTAAAAACTCAACATTGTATTACATACTTGTTTGAGTTTTTATAGTCAAATAGGGTTATATTGGCAGCGCGATTTATCACTCGATATAAACTTTAATATTATGTATCTGAACCTGCTTTTAATGAGTTATATATAATTTATTGAACTTTACGTTCTCGTTGAAACCTATAGGGTTTTAAGGTGAAGCGCAGGTGCCGAGAAATTTCTAGAATAGGTTTTATATTTTAGGTGTTAGGAGTCCACCGGGGTCCATATACTTCGGTCACATCAGTGACAAGCGCATATCTGCCGGAGACAAAGCTCGCTGATAATATTCGCATTCCTGCTTCCTTTTCCAAAACTGGAGAGGCACGGCGGGCCTAAGAAGGACTGATGAAAAACATTTCAAAAAACAGCGTATAGCTCGAATAGATAAATAAATCGAGGGGTGCTGTTTAGTTTACGCGATATTTTGCTTAATATACAATATTTATGTTTGTAATTAAAATTGGTATTAGCGTCAGCAACTCCATGTTTTTAATTGAATTTCAATTAAGCTTACTCCTTTCGAATAGCAGAAGTTTTTTTGTTTTGAATTTTTTTCCAAATTTAAACTTTAAATGTTTCTCCTGTTAAGTTACAAAAAATGTCGCTTAATATTTTATTTTTTTCCTACCTTAGCTGGTAGCCTAGAGAGGCTATTTCAGCGGAACCTTAACTAGTAGGTGAGCTCACGGGGTTTAAACCTGACGACGATGCTAACACGAACCCTAGCAAGAGTCGTGCTTCGCAGAATCTACCACCGGATCGGAAACGCGACCCACTGAGAAGATCCGGCGAGAAACTCAGTGGGCTGTGTCTGAGAGTTAATTTACTCGTCGAGCCCTTCGTCGCAAGCGACGGGTTCGAAGAGAACGGTGACCGGTGCTTGAAGTACCTAGAAGCACCGTTAGTGGATCGGGAGGATCCGAGATGACATGTGTCGCTTAAACTAAATAATATATCTTATAGTATAAAATATTTACTTTATTCATATCCTTGGTTACTATAAACACAAAATAAACCAAGAGTTCCTCCGCTCCAGTGAGTAGGAAACATATTTTCAAGATATTTAAATAATCTCGCATGCTATTTTAATTATAGCTGATAATTGGCCACGGGTTCTGCTCGGCCCGGTCATTGTCAGGGTCGCAATGTAATGCACTCGGCTTTACGACTAGTTTTTGCTTGTTTCTTTTTTGCCTTTAAATGAACTTAGCCATGTTATTCATAGTTTCCAGACCGGTTTAATGTTTTCTGTATATATATTTTTTTGTTCTTTCATTCTATTATCGAGGTAAAATAATTCAGTCAGAGAGAATTGCCTTCAATGTTAACATTAAATGATGATTAGTTACACATTACGGCTTTGTGGTATGGAATAGCGTTCATGATTCAATGTTATCTATATATTAATACGTGAAGCAAAAACTTTGTATCCCTTTTTACGAAAATTGCGCGGACGGAGGAGTATGAAATTTTCCACACTTATAGAGAATATAGAGAAGAAGTGCACAATGCTCATATTTTTTTTAAATAATGCATAAAAGATATGTACATTAAATCTATAAAGAAAACATTACACACACTACATACCACATTGACGCACACATGCATGCATACTTTTGCTCTTGACGTCTGTTGTCAAATTGGGAGTAGATTAAATATTGTTTGTCTTTACTAATATTTTTTATAGTGTAGTCTTGGCGAAATTTGTGATTATAGAAGTATGAAATACAATCATAATAGTGTATATTGTATAAACTTATACAATTCCAATTAATTATAGTCGAATTTCGACTACTGCGGGACCTCTAGTGCTAGCAAATGCGTACCCAGTATTTTATATTCAGGATACGTACGGTTCGAATGTTCAAAGCATTTAAGGGTTCTGCTTCGGAATAGCTGGATTACAATATCATCGAAACTTGATCAATCATATTACTGGTGGTAGGACCTCTTGTGAGTCCGCGCGGGTAGGTACCACTACCCTGCCTATTTCTGTCGTGAAGCAGGAATGCGTTTCGGTTTGAAGGGTGGGGCAGCCGTTGTAACTATACTTGAGACCTTAGAACTTCTACTCAAGGTGGGTGGCGCATTTACGTCGTAGATGTCTATGGGCTCCAGTGACCACTTCACACCGGGTGGGCTGTGAGATCGTCCACTCCTCTAAGCAATAAAAAAAATATTCAATGTCAAGTTTCATGGTTATTATTATTATTATCCATTTAACATCACTGGGCCGTGTGTTTGTCGATCCATTTTGAGCAATAACAAGATAAGCTATTTGGGAACAGTTGAATACTGCTTTAGGGTACGTCTGCAAATGGAAAATCTTTCATCTAGCACTTGTGTTTGCTTGGTATATCAGATAAATGTTTGATCGATTCGGAGCTACCGATACAAGGAAATTTTAAAACTATTGCGGTTTTAGTTCCGAAATTTAGTGCAAAGTATTTTTGACGTGACAATGTCTTATATATAATTCGATGGAGCCCGCTGCACGCACGAAAAAACATGACTCATGCGGCGTTACCTCGCTCTGAAGTGTTCATGTTTTCGTCAAGTATGAAAGAAAGTATCAAAGTCAGTGAAAAGTGAATGTGGCGTCAATTGTTTATAGCAACGATAATTGCGATAATTGAAAAAAAATGAAACCATTCCATCAGTATTTTCTTATGACGTTGTCACGTTCAACTATCGTCAGTAAACCGACTTTACAGACAACCGATTTTTTGTCTTCCCCAGGATCGGCGGTGGTGAGCGTTTGCATGCGCCAGTTCGACGACGCGATATCGATCACGGTCGCCATCATCATCGTGGTGACCGTCGCCTTCGTCCAGGAGTACCGCTCCGAGAAGTCGCTCGAGGAACTTAATAAACTTGTGCCTCCGTCATGCAATTGGTGAGTGTGTGGTCTTGTATGTTCTACAAGTAATCTATTTTGTTTTAAGTAATCTATCTGTAATCTATTTTGATTTCGAAGGAGGAGGTCAGGGACGTGAATGCGTATGAAAATAAAATAAAAACAAGTCCCCATGTTGTATTTCTTTTTAGAACCCATGGCACATTGAAATTTTGACTTTCAATAATAATATTCAAGGACATTCGAATTATAATAAATTATTTTGATATTGATTGTAATAAAATGATTTAAAAAATATATTATTAGATACCGATCGAGTGATTTCATGTATGCTTATGTTTTTTTTTCTGTTTGCGGTCGACGTTAGCGTGGTTTGGAAAAGTGTTGTAATATAATCGGTAATCGCTAGAACAGACCAATTTTCGATTATGACTGTAACATATCGCACCTTTAGAATTGAAGTGGCTTAACTAAAAATGTGAAGACAATGAGTTTTATACTTCGAACGATTTATAAACATGTATTCTATCAGTTTCTTCCTCGTCGAACTTGACGAGCGAACTAACCCATACACACAGCCCACTGAGTTTCTCGCCGCTCTTGCTAGGGCTAGTGTTTGCAAATTCTCTCAGGTTGAGCCCGTGAGCTGATCTATCCGTCCGCGCGTAGCTGGAATAGCCTCTTAGGCTACCAGCGAAAAGGTAGGGTAAAAAAAACAGTTTCTAAAATTAGCTAGCCTCTTTTAGTCCAGAAAAGAACAAACGTACTATTTCAGTCTGTTTTAAATCAAGCGAACAAAGTATTAAAAACGAAAAATAAAAGCAACTCCAAACGAAAAAAATAAGAATTTTCGATTAAACCACTTCAATTCTAAAGGTGCGATCTCATAAAATAATAACACACAGCCTACGAGAGGGAAGTCTCGAGCACTTCCTCGCCCGCAACCTGGTCCCAGGCGACATCGTCCACCTGAACGTCGGGGACAGGGTGCCTGCCGACCTGCGGCTCTTCGACTCCACGGACCTGGCCATCGACGAGTCATCGTTCACCGGGGAAACGGAACCCGCCGTCAAGAACATCGTGCCGAACAAAGCGGCCGCCGGCAGGGTCAACAAGGATAACATAGCCTTCATGGGAACACTGGTTAGATGCGGCAATGCGAAGGTGAGTTCGTGTAATAAAACGCTTCAATATTTTGTTAAAGCAATCGTTTTTCTACAGTCTAGGGAAAGAAGATCGATGCTCTAGAGATGTGGTGCTGGAGACGATGCTTGGTATTTTATAGACCGAATTTCGCACCAATATCTTCATTCTTTAAGAACTCGGCATTAAGCAGCGTCTTCCGGCGCTCGTGCATAGGCGGATATTATCATTTTTTGGATATCGCCCGGCGAGGATATTACTCCATAGAGCACCTTGTCGTTAAGGGCAATGTAGAAGGCTCCAGACCACGTGGAAGCTTGCCCATGCGATGGAGCGAGCAAGTCAAGTCGGCAGTTGGCGGTTGTTTGCATTAGTGTACCACTCTGCAAACCGGGAGAAGTGGCTATTTATTGCTCGTGATGCGTATAACATCTGTCCACAGCAATGATACTGACTGACGACCACGATCGCTCTGACAAAAGTGATACAACAAAGAAATAAATCATTTAAATTTTGTGCGTGCTGTTTCGCGTTATACTCGTATTTCTAATTTTAAGCTCTTTTGAGGGTATATCGATAAATCCTGCCTAACCAAAGACCACTTATACCAGGTAAGGTAAGGCCACGTAACTAATGCTGTTTGAATTAGTCTGTTGTGAAACAATTGAGGTACAAGTGTTCGGAATCATCATTGTGCTATCGATCAGACTGCAAAAAAAAAGAAACATGCATATGTGTGTATAATATGTGCACAAATCTTAAAAAAGCTTTCGGAATCGTTTTGTATTTTTATATTTAAAATAAAAAATTGTGTTTTGTCGTGAACGCAGACAATAATTTAATTATAAATCCAGTTTCATCAACATGCAACATATAAAAATATTAAATTAATAATTTAAACAATTTTTATTGTTTTCGATTACTTTACGCTTTTTTCGACTTTATAATAATGATAATAAAAATACGAGATTAAACCGTAAAAATGGTTTTAATTATGCCCACCATCAATAAATATATAAAAGAGTAAGTAAGCTAAGGCAAGAAATTGTCCGCGACAGGGCATCGTGGTCAGCACGGGAGAACGTTCAGAGTTCGGTGACATCTTCCGCATGATGCAAGCCGAAGAAGCCCCGAAGACCCCGCTCCAGAAGTCTATGGACACCCTCGGGGGCCAGCTCTCGATGTACTCCTTCTGCATCATCGGCTTCATCATGATCACGGGGTGGCTCCAAGGAAAAGCTCTGCAGGAGATGTTCACTATCGGCGTCAGTCTCGCCGTTGCTGCCATACCCGAAGGTAATGTGCCAACGATCGTACTTAATTTTGAGAGTAGTTATCATGAAAATAGGTATATTTAAAATTACCTATATCGTGCATCTTAAATTGGTATGGGCAAACCTTAAGCACTGGTCGCCGTAACCGTTGCTTGCGATGAAGGGCTCGACGAGTAAAATTAACCCACAGACACAGCCCACTGAGTTTGTAGCCGGATCTTCTAAGTGGGTAGCGTTTTCGATCCGGTGGTAGATTCTGCGAAGCACTGCTCTTGCCAGGGCCAATGTTAGCAACACTCCTGGTTTGAGCCCCGTGAGCTCACCCATACGTCAAGGAGAAGCTGAAATTGCCTCTCAAGGCTATCAGCATGGATAGGTAAAAAAAAGGTATGGGCAATTGTAATGGCCAATAAGCTCGTGGGTAACCTAGTATCGACCGGAATACCGCATTTCGTTGTGGAACATGAAATTGAAGATATATTTGGAGAATAATCGCATAAAAAGAGATACCAGCTCCCGACTAGATCAGGGCCTACCACATCTGCGTCTGATGTAAGATCCGACTCTAATCTCGCCAAATTCATGATCCAGGTCTGCCAATAGTCGTGACTGTGACCCTGGCCCTCGGAGTCATGAGAATGGCGAAACGTAACGCCATAGTGAAGAAGCTGCCCACCGTTGAGACTTTGGGATGCGTTAATGTCATCTGCAGTGACAAGACGGGTGAGTGAATCATCTACGAGAGGGTTACGACTGAAGATTATCGTAGACCACTGACTGAGATCGCTGACCTTACGAGCAAATGCTGTAGAATACGAGTTGTTTTCTGCAGGAACGTTGACGAAGAATGAAATGACAGTGACGACAATAGCGACATCCGGTGGCCACATCGCCGAAGTGACCGGAACGGGATACAACGGGCGCGGAGACATACAACTGCGAGCATACAAGGGCAGAGATCTGGACGTGGCCAGGATGGGTGTCACCAGTATGTTAGAGGTGAGGGATTTCTTATTGTAATCGTGTCAATAGTTCTTTGTCACGTTTCAAGGATATCTAACATTACTAGCGATAGAGCGTGTATACTGGGTATTTACACCGGTATTCATGCTGAGTATTTATACCGGTATCTCTACCGGGTATTTTATATCAGTATACATACTGGGTATTTATAGCGGTATTCATACTGAATATTTATAATGGTATTCATACTGACTACTTACACCGGTATCTATACTGGGTGCTTATACATGACATATGTGACATTACAGTATATAGAGTAGGACAACAATTCTTTCTCATGCAATGACTATCTTGTTTCATTGTAGCATTATCGCATTTCTTCCCGGTGATTGTCGTAGTAGGCACCTACAGGATTCACCAGAGAAAGGACAGTAACCTTCTTCGAGTCTCATACCAACATACTGCCATCCTTAGCCATTGTTTACTGCTGGTAAAGTCTGTTGTAAGGCTGCACGGGTAGGTACCACCGTCCAACCAATCTCTGCCTCAAAGCACCACATGCTTCGGCTTAAAGGGCACGGCAGTCATAGTCCATACAATCGAGACTTCATCCTCATGTCTTAAGGTGTGATTATATTGCAGTTATGTCTATAGATTCTGGTAGAAACTTTGCATCGGGCTTTTAACTCATTCACCGAATTGAAATCCACGTAATTCTTAAGGTCCAATTAGGCCCAGCAGGTTCGTTAAATTGTCCGGTCATTAATGTAACGCAAACATTTGTCGACAGGTGGCGGTACTGTGCAACAACGCGCACATCCGCGACGAGACGCTGTACGGGCAGCCCACGGAGGGCGCGCTCGTCGCCTGCGCCATGAAGCACGGCCTGCGCGACCTCCGGGAACAGTACACCAGGCTGCACGAGATACCTTTCAGGTGCGTCAGGCTCACGGGTGCTCAGGCGTCAGAGCTCCCAACCGGGCATCGGGCGCTTTGATGAAAAAGGAGGTGATAGGAATAGGAAGGATATGCTCTGTCTCTTTCTTACAAATAGCTAGTAGAAATTTGTATGGGGCACGTGAGGTGTGACGTCACGTCCCACCAGAATACTGTTATGCTTAAAATAAATGTTAGTGTGTCACAGGCCGTCTTGGGTATCCCTTGTCCCCATGCGCATTTTTTTCATGGGCGACGGTAACCACTCACCATCAGGTGGGTGGTATGCTCGTCTGTCTGCGTCTGGCATTAAAAAATATATGCGCGCTAACACAACATTGCCGACCAGGATGGGACGAATAGTAACTGTACGTCTTGAACTGTTAAGCCGCTTTCAGACTACGCTATAATATAATAATCTATAGCTCATAGCACAACAATATCGCGCGTCATACATTGTTATAAATATGTTCACTCTGTACTGTACTATAATAATATTATTGGCTAATTATACGCTGCTATACTATATGGCACTATAGTATAGCTTAGTCTGAAAGCAGCTTTAAAGTTGGAAATGTTATGTTTGAAATAAATGTTAGTGTGTCACTGGCCGTCTTGAGTATCACTTGTTCTCATACGCGCTACTGGGGGTAGGACTTCTTGTAAGTCCGCGCGAGTAGGTACCACCGCCCTGCCTATTTCTGCCGTGAAGCAGTAGTGCGTTTCGGTTTGAAGGGTTGGGCAGCCGTTGTAACTATACAGAGATCTTAGAACTTATATCTCAAGGTGGGTGGCGCATTTACGTTGTAGATGTCCATGGGCTCCAGTAACCACTTAACACCAGGTGGGCTGTGAGCTCGTCCATCCATCTAAGCAATAAAAAATATATAAAAGTAACCCAACTAATACTATCTAAGTCTGATCATGGAAATCAACCGTTGTTTTCTTTCGATTGGCAGCTCAGAAACGAAGATGATGGTCGTGAAATGCGCCCCGAAGTTCTCCGACGGCGGCAAGGAGGAGTTGTTCGTGAAGGGGGCCGTCGAGAAGGTCCTGCCGCTGTGCACGCAGTACATCGACAGCGCCGGCAACTACGCGCCGCTCACGAACGAGAAGCAGAACGAAATATTAGCCGAGGTGTACAACATCGGACGAATGGGTGAGCTCAGGTTTTTTTTTGTTTTTAATATTATAGTATAAACGCATTATAAAGCGCGTGCCACGCGCATGCGTTCGAGTGTCACGCATTCACTCTCGCTCTGTCTCTTTCTATTTCCCTTCCCCAGGAGCGTTAAACGTTTAACGCAACCATGCTGGAAGTCGCATTAGAAGTTTCACTTCAAAAAACATCTTCAGCGATTTGAATGAAGTAAACTTAATTGAAGTTCAATTAAAAAACATCGATCTGTTAATGATAATACCAAATAAAATGGATCTTTAATTACAAGGATAAATTTCGCCTAAACTAAATACCCTTTCACGGCTCGATATTTAATTTTGTGGTCCTGTTTAACTAGTTAAGAAATAAGGTCGTAAGTCGACGGTTCTATTCAAGCTATTCTAATTTATATGTTAATAGGTTTAAGAACGATAGCCCTGTGCCGCGGCGCGAGCCTGGAGCGGCTGGTGTACGCGGGCGCGTGCGGCGTGTGCGACCCGCCGCGCCCCGGCGTGCGCGCCGCCGTGAGCACGCTGCGCCGCGCCGCCGTCGACGTCAAGATGGTGACCGGCGACGCGCGCCCCACGGCGCTTGCTGTCGGTACGCGCCTCTACACGATCACTTTCTTACTTATCTTCTGTACAAATAAATAAAATTGGAGTGTCCCTTTTTAATATTAAAGTAACCGCTTTTTACTACATGCATATACGGTACATACGGTACATTTTAGTCTGTATAATTTTTGTCTGTCTGTCTGTTTGTTCCGGTTAATCTCTGGAATCACTGGACCGATTTTGACGAGACTTTCACTGGCAGATATTTGATGTAACTTATGCTACTTCTATGTTTAAAAAATGCCAAAATTAATATAAAATTTAGTATTTTTTTTGCCAAATTCCACGCGGAGGAAGTCGCGGGTACAGCTACAGTTCTCTATAAAAACAAATGACACGCGACTTCCACGGTTAATAATATAAACGCGTGAAATTTAAAGTTCGAGTTTCATTGCGCGTTCATAGCGTGTAATGGTACAATCGCCGCCCGGGCCTCCACTCTGGTTCCTAGCTTTGCTTCCATCATCACTTTTCCGGAATAGCATCAGCACTTATGATCCTTTATTAGAGAACAATCCCTTCCTATCCAGTCAGTCCTATTCCTAATTCCACACGGCACGGTTGCCGTCACTGTCGTCGTAAATCTTTGTATGTCTATTACATTATTAAATAAAAAAAATTAAAAGATCTTTTCTCAATTCCGTATAAAAAAGAGAACGACAGAACAAACAAACATATTGGTTTCAGCACAAATGGTCGGCTTGGACGTCCTGCACTCTCAATCTCTATCCGGCGAACAACTCGACTCGATGGCCGACGAAGAACTTGACCGCATTATCGATACGGTATTTTTATTTATAATTTATTTTTAACGCGAACCAATTGCTTTAAACGTAAATTTTAATTACTTTAATATGAAACAGATAGAAAATTGATATCATAATTGAAAACCGTCACAAATAAACCTAGTTATTAGCTAGCTACCTGCCGCCACTTCATTCAGAACACATTGGGTGACCATAATTTTATGATGGATTTTTGAAAACTTTGTCTTGTAAATCTTTAGCAATTTGGCCGTACTTCTGACCTTGTTGATGTCCACAGGCGATGCTGGCCACTCACCAAGTGTACTATATGCTCGTTCGTCTGTTTGCAAAGCCAAAAAAAAATGATAATAACAAAACTTTGTTGACTTGCAAAATCACTGGATATTAAAATTTCAGATAATTATCGCATAAAACTAAATAATTATTAATGATTAGATACATTAAGATGGACAATTATAATTACATAATTTAAAATCGCCTGGGATTGTCAGTACCTTATATGATAATCAATTTGGTTTTCGTATTGCCGTAAAACTCTTATCGCGACGCGATTAATTACCTATTTTTAAATTAATCAAAGTATCAGTTGATCGGTTCCAGAAAATTCACGATAGTAAAATTTAATTTGGCTTAAATTTTTGTTGACAAAAAAATAAACTTTAATTTTCTGAAGCAATTGATTAATTTGAGTTTGTTTGAGGTCATCAATATAAAAAAAGCTGTGTGAATAGTTAATTTGAAAAAAAAAAAACAGTTTGTTACAGTTGCAAAGAGTTCCAGGTAAAAATCAGTCTTAGATAACTCCATGAATGAATTTTTAATAGAGTATGGTTAGCAAAAAAAAAACTATTTTTTATATTTCATCATATCGTCCTTATTAGACATATTTGTTCATAACTATGAAAGATTTCATTTATAGTACTAATCGGAGTACTATAGCTTTTTAAATTCAATCCAACAATCGTTAGTCAATTGATTGTTTTAGAATGGAGCCTACTAGTGAATTAGAGATATCTCTATACTAATCAAGTGTATCAGGCTACATTTAGCAGACCATTGACACCGTGGTTAATGTTATAATTATTTTCATTCGCGAAGCAGCTACTGTGGACTTAGTTACTTACTTATTTAGTTATGACATTACTAATGCATATTCCGACATCAGAAACATGAATTACGACTGTATTATATGATTTAATGTTTTGTCTATTTTCCTTTAATAATTGAAATCATGAATAATAAACATTATTATTGAATCCAAATTAAATGTTATGTGAATTTTTCAGGTGAGCGTTTTCTACAGGGTGACGCCAAAGCACAAGCTCGCTATTGTGAAGTCTCTCCAGCGGCTCGGGAACATTGTCGGCATGACGGGTGATTGAAAATATATTATTTATTTATTTATGAATTTTGCACACCCAAAACTTTTTTTTTGAATTTTTTTTGTTGCTTATATGGGTAGATGAGCTCACAGACAACATGGTGTTAAGTAGTTATTGGAGCCCATAGACATCTACAACGTAAATGACGCCACCCACCTTGAGATATGAGTTCTAAGGTCTCAGTATAGTTACAACGGCTGCCCCACTCTTCAAGCCGAAACGCATTACTGCTTCACGGCAGAAATAGGCGGGGTGGTGGTACCCACCCATGCGGACTCACAAGAGGTCCTACCACCAGATTTTGTGATTTATATCGTCGTTTTCTGCGATACAACATGTTTGATGATGGCTAATGCAGGTGACGGCGTCAACGACGGCGTGGCGCTAAAGCGGGCAGACATCGGCATTGCCATGGGCAAGAACGGCACCGACGTGTGCAAGGAGGCCGCCGACATGATCCTGGTCGATGATGACTTCGCCACCATCATGTGAGCTATTCGTCAATTACTATTATTCTTTTTTTAATATGGCAATAATGGCTTCATTGCGGCGCCATTGTTGCCAGTGTCGAAAATAAAAATATTCAACGTTTATTATATTTAAATAAAACATATATAATGTTAAATAAAAAATGTTATGGATCGATGAACGAAGTGAAATTGATTTAGTTGAGTTTGTAATCAATTGTGATGAAAATCAATGAAATTAGATTAGAATAAATGAAATAGTTACACTTGAATAGTGAGAATTTACTTGAGATTTAAGTGGTACTTTATTCTGTTCTCCCAAACTGGTGCACACATTCGCAGATGTTAAATCGCAATTATTACATGTTTAAACATGAAGAAACATTCACACAGCTTCGTCGCTCGCGTTTCCGCCAATTAGTGAACGTGTCACTGTTATGTCTTACCGAAGGGAATGTAGCGACGTGGATTCGGGTCGAAAAATGCTATCGCTAAATTTATACAATACTAGCTGACCCGGCAAACATTGTTTTGCCATATATAAGATTTCTAGGGAATTTCTAGTGTAGAAAAAAAAAAACTAACTTATTGTAAGTTTGTAAGGATGTGGTAAATGAGTGAAAGAGGCATGTAGCGCTGTGAACGATGAGGGAATATATAATAAAAATAACAAAACCTCATTCAACCACATAATACCTCATTATAACAAAAAAAAAAATCCAAATAAAAAAAATATGTTAGGGGTGGACAACCCTAATCACTTAGGGGTATGAAAAATAGATAGTAGCCGATTCTCAGGCTTACTGAATATGCATAAAAAATTTCATGAAAATCGGTCCAGCGGCTTCGGAGGAGTATGGGAACGAACATTGTGACACGAGAATTTTATATATTAGATTTTGCCATTTGATGCGCCAAGCTTACACGAGTATCTACTCAACTGGTTCGTTTTGTAGCTTTTTTTCCTTTACGAAAAGCTCAATGTTTGCTTAGAGTTGCCCGGGGGCTTCCGGAATAGTAGCAGCTGCTTTAATAAATCCATCGGTACATCGGAACGTTACCCGCTAATTAGATCCTACAGGTCTTGCTCAGTGAACACCTGTAAGTGATTGCGTCGCTCACGGACAACGGCATGTCTCTCACTACAAATCGATGCTCAGCTGACGGATTCCGTTCGATGACCTGCAACTTCAATTACAGAGCCGCAATCGAAGAAGGAAAATCGATATTCTACAACATTGGAAACTTCGTGAGGTTCCAACTGTCAACCTCGATAGCGGCGTTGTCGCTCATCGCTCTGGCAACACTGATGGGCGTTCCCAACCCGCTGAACGCTATGCAGATTCTCTGGATCAATATTATAATGGACGGTGAGATACATTGTAGAATGTTGCCAAGCAATGACAAGACTTCTTTTTAGTGTTACCAAGTGTCTTAATTTTTTGGTTTTTCAGAAAAACTGTTATATGGACCGTTTATTTTGAAAGTGGTGCAAGTCCATTTTCTTTTGTTTCGAGAAAATTAAAGGTTACTATATTTGTTGATTTAAAAATACAGGCAAATCATATGAGGTCTGGCTATGCCACCTACCTCTGTCAATTGGACTTACACCACTTTCATAATCGATGATCATGCAATTTCATTTACCGAACGATTTTAAGTTGTACAAAACACGGGATTTTTTTGAGAAATTAAATACGGCCTAGTTATATATAAAAGATTTACATTAAATTAAGCATGAATTACGTGATAGATCATTTTTCTCAAAAATAATAATAATTCTCAAAAAGCTGGGCGGCGGTACCTACCTGTGCGTATTTACTAGAGGTCCTACCACCAGTAAAACCTACCTACTTAACCCACTCACTCTAGCATTCACTCGTGTCTTGAATCAATAAGGTGATGTCGTGTTGCAGGTCCGCCGGCGCAGTCGCTGGGCGTGGAGCCCGTGGACCACGAGGTGGTGGGGCTGGGCCCGCGCGACACGCGGCGCCGCCTGCTGTCCCGCCCGCTGCTGCTCAACGTGCTGCTGTCCGCCGCCATCATCATCGCCGGCACGCTGTGGGTCTTCAATCGTGAGGCACGTGCTCTCTATCTACTCGGGTGGGACAGCCGTTGTAACTATACTGAGACCTCAGAACTCATATCTCAAGGTGGGTGGCGGCATTTACGTTGTAGAACACCAGGTAGGCTGTGAGTTCGTCCACCTATCTAAGCAATAAAAAATGAAATCCTCTTTGACCCATAAAACTCTTAATGAATACGGTACCTTTGGGAAAATCGTAAAACATTACTATAAAAATGTTTATTTTTTTATTGTATAGATGAATGGACGTGCGACATCTACAACGTAAATGCCGCCGTCTACCTGGAGATATGAGTTCTAAGCTTTCAGTATAGTTACAACGGCCGCCCCATCATTCAAACAGAAACGTATTAATACTTCACGGCTGTTATGTAAATTCTGACGCGGCTCTGAAACTACTCCATCGACAAATCTAATCGATGGAGGTCACTTTCGAATGACGATTAGTATGCATGATACATGCATGAGCATACGGCCCATCGAAGTCAGCAATACCGCGGGCAGAGCCAAAGATATTTTTCACGACGGAACATTTGGTTTTGGAATGGACTTTCTTCTACGGCGTTTCCAGACTGTGTGACAGTGGCTCGACCCTATGTATGCCCCCCCCCAACCAGTCGTAAGGTTGTGTGACTCCCCGCAGATGTCGGACAACACGATCACGCCCCGGGACACGACCATGACGTTCACGTGCTTCGTGCTGTTCGACATGTTCAACGCGCTGTCGTGCCGCTCGCAGACCAAGTCCGTGTTCGAGGTGGGGCTGCTCTCCAACCGCATGTTCCTGGCCGCCGTCACACTGAGTCTGCTGGGTCAGGCCCTGGTCATCTACTTCCCGCCGCTGCAGAGCGTGTTCCAGACGGAGGCGCTCACCGCGCACGGTGAGTACGGGACCGCCCTCCCCCCAGCACCTGTCCACCCTTCCCTAGATTTAGGGAAACACAAACTTCGCACCTGTCCATCCTTCCCTAGATTTAGGGAACACACAAAATTCGTTTTGTGAGTATCTAACGCCTTCATAGTTTGCGCTCGGATACGAGTCCAGGTTACCATTCAACTTTAGATAATTAGAGGTGAAGAAACTTCAAGTTGAGTTCTAAGATAATATCCTTAGAGAGAGAGAGAGGGAGTATAAACTTTATTGCACACCAAAACACAATTAACATTCAAAAACAGTCAACGAGCAGATGACTTTGTACAATAGGCGGTCTTCTCGCTAAAAGCGATCTCTTCCAGACCACCGTTTCATTTACAGAAATTCTGGAAAAGATAAAGGATATAGTAAGTACGGTGCGGTGTACTGTTGGCAATACATTATAATAGAAAATATTTACATACAATAAATAGATATGTACCGTTTACATGTAATATGAAATTAATCGTTTTACTTCGACGGTGTCTGTTAACAGTAGATCCGCTTTTTTTTTTTTTTTTTTTTATTGCCTTCGTAGGCAGACGAGCATACGGCCCACCTGATGGTGAGTGGTTACCGTCGCCCATGGACTTCAGCAATGCCAAGGGCAGAGCCAAGCCGCTGCCTACCGCTTTTCAGCCAGTCAGACTCAAACATCTTTGGCCGCTTTCAGACTACGCTATAATATAATAGCATATACTATATAGCTCATAGCACAATAATATCGCCCACCATACATTGTTATGAACACGTTCACACTGTACTGTACTACTATATATTATTGGCTAAGTATACGCTGTTATGCTATAGTACAACGTTTTTTTTTTTTATTGCTTAGATGGGTGGACGAGCTCACAGCCCACCTGGTGTTAAGTGGTTACTTGAGTCCATAGACATCCACAACGTAAATGCGCCACCCATCTAAATGTAGTCTGAAAGCAACATTAGCAATCATTTAATAGGAGCTACGGGACTGACGAATGATGAGCGAGGAGTTTTGGTGTCTCCGAATCAATATCCCTAATGAAACTTGACATGTTGCAGATATACTGTTCCTGGTCGGTCTCACGTCGAGCGTGTTTATAGTAAGCGAAATTAAAAAGCTTATCGAACGCACCTTGAAGAAGCGCGTCTACGGCAAGTACGCTGCTAAGGCCCACGACGCTATGGACTTTGTATGACACGAGTCTGACAAGACGCTGTAAGTGGAGCCAGCGCCAGTGACGTCACGGAGCGGGATCCGCCGACGCGCAGTACGGACAGTGCGGGATGGACGCGACAAGTGAACTAATCGATTATGCGATTAATCGATATTCGTAATCGTTTTCGAGTTCGATACGTCGTCGCAGTATTGTTTGATAAGTGTTTTTATTTATTTATATAGGGATAAATTCTAGTGAGTTTTACTATTTATTTATGTGAAGCAAACGTTTCGGAACTTATCGATAGTTTAGTCGAAAATAAAACATTAGTTTATTATTCGTTTTATCGTTGTAAGTGAGTAGTAATCTCGTATTCGATGTCACATCGATGAGAACTGTAACTAGCGGTGAATTACGCTTATTTGTGAATAGAATTAGATTAATAATAGTTGATAATACTTAGATTGAAGAAAAAAAAGAGAATTAGCGCTTTTTCATATCTCTCAGCGCGCTCTTCGAGTAGCAGATTGTTAAACTTTGTTGATGTATCTATGTATTATAATTTAAGGAGATTATTTATAAGATTAATATTGATCGCTTGCCATTAGTAGCGTTAACTCCAAAGTCGAAATCTTAAAGTGAGCAAAGTTTTAAAAAATACAGCCACTATAGCCTAAAGCGCGCATTCGTTACATTGCATAATATTATGTCACAGAAGTTGAAATAAAAATTATTCGATTTAAATTGAGAGATCTGTCGAAGCACTGGTTATCGATAATCGATATCGAATATTCGTGTTGTTATTATTGTCGTACAATAGAATAAAATTATCGATATTATTTTAAGGCATCGATCAGTATCAGATTATAGATTCGTTAGTTAGTTTATAATAAATTCTAATGCTTAGTTTAATTATTAAATAATAAAATTAAATATCATTTAGTACATATATTTTTAGGGTTGTAACAAAATAGTGGATTAGGTCCTAGTATTTGAATTGCTTGAATTAATCTGGCTTCGAAAGTCGCCGTCTTCGTTGCGGTACATGAAATTTCCTGCGTAAATTTAATAGTATATAAAAACAATTATTCTTACTTGTAAACGATTTTAAAAATTATAATATATAAATAGATATTTAATAATAAATGTAATAAATGTTACCTGCATTTTATTAAACTAATAACTTATAGTACTTCTAAGTAATTGATATTGTACTACAGTTTTACTACACAATAGCTAGTATTCATATTTTAAAAAAGCTTAAAATTATTAGGTAATTTTTAGTAGTTTAGTTTTTATCGAATAAATTCGTAATAGTAATTTTGTAAAATTATCATAAACAAGTTACATGAAATTTTAATCTATTTAAATAATAACGTAACACAATACGTGTGAGTTTTAAAAGAATATAAATAATAAGATATTATCTTGCAAATTAATATTATTATAAATGTTGTATTGAGTAGGCTGTGATCTGAAGCGCGTTTGACTCGTGTACAGAATGTTAAATCGATTTTTTATTTTCGGTTAAAAGTTAATCGATTAAGCGAATCAATAATCGATTAACGGCTGATTGCACCAGAGTTAATATTTTAAACCAATCGTAACGTTTAGTTAACTAAATGACATATTACTACATATTTACGAAAAAAAAAATAGTTCTATTATTTTCGGTTTCATGATAAACATTTGTTAAATATGTTAAATTTCTTATATTTTATATGTAATGTCGGACGAATGAAATATAATCGACAAACGATTTATGAATCATTCAGAGGTTATTTTAATTATTGGCGTTTTAATGAAAATTGTAAATATCTAATGTTGTGTTATTCGGAGTTATGACTAACCCGAATTGACACATCAGTAATATATATTTGTTGTGTGAAATTCAGTCTTAAGACAAGAATGAATAAGATTGTAAATTAATTCTAACACAGAAAGATTCTGTTCGTTTTGAAATGACGTACGTTGTAATCAAAACTTGGTCTAGTAATGGTGCTTGGTGCGTGAATGTTCTATAATATATATATAATATTTAATAGTATTAATCTTGTAGTAAGCATTTAATAAAAATATGTTAAAAATATCTACTTTAAAAGTAAGTGGAAACTCAAGTCGTACGATGAATAGATTTGTGCAACATTTGATTAATATGTGTATTTTTTTTTGTGTGAACCTAAATATTACAATACTATACCAATAAATAAATTAAATATCTTTCTCGAGTAGAATGTATTGAATAGTATTTTTTTTTAGTGTTCCAAGGAATCGTAAATTTACTGCCTAAACGTTCCTTTTTGCTGTCGACATGTGTGTCTATAATCCGGATACAAGTGGTTTGAACAAGCGCGGCTCCCAGACGGCTTGAAGTCGGTTAAGAGTATGATAAACGGTTTTTATTGTTCTTTGGTGCAGGTAAGGCGCCGTCTACGTACAGACAGACCAGAATAAATTTTTATATATATAGCTTGCTAAAGTTCCAGTATTAGTTTTTAATGGTTGAACTGGGGAACGATTTTGACAGCAGTATTTTCCCGCGTTTTGTTCAATTCAAAATGAAACATTAAATTCGCAGCCAATACGTTGCGTACAGAACTTAACCGAAGGTCAGCTATTAGAAGAAGAATTCTAATAGCTGCTGATATGTGTATATATGAAAGATCGAACATTAAAATTACTGAAAGCGAATATAACTGCGAAGGATTTTAAAATTTGTCGTCATCATAATATTTATTCAATTTACAATCAATTAAATTATTATGTATTAAATATTTGTTTATAGCGTTTGAAAATTATAACATTAAAATGTATTCGTCTAGTTTAGTAATAAAACAGTATCACATTTTCTAGCGTAGTTTTTCGAAATAAGTGTGCTTTTCTTGTGGCGTACGACGCCATTTTTAATTCACGTCAAGATGGCCGCCGACCGACGCGCGCGGTGTACGTAAATATTATTATTTAAAATTAATGTTTGTGATGTTGTCATTTTAAATGAAATAGCTTCTTTGTGTTAGTGAGTAGTTTAAAACTGTTATTAAAATAAATCTCATTTTTTCGTATTAAATAGTTTGCTATGTTTATTTATTGAAATATTAATAAATTGTAGCTTGTACTCGACTGTATAAATCATTGTGATTACGAGTCATATCTTGTATGAACTTATTTCGTATCTATATATAGCTAATGTATATAGGCGTAAATTATTCTGTCTGTTGTAATAATCGTGCTCGTGAACAGATTTTATCGTTATTTCAGTATTAAATGTATGTAATGGCGATGTATTGAAGTTGGCGTTGACATAAGTGACGGCTGAATTTGAAATCATTCAAATTTATTTATTAATCCTCGACCAATTTTATATACATCATGAATCCAATAGCAAAATAACAGTGACTACACATTTTTAGTGTTGCTATTGTACCAGATAGTATTTAACGGTAGGCTTCTTAGTCCGAATCGATCTATTAAGCTACGAACTACTAAGTAAATATTTATTGTTGTTAGATAACTGTATTAAAAGAGGTAAAGACAATCTCCTTTTGTCCATCGATTTTTTTAATGTTGCCATTGATGAGATGTGGTGGTAACAATAATTTAAAAAAATATAGAAACAAATGCTGCCATCAATTTATGAAAAATATAATATAAATAAAATACATAAAATTAATCTCAATCTTGAGGTATCGGCTGTTGCTGGAATTTTGGGTACTGTGCGAACTGTATACTTTAATTTTGTAAACCCGCAATTTAAAGCAAATTATTATTCTGATAACGTGTAATGATATTTTTTTTCAATAATCATTATTAATCATCATATTATTATAATGGAGCAGTTCCAATATAGTTTGTATAATGTGTTAAATCATCGATAATAACACACTACGGTATTCTATCGATACATAATCTGTTCACGGCACATCCCTAGCCTAGTGAAGTTGATTGATTTTTCATATGTAATAATATCTACATGATGCCACGAGAACTGAATGATTCAATTTTAACTAGCACGATTAGAAAAAACTTTCTAGTAACCAGGTACCAAAAGTTGTCCAATATCAGGCATGCGGTTAGAGGCTGCTTCTAGCCTCAGGATTGTAGTATACAGATATATTTCTGGGCTCAAGGGTATTGGTACCCCTAGAGTGGTGTGCTATTATATGTACCCAGATTGGCGCCTGTAGGAGTGTCTATATCTCTACATGTGCCTGTACAAGCATGCACCCTATCGAGTGTTTGTGAGTGTCAGCATCTAGTTAGGGTGTCTGTACTTGTTATTAGCACCCAAACAGAAGAATTTTTTTTATTGTTTGTTTAGGTGGGTTGACGAGCTCACAGCCCACCTGGTGTTAAGTGGTTACCAGAGTCCATAGACTTCTACAAAGTAAACGCTGCCACCCACCTCGAGATATGAGTTCTAAGGTCTCAAGTTCAGTACAACGGCTGCCCCGCCCTTCAAACCGAAACGCATTACTGCTTCACGGCAGAAATTGGAAGGGTGGTGGTACCTATCCGTACAGTCTCACAAGACGTCCTACCAGTAGTCTGAATTCAGTCTGTTGTCTGTACTCGTTAGGAGCACCCGATTTGGTGTCTCTGAGAAGTTTAGCACCCAGTTAGGGTGACTCTACATTAATGTTATAATTACATCACGAAACTCGTGCAACTGATATCCTCTTGCAAGGTAGACAGCAAGCTTACCTGCCTTCGGCTCAAATTTTGTGAACACAGATTGTTGTCATTCAGTTTTTATGGTCTCATAATAATATGTAAAAGGGATTGACTCTCTGTAGACCATAAGGCACACTAGGGCATTTTTTATTAGATTAAATCAAATTAATAAAAAATATAAAATGTATCTTATTAGTATTGAATTAATGAATGTATTTGATCTAAGTAATCGTGGTTTTTGTAGAATTTGAACGTGGTCGTTAATTGTTGCTGATTTACTTGAAGAAAGTATGTTCTTTTTTTATATTTTCCCTTGAACCAGCTGGATAGTTGTTCGTTGGACCGTTTTCGACACGAGCCTTGCACAATATACAAATTGTGGTCCTAAAAATGTTTTTCCAAAAGTGGGTAGATGGACTTTTTGTGTAGGGATGGGAAGTTCCTAATGAACTGAAGTAGTGTTTACAAGTGCAGAAAAAAATAATAGAACTTTTGATTTCATTCCAATTAAGCTCGGGCTCTAAGTTTTGTGATTTATTTTTAAATTCATTTAAATTAAATATGATACACGATTTAAAAAGCTAATTCACATGAGGTAACACACATAATATAATATCGATAAGTTTTGTCTCTGTAATTTTTTCGTAATGCAATTATTTTTATTTCAATTAACGTATTGCTTAAGAGGAAATGCTGACAGTTTAAAATGTAGTTTTAAAAAAAGTCCTTAAGAGAACACGCAAGAGAGAAACGCAAAGGTTTCAAAGAGTGAAGGTAAATCGCATTACTGTATCTTCTATAAAAACGGCTACTACTAAATAAGTATTATTATTTGTAGTGGTAGGCTGTGGAGTCAGTTTGTGACGTCACTTTCGGGCACGGAATAGAACTAGGGCTGGTTATTTGCATCCAAATAACATTATGAAATAATTTTCCGGGCTCGATCCTCACATCGTATCAACATTTCTTTGACCTGCCGGTGTATGGTCTACTCTCTAATTTAATATCTTATGGTTTTATTGTTTATGTAATGTGTTTATAACGAGGCTATTTATGTGGTTTAATGCGACACTTCGCTTAATACGCGCCCTTTATCGTTGTAATTAAAGGTCCGTTTTATTTGGTACCAGTATCAACAATTCGGTGTTTTTAATTGAACTTCAATCAAGTTTGCCCCATTTAAATAGCTGAACAAGTTTTTGAATATAGATGAAGATAAAGTGATAGATGATAGATGAAGAAGATAAAGTGTCCATAGTTAAAATACGAATGTCATTAACTAGTGATTAATTAAAATATCTAGTCAGTTACTGTTGACTACAAATAGACTAAAATGCTAACTCTTCAAATGTCTACTTACAGTTAATCTAAAGTGATAAACATTACTATTATTTGTTTTGAATTGCAACCTCATAACCTTGATATTGAAGGTTTGATTGCGTCCTAAATAAAAGTAATTTAAATCAGCAACAATTCGAATCAGTTCCTTGTATTTTATAATATATTCTGAAATTTAAGATTAGTCCTCTCTATAATGTGTATTCTTGACATAGAATTGAATATTGGTAAATAGGATTTATGACGTCACCCTATGACGCAATCCTGTGTATTCTATCGAATTTGCTTTATTACTACAAAACGAACGTATTTTATTCTGAAACTGTGTATCTCTTTTTGGAAACGTTCAAAAGGTGTTTTATTATATTTGTCTTTATAAAATCAAACATTGACAGTTGACTTGAAGTTGAAAGTAATGAATTTCACAATTCGTTTGTTTTTGTAGTTATTAAAACAGATTGCGATGGAACAAACATGTGTGTGTTGATAGTAAATGACATCAACTGTAATCTGCCCTTGAAAATTACACCGTTCAAATAAAAATAGAATTCTTTCATTGGTTTTTTATTAAAATTATTTTTTCAAGAGTACATTATTTTGTTTTTTGTTGCTCTATATGAGCTGATAGGCTCACGATCTATCTGGTTATAAGTGGTTACTGGAGCCAGTCGCAACTTGAATGACTCCACTCACTCCGAGCCATGAGGTTTTAGTCTTAATCGTATCGTGCAAATGTTGTCTCAAACTTCAAACCAACTGGTTCGCGGCAGAATTAGCCAGAGTGGTGGGTCCTACCTGTGCATGGTCACGGTATTTTTGATTCCTCAAAATCTGCCAGCTAAGTTTTTTACACGATGTTATTTCCTCATAGTTAAAATCATTCAGGGACATGTGTCAATAATAGTATAAGATGCAGGCTTCCTGACTATAATATCATAGATAATTTCGCTGTTTGGTTAAGAAAGGTAATGTTGTGTTGTAGCCCTAGGGCACCCCGCGGGTACATAAGGGCCTTAGAAGTTGTCTCCACTTGACACTGTCTTGCGCTTGCTCCTTAATATCACTCCAGGTCACGTCGGCAGTCCTCATCTCGCTCAAGAAAGGTAATAATAATGTAAAATTCTGCTGTGTGTATGCCTTTGCATGCATGCCACTTAGTTTTATTTTCGCAGATCACATCATCTAGTCATCCGCCGTTCTTTCAAAATTTAACAAAGAAAATGATACAAATAAAATTAGCTGAATTACGGATTTAGAGAGAAGAGAGATCTTTTAGGAATTAAATTTTAAATTGTAGTTTGACAATAAAAACTCAGAATGCAATTAATTTTGCCTGCAGAAACTATACTAATAACTTAATTAAACAAAATCTAAACGACTAGATCATAAGGCGATAACTTTGACAAAGTCCACGATTAAAGTTGGCTGACTCCACTGTGGGAACCAATCGGACATGTGCCGCCAGAAATGTACGGATGCCTTCCGAGCGCTGTCTCTCCAGGGCTTGGTGACTCCCCCGGAGGTTATAGACCCGTCGCGGAACTCCGTTATGCCTCCTGCCGCCACGCCTAGCGTTATGTAGAACTGGAAGAGTTCGAAAGTACTTTTAGAAGTTAAACTTCTTTAGGCGCGTTGAGAGCACATTTTACCTCGTGATTAATTCGTTACGGCTAAAGAGCAAATATACAAATTTAGGAAAAGCGAGAGTGAGAAAATAGACAGTGTTTTTTTTTTTTTTTTATTGCTTAGGTGGGTGGACGGTGGAGTCTCAGTATAATTACAACGGCTGCCCCAAGCTTCAAACCGAAATGCATTACTGCTTCACGGCAGAATATAAGCAGGGCAGTGGTAATTACCCGTGCGGACTCACAACAGGTCATCGGGAATACATCGGGCCTCAAAGATTCATTTTTTTATTCATTTTTGCCCAATTGTTTAGGTTTTTTTTTTTTTTTTTTTTTNTTTTTTTATTGCTTAGATGTGTGGACGAGCTCACAGCCCACCTGATGTTAAGTGGTTACTGGAGCCCATAGACATCTACAACGTAAATGCGCCACACACCTTGAGATATAGTTTTAAGGTCTCAGTATAGTCACAACGGCTGCACCACCCTTCAAACCGAAACGCATTACTGCTTCACGGCAGAAATAGGCGGGGCGGTGGTACCTACCCGTGCGGACTCACAAGAGGTCCTACCACCAGTAATTACGCAAATTATAATTTTGCGGGTTTTTTTTATTACACGATGTTATTCCTTCACCGTGGAAGTCAATCGTGAACATTTGTTGATTACGTATTTCATTAGAAAAATTGGTACCCGCCTGCGGGATTCGAACACCGGTGCATCGCTTCAACACGAATGCACCGGACGTCTTATCCGTTAGGCCACGACGACTTCTAAAGGTGATGTTTTTTTACTTGTTGCAAGTAGTGGATTGTATTGAAACTTACGTGGTCATCGAATGGCGCCATCTGCGAGCCGGCCTGCAGCAGGTGCCGCGGGGCGTGCGCGCAGACAGCCGGCAGGGCGTCCCGTGGCGCCTCCACTCGCGCCCATTCCTCGCCGTCCACAGACAGGGCTATGAAATCTGAGAACGACAGAATTAACGACATCTACAACCATATTTTTGATTGTACTTGATTTGAAGTCTTTTTTTGGAACGAATTTCCTTATGGGACGATGCGGAGGGGTACCCTAACCGGGAAAAAACGTCCGTAACGTAAGATTTTTATTAGTAATGCACACAGTGTACGACTTAACTTTGTAATAACGTACAAAAAATAACATATATATTTTATCATTCATTGACCACGATCTCAGAGCGTTCGTTTGCGCAATACACTAACTTTTATGCAAACAGCCGTGAATGAAGTGTACCACAATAAGTTCGCACGTTACCGAATGACCGTGGGTTGTTGCGAAGCCTCCAGTTTTTTTTTTATACCTCGAATAGAACTTAAAATTAATATTTTTATAATAAGGAACTTCGTTCCTATCCGCTGTCCCAAGACACCACACATCTTTTTTTTTTTAGGATTATAAGGTTACTGGTGGCCCGGAGGCCTTTCCAGTTTCACCAGGACAGGTGGGCGAGCAAAAGCTCAGTCAGGAAGGATGGGATTTGCTAACAGCTGCCCGAGCGCCGGATTTGAAGTCGTATTTGTTTCCAGATGGTGCGTCTACCGTGCTAACTTGACGATATCCTAATAAGGCTTTTAGTTGTGGAATATTTATTTATATTATCTAAAACTTCATAGTTATGAAACTAATAGCCAACAGATTCCAGAATAATTACTTATTTCGAGATGGGTGGCGGAATTCACCTTGTGATTGATATCTATGTACTAATATTCACTTAACACGAGGTGGGCTTAGAGCCGTAACATAATGGCATTTTGGTAGGCAGTGGCTTGGTTCTGGCCCTGGCATTGCCGACGTCCATGAGAGACTTACAATCAGGTAGACGGTGTGCTAGTCTGCCTGCAAAGGCAATAAAAAAAGGGTCTTCGATGACAAAAATAAAATAATTTGTAGATGTATCAACTAATTAAAGTAACTTGTTTCCTGCCGCAAAAGTTTTTCCTTGTTACATTACTCATCTAATTACTTACTCTCTACAACATTTACGAAGTAAAGGAAATACATATATAAATTTTGACTGACTCTATGGTGCAGTAGTTAGCAACTCTGACTGTTGCGCCGAGGGTCGTGAGTTCAATTCCCACATCGGGCAAACATTGTGTGACGAACAGGTTTGTTTGCTCTTCGTCTAAGCCATTATCTCTATATATTGAAATGCATATAAGTATGTTTTTCAGTCTCTGAGCTCATAATACAGGGAATCCTAAATTGGAGCCGGATGATAGTGCGTGATTTGTTTTTAGTTATTTATTTATGTATTATTTATATACAAACAAACCAGGTGTCCATTGAACGGAATATGTATGAAAACTGTCGCCCCAGGACGTGCCGTCTCTGCGTCTTTTTGTGGACAGAAAGTTCTCGCGGCACTCGAGATCCATGATCGGTCCTCCGTACAAAACCTGTAAGAAGATTTAGGATATTATTAATATGGGATTATAGTTTTGCACTTTTTGCTCAGCGTAGCTCTGAGTATTTCTCTAAATCTCGGAGTAGGTATTATTAAGCGCAGGAAAAAGATCAGATGGGCTCAGGATTACGGATCACCTGATATTAAGTGGTTAGCGCAGATGAAGCGCGAAAGTCATTCATTATCCGTTTTGAGACCAAAGTCCTAATTGTATTTAACAAAGGCTGTCCTAATTCCAAAACAGCTATTCATTGACGTCCATTGACGAATAAGACTTAGATCACGAATACCATAGTAGTACCATGGGATGCAGGTTTGATACCACGTCAAAGTAGTTTCATACGTGTTTCAGATACTTTTGTTTACTCCTATACATATAGGTATATATTAGCTTTGTGGTATAGACCTATAATAGTACTACCTTATATCCACTGGTTTTGTAAAAGCCAAGTCAATGTTATACTAGAATATAGACAGCAGAGTTCTATAAGCATTTAACCAGCCTACATATTCCTCTCTCTTTTTTTTTCTCCACCTCATCCCACTAGGTGCGGTCGGCACTGCAAATTTTTCTCTTCCAGTCTCTTCTATCAGCCGTCATCTCAACATTAACTCCTCTCTCTCTCATATCGTCATTAACATACTCCTTCCATGTCTTCTTCGGTCGACCTCTTCCCCCTCTACCTTGCACTGCCATTTCCACACATCTCCTAGTCACATGCATCTTCGCTCTACGCATCACATGTCCATACCACGCTAACCGTCCGCTCTTTAATTTGTTAATTACCGGGGCTCCTTTCACACTTCCTCTGAAGCCAAATGCACATCCAAATCAACCTTGCAGCACGATGCACAAAAACGAATTCCGAATAAAGTATTACCTCCCGTTTGATTAAAAAGCTAAGAGAATACGTACCGTATTGCTGTAGTCATTAGGTCCGGAATACAGTTCTGCATTACCGCGCGCGCACGCTATCTTCACTACGCCGGACGCATAATTCATACTTCCATACTTCTTTAAGAACGGCTCCAATAGAATTTCTAAAATACAAACCTAAATGAGTAGAGGATTTGAGTTTCTAAGTTTGACTCAATAAGGTTTTTTATTGTTAGCACGAAGGTAAACCAAAAACCTTTGTTTCTAAATAGAAAAAAAAATCTTGTCTATGGCATTTATTCGCTTACCCGGATACAGCCAGTCTCCTTGGGGTAATTTCGCTCTGATCTCGACTGTTCCGTACGTAAATGCGAATCCTATTGATGTGATTCTGCCGCTGACGATTGGTGGTAGAATATCAGCACCGGAGGCCTGTTTGATGCACGCTTCTGCTGACGAAGTACACCTAGATGACAATAGGAAGCTTTGTTACCAGGGTTATCGAATGAGACCAAATCGAGCTAGTAAGTTTTTGATCAAATTCGCTTTTCCTAGACGGGGTGTAATAACCGTGAGAACCCTAAACTAAAGTTTAAATTGTACTCACTAGTTGACAATAAACGAAAAAATTATAACACACAAAACAATCATAAATAGCAGACAGAAATAGCAGATAGAGAAAGGCTTTCGATTGATATGACGCATACGGGTTTTGTTTCCACTAGACAGCAGGCTGTGTGCGAACTGATTCAGCCGTTAAAGCACCAAAAAAAGAACATGAAAACAGCTGGGGAGGGCGATAACCCAGTGCGTAAGTATTACATTACTCTGAATTACTTGGCGTGCAAGCTTTAGGGAAAAATTTACCAATATCTAGCTAGTGGTAATTCAAACTGGTGGTAGGACCACTTGTGAGTCCGTGCGGGTAGGTACCACCACCCTGCCTATTTCTGCCGTGAAGTAGTAATGCGTTTCGGTTTGAAGGGTGAGGCAGCCATTGTAACTATACTTGAGACCTTAGAACTTATAACTCAAGGCGGGTGGCGCATTTACAATGTAGATGTCTATGGGCTCCAGTAACCACTTAACACCAGTGGGTTGTGAGCTCGTCCACCCATATAAGCAATAAAAAAAAAACAATTTACACTTAATTATGTTTACACTTAATTTTGTTCGTTTAAGCTATTTTACTGACGTTCGTATACGTTTTTTCATTTATCTTTCTAATTAGTCTTTAGTTCAAATAATTATTTTTTAGTGGGTAACGTATGAGAACACTCAGCCATTTTCCGGATTTTAGGAATCTCGTGGTTAAATATTAAATCTATTTATTATTTATGGTCTGTGGTATGGTGATATTTTGACCTCCGATTTACGTAATTATCAGATGTAATGAGATAAAAAAATATTATTTCATTCAATTTGAAGTATATTTAAATTAAGATTTTTAATTTAAATTCACGATCTGGTATTTTACGCAATATAATTTGAAATGGCAACAAGTATATTGCAAAAATAACAAATGATAATATTCAATGATTTATTAAATCGCTGTTATGCTATATTTTCTATCAATTCACCAAATCTAAACTTCGACTGTCTTTTACATAGTTATTTCAAAGTATATAATATTATGTATTTATAGTAGTGCATCATAGAGACATATACTTCAAACCTCCAATAATATTAGGTGCAATTTATTGTATATTGGTAGCGGTTTCGTTTTTAACCAACCTATTTCAATCCTATGAGTGGATCAAAAAACCAAGTTTGCTGATTTGTAAATTGGTCAAGTCAAAAATGCCAAAAAGCCACTCACCCACTGAACAAATTAAGTGTGCCAGAATATATAGAGTCGTCCAGAAAGCCGGGCATATGTTGTTGAAGTTTGGCGTTAATATGTAGGTTTCCATCTGCGGTAGATACTGTTAAATTATTACGCTGGTAGGATACAAAGGGGTATTCCTGTAAAATAAAATAAAAATACTTTAAATACAATGTAATGTCATTAAGGCTCCTTATACGGATTAAAATCCCTTTTTTTTTATTGCTTAGATGGGTGGACGAGTTCACAGCCCACTTGATATTAAGTGGTTACTGGAGCCCATAGACATCTACGACGTAAATGCGCCACCCACCTTGAGATATAAGTTCTAAGTCAATCGTGAACAATTGTCAAGTACGTATTTCATTAGAAAAATTGATACCCGCCTGCGGGATTCGAACTACGGTGCATCGCTAGATCCGAATGCACCGCACGTCTTATCCTTTAGGCCACGACGACTTCAAAATTTTTAGTTATTTGACAATTTTATTTACCTATTTATTATATTTTATTCTTTCTGATGTTGCGAAAACTAAAGAAAATACTATTATATAATACTTTTATAATACTATAATATATAAGATTTTGTTTTGTATAAACAATTACTGGTTTATTCACAAAAAACAGTGTCTGCTGTCTTCGCTTTTTATATAGAAGTTTTAGTTAGCAGTCGGTTAAACAGAATAGTGGCAAACGATAGGTTTTTAAATGAAATAAAATTATACCGTCATCGTCCACCAATGGGTTATAAGCCGTATCAACCGTAGGTACATCCTAATCACTTCTAAAAGTTAAAGATACGATACGATAAAATATTAGCCCAGTCATATTAGGGCTTTCACCTCGGAATGAAAGATAATAAGCTGCAAATTGGTATGAACCTTTGTTTTGTCATTCTAAATGTTGTCTCAAAAGTCACAATCGTTATCGTGTCCGCGTCTCAAGATATTCAAGGTCAAAGGTCACAAAAATCGTTTTTTCGCGAATATCTGGCTTCCTATCGGTTAAATGAGATNTCTCATTTAACCGATAGGAAGCCAGATATTCGCGAAAAACCGATTTTTGTGACCTTTGACCTTGAATATCTTGAGACGCGGACACGATAACGATTGTGACTTTTGAGACAACATTTAGAATGACAAAACAAAGGTTCATACCAATTTGCAGCTTATTATCTTTCATTCCGAGGTTGACCCCTTTTTTTACCTAATATGACTGGGCTATATCGTCTTTTCGCATTAAAAGTGTACAATTTCAAAAAATATTCGTAATTGAGTTAATATGCGGAATCATTTGGTATCACCAGTATTTTTTTCAGAAATACTGTCAAAAGAGCACAGTTTAGTTTTAGTTTTTTTTAGATTCCCTATATTTGGACTAAGATTACATAATTTTATCTTACTTTAAAAGACAGATAATGTAACTGGTAAAAAATAAAAAGAAATATTGCAAAGATGATTAATATTCAAAACTAGCTGACCCGGCAGACTTCGTAGTGTCTCAATCGATAAATAAAATACCTAAACTATTGTATAAAATAAACTCAAAACAAACAAAAGGAACCCGTCCGAGGGGGGGAAACATCAAAGGGAAAACAAAATTATTATTTTTATTTAATTCCGAGAATTTTCATATTTATCTACCTTTCAAGCCTTCTCTAGACTTCCAAAAATAATTCAAGCCAAAAATTAGGCAAATCGGTCCAGCCGTTCTCGAGTTTTAGCGAGACTAATGAACAGCAATTAATTTTTATACATATAGATAGATATCACATTAAACCTTTAAAACACTCTCCTGTAAAATTAGTAAGTTTTGAGATTATACAGTTTTAATGCGAGAAGACGAATTATATGTAACTCTCAGACAAAGCCCACTGAGTTTCTCGCCGGATCTTCTCAGTGGGTCGCGTTTCCGATCCGGTGGTAGATTCTGCGAAGCACGGCTCTTGCTAGGGTGAGTTCACCTACTAGTTAAGGTTCCGTTGAAATAGCCTCTCAAGGCTATCAGCTTAGGCAGGAAAAAAAACGAATTATATCTACTTACGGGGTGATAAATCGGTATATACTGCTCGATTTGCCAAACGTTTTCGTCCAGGGAATCAAATTGCTCCTCGAATATTGTTTGTCCGGCGCACGCTTTGCCGCCTCGCACTCTCGTCTTTGTTGGCTTACATTCTGGTTTCTGAGAATCTGTGCTTGCATTAGGATCTTCTAGCTCTGAAAAGCGTTAGAACGACATTTATGAATATCATTATTTTTGATTAAATAACAACATCTAATTCCGAACTAAGATTCTATGTGAACCGGAAAGTAATATACAGATTTTAATGTATACGTTAAAATATTAACATATAGAGGTATTGCAAACCAAACAAAAAGCATTCGACACGCGAATGTCTGTCCGAAATGGCCGAGAATCGAACCTCCATGTAGCAGTTGAGATGCTAATTAAATAAAAGTATTTCAAAAAAATGAATTACAAAGAAATTTGGTGAAACACTGTGGAAAATCTATTTCTATTAAAATTACTAGCACACATAACTCATGCATCACCTTCCAAATGTTTACATACAATTTTACGAACACCCTGTAATATCTGTATTATAGTTTCGGTGATTCCAAGCAGAGCATTTCTAAAGTTACCTCCCAAAACAAATACTGCAGTAAAATAATCGGATTCCAACGTCCAATTCCAGTTAGAAGTCGTAAGACGGGCGGAATACATCGCTTCGAGGAAAAGCGGGGGCGGCTGTCATATGCGTTCACATATTCTGATTTACAAAATACAAACTTAACAAATCCACAGCTATTCATGTCTAGTTGGCTAAATGACGATTCATTTCGATCCATTGACGTTTCGGCGCCGGGAATAACCTCTTTACTGTCAGTAAATCTCTAATACGTATTACGGAAATGTGAGCTAGGATTTCAGTGAAAAATTGCTAACGTAGATTTTACTATTTCTATTAGACTATTTAACTATGATGCGGAGATGAAGTGCCAACTGTCTTTGATTTAAATGGCTGAGATATACAAAGAGGTTGCATTGATGGAATTACGACAGGTTTCTTGATTTCTTACGAAATTTTAAAATATATTATTATTACATATTATCCATTTCTATATGTATTATCCATTTCAATTTAGTTTAGCTGGAAAATTTACAGGAATGAATAGAATTTGAAATTTCTACGATTCCAACGCTGAGAATTATCGTTTTGCTTTTAAAACTAAGACTGTTTGTTTTTACGTTTCTCGTGATGTTGAGTCCCTTACTACGCTAAGGATTCTAACTTTGAATCTCGTTACGCTCGTGAATCAATCATAGAATCCTTCGGTTGCTCGCACGGCATAGATAAATAAGGTTGGAATGGTAATGTAGGCGGGGCAAGCGTGCCACAGTTATGATTATACAAACATAACACGACCGATTCTTTCATTCACCGCGTTTAGTGCGCTTCGGACTACTTTGGCGAACAGATCTCCTCTTTATAGTGCCGTGTTGTGCAATTATAACTTGTAAAACAAAAAATCAGACCTCAAGTATAGAGCGAGGAGGTATATCATTCGTACGGTAAATCGAAATTACCATTTAATTACAATATTATTTGTCTAAAACATAAAAATATACTGAGCATTATGAAATTCCAAACATTAACAATATTATTGCAGCAAGTTATAAATAGCATACATTGCGCGATGTGTACTCGCCCAATGAACACAATGACCAAGTCAGCTTCCAATGTACTACATGCATTGCGTTCTCTACACTTCAATCTTTGAAATTTCGGCCTTTGTCCTGATTGGCCGTGGTGCACGGCGCTAGTTTGTCGATAGTGAGGTGACCATGTGGTGAAATAAAATCATCGATAGAATTCTCAGCTATATTTACATTTGACATGGATAATTTTTGCATTATTTTATATTTAATTAATGATACCTAGTATATTCTTAGTGAGACGTATTTTGAGTAAAATAAATATGTATTATTATTATTGAATTATTATCATTGAATTAAAGTGAAGGTATAATATAAAGGGACATGTAGACCTCTCATTTACGGGTATTTACTATATTGTCTAAGACGTATTAAAATCTAAGTAAAATGCTATTTGACTTATGCAGTAAATTAAAAATTTTAGGTTTCCTAAAGAACCTAACGCCAGGGAACAATGGATTGACGTGACAGGTAGAGGAAACTGGAGACAAAGACGAGTACTATTTGCTCTAAACATTTTACTGAAAATGATTTTATCATAAAAAAAATCAGAATACACTTAGTTTTGAAAAATTCATTCGCAATTAATAGCAAGCGCCAACTGCTTAACAAATACGTTTTATTCCAGCGACAGTGACTATTTGTAATTAATAAAAGTAAAATAGTTTTTTTTTTCAATATTTATTTCATGTTTCATTTTCTCCATTCATTCATCAGATAATTTATCGATAAAGAATATCGATTTTATCAAGCACTAGCGTGTATGAACATTTTTATTGCCTTTTTGCGTGTGTGAGTGTGTATGCCTACGGGTGTTTTGTGCTAGTTTGCGAACGAATATCTGTCCTGAGATTTATGTGTGGGTGTTTTTGTTGTGTGCGAAATACTTGTAATCACAGTGTGTGTATGTGTAGAAATTAAAATAGTGGGGATGAAGCGGCGACACTGGTTCTAATACAAAATTAGAGCAAAGGCCTTTCCAACCTTATTTATCTATTCCGTGGTTGCTCGGGACTCAAAATCAGCACTCGAAACAAAAAACAACTTTGCTCTCTTGTTGCGCAAATAACTATTAATCGAACCTGTAACGGTGAACTGTTGGTTTGTTTTCTCGTATATTTTCTTGTTGATTGAGAAGACCGCGTTATAATAGACGACGTCCTTGACTTTTAGTTTAAGGTCGGGCTCTTCGTACACCCATCGGCCGTTGACTGGATCCAGTACCTCTGCACTCAGTGTCCCGACGCTGGTGCTATCCAGTTTATGGTTCAAGTTGCCATGGAACGCGAACAGTGTCATTTTGGGGACGTCTGAAAAATTTCCAAAATTTATTTCGATGGAAAGTATTTTTAATGCTTAGATGGGTGGACGAGCTAACCTGGTGTTAAGTAGTTACCGGAGTCCATAGATATCAACAACGTCAATGCGGCCACCCACCTTTAGATATAAGTTCTAAGGTCTCAAGTATAGTTACTACGGCTGTCCTACCCTTTAAACCGAAACGCATTGCTGCTTCACCGCAGAAATAGGCAGGGCTATGATACCTACCCGTGGGGATTCACAAGAGATCCTACCACCAGTAAAGTAAGTTCTAAGTCTCTAAGTTTGTTTTACGATGCTATCTCTGGTGACTCTTCATGAAACTATGAGATAACTAAGTTTAAGTGAACATCCAATTTGTTGTAAACATTTTGTTTGAAATAAGTACCGTATTTATGTTTGTGAGAGAGTAGCTAATCTAAATTTGAGTTGTGCTGGACACTCAGCCAGGCAAAATTATAGCAGATGGAGTAAGACAATGGCGAAATGGTGACCAGGATTAGGACGATGGCACAGTTGACTGTTGAGATGGTCAGGACGTGGATGAGAATGGCGGGCGATCAAATATTATGACATTAAATAGGGGAGACCTATGCTTAGCAGTGGGTATCAATATCTGACGATCAACACCGGGGCCCACGGGGATCGGAACTAAAATTCCATGATCTACCTCAAGAAATGAAGCATAAATCTCAGTTATATTTCATAAGGGCTGTCTCTCCCTTAAAATGGAGCAGAAATGAGCAGGATGCTGATAAGTAGTCGTGCGGACTTACAACCTGCACGTTGAAAACACAAACGAAATTATACATAGGAATCTCTCTGATAATTCTTATTACAATATTGAAAATCGTTTTAAATTTTCTGGCGCGGCATAGGTACTTGGAAATAAAATCAGTTAAGTCTCGATACAACGATCTCTTGTGGTTCGCAGAGGTATGTTTTCATACTATCGTGCTAAATTTGCCCAGTGAGTTTCTAGCCGGATCTTTTTATAAGGTTCGCGATTCAGATCTGTGGCAGATTCAGCGAAACACTGCCCTTTCTTGAGTTAATGTTAGCGAATTTGCCAGGCTGAGCACCGTGAGCTAAAAAAGCTTAAAACTTAATAATAATTCGACCATCCTTTTCCAATGCTGCTATAAGAGAGAGATACATAAAACATGTAGAAGCGAACGAGCTTTACGTCATTTTATGAGGAAGTTCACGAACGAGCACAGTCACGATTATTCATAAGACGTTGAGACAATATCTCACTCAACACAAATTTAAACAACAAGTAAGGTAATTAAATAAATCCAGTGACGAAATTCAGTTTGTTTATTCATTAGAAAAAAACATTAGGCTTTGTAGCATCGTCATCAATGGGAATCCCTCGACAGGGACTTTACCTGTTACTAGTATACAAATGACTAAGATAAATGCGATAAGTGTGATGCTCACGACCCAACATTATTTTGATATAGCCGATGTCACAGGGTATCCTAGCGATAGGGTTATGAGTTCAGAACTGTTTTGTTTTGATAACGATATCATGAATGCGAAAGCGTGTGTCATAAATTTTCATTGTCCGAAGTAACATGTTAGCTTATATTATAGTCTTCTAAATGTTCTTTATTAACTAGAGGTTCCGCAGTAGTCGAAATTCGACTATAATTAATTGGAATTGTAAGTTTGTACACTAATATTTTGTGTATTTTATACTTCTATAATCACAAACAAAGACAAACAATGTTTAATCTCAATTTGACAACAGACATCAAGAACAAAAGTTTGACAATAAATAGTATGCATGCGTGTGTGCGTCAAATACATGGCATGTAGTGTGTGTAATGTTTTCTTTATTGATTTAATGTATATTTTATGCATTATTTAAAAAAAATATTAGCATTGTGCACTTCTTCTCTATATTCTCTATAAGTGTGGTAAATTTCATACTCCTCCGTCCGCGCAATTTACGTAAAAAGGAATACAAAGTTTTTGCTTCACGTATTAATATATAGATTATTTAATATAGTGGATGTGTATGTTTAGAATAGATTGCGGAAACCTCGTGCTGTATACAAACAGTTCTTAATTTAGTAACAGATGAATTTTTTTAGAGTAGTTTCTTTGAATACTTTTTTACGTCTTTATATTTTTCAAACCGTAATCGCATTGGTTTTCTTCTGCGATCCAAAGACACCAAAAATACACACACGCGTGCTTTCTTAAGCATAATTTTAACTGATTACACTGAGCGGAGTAAAAAATGCGAATTTTACAGTTGAACGAAAAAAATAAAATTAATTTTCAATTTATAATTATTAATAAACAAAAAAATGACAAGAATCAAACATGACGTATTCATGCCCAAATTCAAATACTCGACAATGAAACATGTAATACCGCTATTCCAAAAGCACATTAAAATACAGAGTACAGAACTAAGTCGCGAATTTAGTTATTTCATAATTTAATTATAACATTCTCACCTTGAACGGATATTCGAAGTCCTTTCGGGCGAAAAGCTTGTATTTTCACATCGGGCATTTGAGCGTACGATATTGTTATAAATAAAATCAGACACAACACGCGTCCACACATCGCGGCTGCCATTTTTGTACTAAGCAAAGAGTATAAATATAATCACTACGGTACTAAGTAAAGCAGTGATCGTCCAGTTTATGTGCATTAAGAAACCACTTTTGACGTTTTCGTTTATGTATAGATTAATTATCGTGTCACTGTAATTTACGAGTAAGCATTATTGATTCAATTTTGCTTTTATGCCATATATTTTAATATCAATCATGCTTGTTTTATTAATAACATCCGTCTTATTTTCCGTCTAATTCTTCGTCTGAAATACAGCTGGGATTATCATTTCTGTTATTTTTTTTTAAAGAAAACAATCTTGTCTTAAGTTAGTTGACGGCGTTTTCTGGCATTTACTATCTATGGGCTGCGTTTTAACCGCTTAATATCAGTATTATCCAACCAGTAGACCCCTTGCTTGCGAAGAAGAGTTCGGCGAGTAAATTAACCCTCAGACACAGTCAGCTGTGTTTCTCTCTCAGTTTTCTTCTCGGTGGGTCGCGTTTCCGATCCAATGGTGGATTCTGCGAAGCACTGCTCGTACCAAGGCTAGTGTTAGCAAATTGGTCAGGTGAGCATTGGTGAGCTCACCTACTCACTCGACGAAGCTGGCATAGCCCCTCGAGGCTAAATAGTACCGGTAGGAAAAAACATTGTCGCTCAAAAGGTTCTTGATAGTTAAATTAACTTTCCATAAACTGCATTAAATTCGGAGTGCGTCCTAGATTTCAGTAAATTATTTTTAGTGTTCTTTATTTAGTTTGGTTGATGATTTCATTGCCCCAGGTATGTGAAAAAATAAGACGTTTGCGAATGTGTTCCATTTTATTTATTTTTACAAATTTATATATAATTTTCTTTACGTTTTTACCTAAAGCTGTTGTAAATTGATTGCTTGAAGACGAGGACCAAATCTATGAATTTTATTATTCCTTTTAGTTCATAGTTGAAGTAGCTCCTGTATTGTAAAAATCAGCACGGGTGAGTGTCTTTGTCTTTTTAATTATGGTATTGCTGTAGATCGGTAGAAGAGCTCTGTGTGCTTAGTGCGAGTTTCTTAACGTTCTCGATAGCGTAAAAGTTAACCCAATTTTGTATGCAGTTGGAACAGCGCCTCTAGCGGCAAACGTACGCAAACGATCCCATTCCATACGAATATGAGCTAACTTTTACGCTATCGAGAACGTTAAGAAACTCGCACTAAGCACACAGATCACACTTGATATTAAACGGTCAGTGCAAATATCACAACATAAATGCCACCATACACTTCCAGACGCGAAGATGAAGATTCATTTATATTTCACCACGACTTCCCGAGTATTCAAACCGAAACCCATGACTGCTTTGCTGCAGAAATAAGCAGAACGGTATTGGATATTGCATGCAGTCCATTTGATTCACCTTCCATCATAATCAATAGCCAGTTTAAGAACAAGGATGGAGTGGTACTCTCACGTTTGTGTAATTATTTAAACCATTTGAAACATCAATCATGTTTGCTTAAAACTAATATTAAAAAAAAAAAAAAAAAAAAATATATATATTAAGGAAATCCCGTTTGTGTATGGCTACGCGTCGCCACATCGTACACGCTAATAGATATAGATTGTAATCGAGCCCACTGAGTTTCTCGCCGAGTCTTTTCAGTGGGTCGCGTTTCCGATCCGGTGGTAGATTCTGCGAAGAACGGCTCTTGCTAGGTTCGCGGCTCTTGCTAGGGTTCGTGTTAGCAACGTCGTCAGGTTTGAGCCCTGTGAGCTCACCTACTAACCCGGCGACGCTGACACGGTCTCTTTAGTCCATCAGCTTAGATAGAAAAAAAAAAAAAAACTGTAATCGCTTTTACGTGCGCCTATAGATGTGTCACATCAAAAAAGGGAGCAGAATTGAGATTAGAAATAATCACGTGAAGAGTTCAGAAACGAAATGACCACTGCTAATTCTCAGAAATAAATGATCAGTGTGAATATAAGATATGTAGTAGTTATAGAGAGAGTAATTCAACTCCTACACGCGTGAGACGAAAATAAAGATAGTAAGACGGAACGTGGCTGAAATTAAAATTAAATGACACTCATATCTCCAGTGTCCGTAACGATGCCGCCACGCTACCGATACTTCTTTTATGAATACGTCTCAAGCAAGCTCGTATTGTTTTGACGTAAATTGTTAATTGGCAATTAATGTAAGAAAAATCAAATCAATCTGGTTACATCATTAGGCAATATGTTGTAGCAAAATACAAATACTCACCCAAGTTAAATCATAGCATCAAAACTTCGTAGTAGGTTTTTTTTGAAATATCCTGCCTTTTGATCTGTTCACAAGACGAAAGCTTAGATTAAAGGATAGGATGCACCGAATGAAAATGTAAAAGATAGAATGCGATACCTAATTTGTGATATTGCGAGATTTCTGTCTTCTTCAAGTTTAATCTATGCTGAGTGTAGATTAAGGTTTCTTGCAGCTATTTCCACCAATAAGGTGTATTTAGTTCTAACGGCTACGATCTGTTCATTTATTTCAATTCCTATCATAGACATCACCCATCATAGCATCCGATATCTAATAAAGCGTTTCATATCAAATTTATTTTAGATATTCCATGAAATTGTTGAGTCTAAATCGGCACGTATGAACGTTCCTAAAAATTAAAGACTGGAACAAATATTATTTATAAAAAAAAAAAAACGCGTAACGCGCGAATATCTCGTTCGTCAAGAATATTTTTATATTTTACCTAGAACGTCACACGTGATCGTTGATGTTCAACGAAATATAAATTAAGAAAGGTTTTGACAAAGTAGTAAATGGCTCATGGCTTTGATGCGAGCAGTAGGAACGGTAGGTAGCGGCTTGGCTCTGCCCCTGGTATTGCTGAAGTCCATGGGCGACGGTAACCACTCACCATTAGGTAGGCCGGACGCTGGTATGTCTACTAGGGCAATAAAAAAGGGAGTAAACGCTTTCTGGTTTGTTGGTAGGGACAACAATTGTACAACCCAATTACGACTTTTCGATCAGGTTGTGAGGTGGGCGGGGTATGTACGGTGTGATGTCCGTCCATAGTCTCCGTAACTACTTAACAATTTACGAGCCGTGAGTTAATTATCAGACCCGTGCACGAAAGAAGACCCTTTTCTGTCACCGCTCTGCCAATTTTTGCCGTGAAGCAGCGTAATGCGTTTCTGTTTGAAGGGTGGGGCAGCCGTTGTAACAGTTGGGTGGCGGCATTTACGTTGTAGATGTCGATGGAATCCGGTAACCAATTAACACCAGACTGGCTGTGAGCTCGTCCACACGTCTATGCAATAAATAAAATACTTATATTAAAAAAAAATTGGATTCGCCCAATCTATAAGTACCGTATACCATGCATACTTACTACACTAAAGGACATGAACAAATATTCGCTTTGGGATTATAAAAAAAATATATATAGTAAGCAACTAAATGTTCCCAAAAAAGTAAAAATATAGATCGTAAGCAATAAGTATTGTAGTAAGTAATGTAGTAATGAAATAAAATAATACATTGGAGGTAAAAATTGGTTTTTATTATCAAATAAGGCAGGCAAATGACTTGAAGTGAGATAGCGCTATATCGGATCCGAATTTTGCATTCAGTAGGTACGTTGTTAATTATTATAATCCCCACTATGTTCTCTGATGTAGCATCTGTGACAAAGAAAATACAATTTTATGAGGGATAATTACAAAGATGTCTTCTTCGTCTTCTTTCTTTCCTATTACCCTCTGCTGAGGTGGATTGCGGCATTTGTGTTGTTGATGTCTATGGGCTCCGGTTGCCACTTAACACCAGGAGAGCCGCTAATTCATACTAAGATACGAAGCTACGAACATTGGGGCTTAAAATCGAACTTACAGTTTTAATGTACAATGCTGGTCAACAGTTCAGGACTTATGATTGCTTGGGAGCAGAAGCAGGATGGTACCTTCCCATCAGTAATCTCATTTTTACCATCGAAATAGGTAGCTGATATTACCACTAACAACCAACTATAAGACACTAGAAAGTATTAGCTTACCTCATATCGCAAAAACTTTAACATAGTCCACCTGAAGAGCGCTATCTTCATCCCACGTAGGGAACCACTGACTACGGGCGTCCCAGAATTTGAGCATTGCTTTAGTGGCAGAGTTTTTCCAAGGCTTATTGGAGATGTCTTCGGAGAACTCTCGGATTCCAGCCACATTAAGACCGATCGACACATAGAACTGCAATTTTTTTACTAAAAGTTAATTTAAATATGCATATTTTTTCTATAGATAGAGAGACTCACTCCTACTCTATAGAAATGGTTATCTGTAAAGGCGACGTATGGTTTTATGCCCATAAGAGTATCGCCATCTATTGTCGAATAACGGAAACGAACGAGAACGCTCGAGAAGTACAACGCCATCTATTGTCAAATAGCGCAAACACATAGAAGCTACTCGATTTGCCCAGAATGTTTTTGAAAGTTCTAGGGATTTAGTATCGACTATAAAAGCGTTGCAGAGATGGCACGAAGGCGTTAGTGATCAGAACTACTCGAAGCAAAATAGCGAACGGATCACCTGAAGCGAAGCGGAAGAATTGAATTAAGAATTTTAAAGTGTTCTGTTAGTGTTCTAAGTGTTAATACAGTGTTAATTTGTACTTCGGTAAAAATTTTATTTATTCCGAACCCCAGCGCGTAACAATAGATAACCAATTTTTGATGAGCCTTCTACCCACACCGTGTAACTTATTTATTAGAACTTGCTGGAATGTGAGTTGCCCATTTAAAGACAGGATATCTAAGTTATCTTTGTTTTTATTATTTCCTGTGAACGCAGAGAGCCATGTGACCAACCTGATGGTAAACAGTCAACGTCTAAAATCAGCTTATAGAAGCTGATTTTGAATAAAACGCCTGTGCGTGACTATAATATCATTGTTAATACCACAGGGGACGTTTCATAGAAGTGAAATACTGACCAATTCATCAAAAGGCGCCATGATTGTGCCTTTAAGCCACTGCGGCGCTGCTTCAACTTTATATGAGTTGGCCACGTTGTAAAAACCTTCTCCTGGTTTTATCTCGCCATAACTTTCTCCATCAACTAACAACGTAATGCCATCTGTTGACGATAAAAAACATTAGAAAATGTAAAATGATAATTTGAAGATATAAAATATTTTTTGTTATGGCCTTGTTATATATACATATATCTTATACCTTTAAACGAGAAATTTTTGTATATTATAATATATATAATCTGAATCTCGGAAACGGCTCCAACGGTTTTCTTAAAATTTAGTATACAGGGGATTTCGGGGGCGATAAATCGATCTAGCTACGATTTATTTTCAGAAAATGTTGTTTTATTCGTGTTTTCAATAATCAACTCTTCCCGACATCTATTGGCGAATAATAATGCTATTTTTCTTAATTGAGGGCAACTAACCGCTTTAAAGACAAACCAGATGGCGTTATAAAAAAAAACCGAGCAAAGCACGGTCATCATCTAGTTTTAATAAAACGAAATTGCTTTAGGCTACTACGCCCATTGTAGCCATGCCAAAAAGAAAAACTATCGGTTGAAATAAAATGAATAATTATTAATGTAAACTAAACAATTTCACACGGACAGTGTAGGTATTTCAATTTTTCTAAATTTAATCTCAATTTAAAGTAGACTTCTACTTTGAATTACTTTGAATTTGTATTGCTTAATTCAAACTTAATCAACTAAGGCTTCAAGGTACGCAAACCTCGCATTAAATGATAGAGAGTTTTTGGATAGATTTTCAAGATTTTAAAATTTAATTTATTTTTGTTATTCGTTTTATAGATTTCAATTACTTCAAAAACTATTTGAACAAATTCGAATCAAACGAACTTGGACTTTAGAGGTCAAAATACATGTTTTTTATTTATTGTCAATGTGGGTGGACCAGTTCACGGCTCATCCGGTCTTAAATGGTCATCGGAGCATATAGACATCGCCGCCCATCTTGGGAAATTAGTTCCAAGTCTCAGTTTCTACAGTATAACGGTTGCCCCAACCTTCAAACCGAAATGCATTATTGCTTCACGGCAGAAATAGGCAGGGTAGTGGTACCCACTCGTGCGGGCTCACATGACGCTTTGCTACTAGCTTCACGCTATGACAATGCTATTTTCAACTTTACGTCAAGGTCAGTGAGCCGTTTACAAAGCTCGTGTCAGCTTGAAATTGCACAGCACCTTAAGTATCTGATTATGTATTTCAAGCTTACCTGGTCTCCACTCTAGGGTGTAGTTGTGGAAATCGTTATTCCATGATTCATATCCAATGTTTTCTTTAAGATAAAAAGATCTGAAATATGTTTTAATGTAAATTTACTTCTTGATACCACGTCATAATATGGTTAATGAGGTAACAATTGGATTATTTGTCTCTTTTCTCTTATACCGTGGATTGAGGTTGCTTGCAGAATTTTGCCCACAGCAAAACATTGGTATAAAGAGTCAGTATAGGTCCTAGTAAAATTTCACAATTTAAAATTTATACCATTTCACACATTTCTGTGACTGCATTTTGAAAATAATTCTCGGTGGACACATCTTACCAAAACTTATGGCACAGGTAATGTTACCTTGGCTGCGGCAAATAAAATTGTAAACCTTCATCTGGTAAGGCGGCGGGTCGAAATGCGCCCCCAACGATATTTCCACCTGTGGTGGCTCGTCCTACTACCTACCTACCAGCACTAGGATAGATTAAAATGCTAGAACTTTTGCGAAAACATACTGTATACAATTTATAGTATATACTCGTGGTTGTCGGTGTCGAATTCTTGCAAACATCTTTTTTATTTTATTGCTTTGATGGGTGGACGAGCTCACAGCCCACCTGGTGTTAAGTGGTTACTGGAGCCCATAGATATCTACAACGTAAATGTGCCACCCACCTTGAGATATAAGTTCTAAGGTCTCAGTATAGTTACAAAAGCTGCCCCACCCTTCAAACCGAAACGCATTACTGCTTTACGGCAGAAATGGGCAGGTTGGTGGTACCTACCCGTGCGGACTAACAAGAGGTCCTACAACCAGTAAAAAATCTAAAACATCTTAAATTATCGTTCCGCAGCAGCGAGAGGTATATAGTTTTCTTCGTTCACACCAGTTTGAAAGTACCGCGGTGGGCCGATATGGGCTTGTTCCGTAGTGAAGGTGTTAATAGACATAGTACATAGACATGACACAGAGATCTCGATCAGATAGAAATAAGATACAAGATACATTAATTAGTGTACTTATAAGGATCAGATCCAGCCATTATAGGACCTGCGTAGAGTTTCTTTGAAAATTCAGCGTTTCCTTTGACGCAGGCGATTTTTAATGTCCCCGAAGCGTAGTTCCGGACACCATATATATTATCACGAGGTTCGAGCAATATCTCTGAAAATTCAAAAGAATTGTCAAGCTAGCATTTACTAGGCTTATATTCGATTGAAAACCGGGCGCCGAACGCCTAGTCCATTATGTCACGCATTGAATATTTTTACCAGGATAAAGCCAATCTCCTTTTGGCATTTTAGCTCTGATCTCGACACGTCCATATTTGAAGGCAAATTGATGCCGAGTGCTGATTTTTGCAGTTATGATGGGTGGCAAAATAAGAGGACCAGAAGCTTCTCGCAAGCATTGAGGTGTTCCTACGGTTCCAGTGCATCTGAAAGTAATCTTGCATTACTCATTTAGTATTAAGCAGCGGTTTAATCTCACAGGTATTTCAAAATTAACTGCCAACATTAAAATACCATATAATACAATCGGTATCGATACCGATTTTTACTGGTCGTCTTGTGAGTCCGCACGGGTAGGTACCACCACTCTGCCTATTTCTGCAGGGAAACAGTAATGCGTTTCGGTTTGAAGGGTGGGACAGCCGTTGTTACTATACTGAGAACTTAGAACTCATGCCAATAAAAAATAAATAAATAAAAAAACAATTGATAGCGATTAGGATTCGTATGGTTGAAAGGTAAGAATGGATTACTGATTTTTAATATGTATAGATGTGAAATTGTTAAACCCATTAGGACCTACAAAGGTAGTTCAGCAAATTAATCTATATATATAAAAATGAAATGTTGTTCGTTAGTCTCGCTAAAACTCGACAACGGCTAGACCGATTTGGCTAATTTTGGTTGGTTATTTGTGGAAGTCCAGAGAAGGTTTAAAAGGTAGATAGATATATATGAAAATGCCCGGAATGAAATAAAAATAACAATTTTGTTTTTTCTGTGTGTCCTGTCGGACGGATTCCTTTTGTTTGTTTTAAGTTTATTTTATACAAAAGTTTAGGTATTTTATTTATCGATTGAGGCACTACGAATATAAATGTAGGTAGATGCTATTTTATTGTTTAGGACTTATCGTATTTAGCGAAATTATTTAATTCATATTTTAATGTAATCATTAATTCATATTTGTTGTAGTCATATTTTTGTTTCCTAGTTGTCTGGTAGTGAAAGAAATGGATAGTTTAATGTACAACTAATTCACACGTTCTCACTTTTCTCCATTAAGCACATCAGTAAAGGAAAGGCAAAAGTATAAGTTTAAGAATACCCGGATAGGATACATAAAATACGTTTGTGTGAACTGAGCGCAATTCTTTTTCTGGTCATAAGACCTCCAATAATGACATTTACCTTTCCGACAGATCCAAAGATTGTCGAACAAAATCTTCGCCATACTTTGACTCCAAGGTAGCTGGTTTTATAATCAGCTTTCCGTCGTTGACTTCTGCATTATCGCTTAGGTATACATTGAAGGGAAAATCCTGTTAAAGAGTAATAAGAGATAAAGAGCTTCGTCATTAAGACATTGTGATATCGTGACGATACCTTCATAAATTACTAGTGGTCTATTTCTGCAGCGAAGCAGTCCAACGTTTCGGTATGAGATATCAGCCGTTATAGAATGCAATTGGTACTTGAACTGTTGACTCCAGGCTATGTAGCATTCACTTAGTCATGTCTATGAGCTCCAGTATACATATCTAAGTAACAAAAGTCTTTAATTTCACTGTTTCGTTACTGAGAATTTTGTAAGACCTTCCTCAATAAAAAGCTATTATTAAACCTCAACATATTTGTCGAGGAGCAGATAGGTTCCAATACAATAGAGAATTTGACCTCATATCTCAAATTATTGACAACATTGTGATGCCCGAATCCGGTAATCACTTGTTGGTGAACCAGCTCATCTCTTCAGACCTTCTAGAGCCTTTAAAATAATTTTGAAATCTACCCTTCTGAGACTAACACAAGCTAGCATTTTTTAAAAATATACTCGTATACGGACCTCCAAAAATATTTTAGCTACAGCCGTTCCTGGTTTTATTTATTTGTATCAATACTTAGAAAAGTTAGTGTGGTCTATGAGGCATTGGTGTTTTTACTTACCGGTTCACCAGGGAACTTTACTTCTGGTACCCAAATTTTCCCTTTGTGTATTGGTATATTGAACTGATCTTCGAAAAGCAGCTGCCCTTTGCATACAAAACCAGGTACTGAGACTGTGGATAGCGATAGCTCACAGGGATAGCCTTCAGATGGTGGTTTAGCGGGCAGGCTGTCTGGAGGCTGATTGGGTATAGACTGAGGGGACTCTGGGTTCAGACTGGTGCTGGTGAATTCTACTCCTGGTGTTATTTCAGAGCCCTCTGTGTTTACTGGATTACCGGCTTCATCTACGAAACCTAATTGAAAACAAATTTTGTATATAGCCTTTTTATTAAAAGCCACTTTTTAATATTAAGTATTTACCTATAATGTTGGGGTTTAAAGCTAAAGGGATTTTTTAAATACGTAGCGGTAGGCAGCGGCTTGGCTCTGCCCCTGGCATTGCTGAAGTCCATGGGCGACGGTAACCACTCACCACCAGGTGGGCCATATGCTCGTCTGCCTACAATGGCAATAATTTTTTTTATTATATATATATTTTTTATTCATTTTACAAGTAGAAGTAGGTTGTTACTGTTGCTGTTAGATCTGGTGAGCACAGTGGATGACACAAAACTCCCGAGCATTTATTACTTAGAGACCGTCTGTTGTGCTGTATAAGATCGAGCACTGTCCTGTAGGAGCAGCGAGGACGAGCGATTAAACAAGGCCAGCCGAAGATACGTGAGCTTCTCGGAGTAAAGCTGATGCCATTTGTAGCTACTTACTTTGATGATCCTCTATACAATGACCATGAATTTTTAGGAGTAAGTTTTTGTTTGGAGCATTGCCTAGCTGCTGAACACACAATCATCACACACACAATTATCAAAAAGAGTCAATTATTCATTGCAAGTTCGCATATTGATTAAAAGTTTGTTAGGCAACGCAAGGCATACCATAATACGTTCATGCGTGCGCTACCAGCACGATAGTTCATCCCATCCAAAACCCTACAAATGTAGCGACAACAAAACAGTAATCAATAATTAATTAATGTAATTTAAAAGAGAATTCCATATTTTTAAAATAAAATTCATTTGAACTTTTAAGTTATTGCCAGACATAAATTAATATCAAATGGCCAGAACATTGTGAAACAGCAACTTCATAGGTATAACTTATTATTTAAATTTATAAAATAGGGATTCTGTAAGCCTCTGTGAACTTCCCTTGTAGCTAAAGGTGCACAGTTTTGTTTGTATAGAATGGTCACAGGAACTGGAATAGAACAAGTTGCATGCAAGGAACAACCTATCATTCTCTGGTTACTATATGCATCATCTTATATGCGTATTAATGTTACATAAATCGTTAGTGCTATCAAATTATGAACAATCGTATGGTTAGAGATAAATATTTATTTTACTTAATTACACTGATGATCTCAGCTGACCCCGCTGTGTTGATTATGTTAATATTCGTCTCGATTCACCAAAGATATTGCGCGTAGGCTTTGACTTTGTTTATTTTGTATATTTGATATTTTAAATGGTAGAAATGTCTTCACTGATTCTTGACTTAAGACAAGTTCTTTCTTTGAAGCTATGTCGCGAATACATATAACTTTAATAATCTGGACTGGAACTGGGAACCGTTGATAATGGTAAATGGCGTAATTAAACGTGGTAGGGCGTCTTGTGATCCCACTCAGGTAGGTACAACCACCTGTGTCTGCCGTGAAGCAGTAGCGCGTTTCGCCTTGCAGCGGGCAGTGGCATTTACGTTGTTAATGCCCATGGGCTCCGATAACCGCTTAACACCAGGTCAGCTGTGAGCTCTTCCACCCGCTTAAGGTTCAATAAAAAAGGCTAAGACATGACAACGACAATGACAGTACGTTGTGTATCGGCTGTCAACTGTCAAACCAAAGGCGATGGCTGCTTGACGAGAATAGTAAGTAGGACGGAAGGTATCCGTATACTTGTTTATTTATTTATTGCTTAAAAGGGTGGACGAACCCAAGGCCCATCTGGTGTGAATTAGTTACTGGAGCCCATAGACATCTACAACGTAAATGCCGCCATCTACCTTGAGATATAGTTGTAAGGTCTCAGTTTTTACATTATAACGACTGCCCCACCCTTGAAACCGAAACGCATTACTGCTTCACGGCAGAAATAGGCAGGGTGGTGGTACCTACACGTGCGGACTCGCAAGACGTTCTATCAGTAAATGTCCTACCACAAGTACCTAATAAAATATAAAAAGTTTGGTATATAACCGCGCGGTCTTAAAACGCGCATAGCTACCACAAGTAACTATACCTAGTTGAAGTCAAAACGAAGCATGGAGAATATCCTTCGACTATATTTATTTGTGTAAGGTGCTATAATCGACGATTCTCACCTTCAACTGTCCACTCCCCGTTATCCTGTCTGTATCCTAAGCCGTCCTTTATGACAAAAGTCCAAAAGTAAATCTTATCTCCGATTTTCAGCGCAGCATTTCGATCTCTGAATATCCATCTTCCGTTTTTTGGCTTCGTGATGTCCCTGGACCAATGGCCGGCCTCTAAGCCTTCCATTTCCTCGTTGAGCTTACCGTGAAACGCGAATAACGAGAAGCCCTCATCTGAAAGTTGTAACTAATTAAAAAATAAAGAAAAAAAACGATATTAGATGAATAGGAAATAATTTTCTCAACGATTCCGTGACTATCATGACATCGTATCCTCTCCAAAACGAAATTTTTATATAATTTGTAAATGGACAGACAGGCAAACAAATTGACAGTGGTTTTTATGTACACCAGTATTTTATGTACACCTTGAGCGGTAGGCAGCGGCTTGGCTCTGCCCCTGGCATTGCTGAAGTCCATAGGCGACGGTAACCACTCACCATCATGTGGGCCGTATGCTCGTCTGCCTACAAGGGCAATAAAAAAAAAGTGTGTGTGTCCGCTCCGACGCACGACTGGAGTTTACTGGATATAAAAAATTAAACGAAACAATACGAGAAATAGTTCTATATTACGACAACACGATACACTACAGATTATTAACAAAAATTAACGAGACACAAAACAAACGACTAACAAATATATGAAAATACAATAATGAGAGAAACGCGCGATCAGTACGAGGCTTTGTGGCGGACTGCCGGCGCAGCAGCCCGGCGTCACCTGCAATAACGCGGCCGCGTAACGCATAACGCATTTCGTGTGACATGCTAGTACGATTTTGGTCCCCATCATTTTCATACCCCGGGCCTATATATGTAAATCGATTCTAAAGGAGTAAACTCCAAAAAACATGGGTTACAATATCAGTTTTACATATACATTATTTCATATATTTTCAATTCCAAGTAGTTAAATGTAGACTATTAAATGGAGTAATTAATACAAGGCTTTCTAGCATTTGTCCCAACCGAATGATACAATACTTCGGATACATTACCAGGAAAAACAGAGACGATCTTGAAAAACTGGTGATTACCGGCAAAGTGGAAGACAAAGAAAGCAAATGGGGGAGGAAAGAGGAAAAATATAATAAAACGGGTCCAATCTCGAACTGCCAAGTTCTGAATTGCGAGGCATAGTCAATGAGCCCTTTATTCTAAGCTCTTAGGACTGATGATTTAATATTTGTTTATTTAACAGAATGTCTCTCAATACAGCGTGTCGATTGGCATAAGCGTCCTCTAGCATTTTCCATTGTTTTCTATCTTGAAATATTACAGTGATGAACCCTAGCAAAACTGGAAAGGCCTCCGGGTAATCCCCCCAGTAATCTCTCAAACAAAAAAAAAACAAAAAAACAGTGATGATATGTATAATCAAGGCAAAAAGAGCGATAATATTATTAATTCGCATGTCACAATCTATTTATACTATACTATAAGATACTATACTAAATAATCTTAAGTTTTTTCATTTAAATCAGGTTTTTAACCAACACGCTTCGGTAACATCCTATCGTGATCACACGTCATAATAGCTTTTCGCGGTTTTTGTATGACAAAAAAAATCGTTTCTAAGAATTATTATTGAAATAAACTAACACGTTTAAACTAAGAGCGGTACACTCAAAATCGATTTGATATTATTACAGCAATTTTGTTTTCTTAATTACTCAAGTTGATATCGAGCAAGCGTTCAACGCTACGTTTCTCTCTGAATCATTAATTAATTGGAAGTGCCTCGCGGTTTTATCCCTAGCTAAATTTCGAATTCATAAAGAATGGAACACGTTAAATTTTCCCCGGGCAAAGAGTTTCTTGTTTAACATTGTTGTGCCTGAACTGCCGTGCGATTTGCAGTTCTATTGGTGCGTAATATCACGAGCAAGCAAACCGGTATAATAAATATTTGTATACCAAATATATTCGGTATTGCCGATAAAAAGTATTCTATTTATTGACACGTTGACTGCCATGTAGGTCACCGGTGCCCTACGTGGCGCACTGAAGTCATTATGTCGATTTCTCCTTCGATCTTCTTACTAAGATACCGGAATATCTGGTTGACTCTGGCAAAGACGAATCCGAAGACACTGAGACTGAATCTGTTTCTAGAGATCTAAAATATTATAACATACATTAAAAACAAAAGAAGGCAAAGCTTGCTTCAGTGCGCCGCGTAGGGCACCGGTGACCTACACGGCAGTGAATGTGTTAACGAACTTTGTGCGAAATTCGATTCTTTTACTTTCCGCCATTTTTGCGTGATGCGTGATTCAGTAGCACGAACATCAAACGTATAAGTTTCAATATTAGCATTTTATGTATTTTCATACATATAATATTACGTTACCTATGGAATTCTCGATTTTAAACCTAGTGAACTATGAACTCAAATATCCGGTGTGTGCTAATAATTCCTAATTTAACCTAGCGAAGTTATGTTACGCAATTAATTATGAATTTGTTCTTTTGTCGTTTGATTCTGCGCTGACATGTTATTATCTCGACTATAGATTAGTATCGTTGATTTTTTTTTTAATTCTTAGATGGGTGGACGAGCTCACAGCCCACCTGGTGCTTAGCAGTTACTGGAGCCCACAGACATCTACAACGTAAATGCGCCACCCACCCCGTGATATAAGTTCTAAGATCTCAGTATAGTTACAACGGCTGCCCCGCCCTTCAAACCGAAACGAATTACTGCTTCATGGCTAAAATAGGCAGGTTGGTGGTACCTACCTACCTGTGCGGACTCACAAGAGGTCCTACCACTAGTTTATTTCTTATACGGATATATTATGAGCTCACTGTGCGCCTGCTACTAAGTGGCTCTCACAGTTTTCACTACGCGAAAGCTAACGTCCATCTTAACCCATGAAATTCGATGTCTCTTGAATTTCTCGAATTGAATTTATATCGCTCCTGTCCTTTCAAATCGTAAAGCATTAATGCTTTACGGTTAAACAGTATTTATTACCAGTAAATTACACGGCACTATTTCTTTAGTCAAACTTTTTTGTTAGGAAAAAAACTAATCTAATGAGGCTGTCAATGTCGTCTTCAAATTTAGCGAATGAATAAAAATAAATGATACAATGATAATGACGAAAATTTAACAAAACAAACAATGTATCTAATAAATGAACCACCTACCTATTATACAGTACATATATATTAAGTGGAGGCTTCAAAATTTATGAACACAATCAAATTCCAATGACTACGCTTCAACAATTGTTAAGGAAGCGATGAATAATTTATAATTTATTAGAGTTCCATCACAGCAGTAATTTCCTTATCCTTATTATTTAATGTTTTTGTATACGTATATTTAAGAAATGAATTGGAGAATATATTATAAATTGGTTTCACCGGATCTTAAATTTTGGAAGTATCATCAATACACAGCGAATGTCGGCAAATAATATTATAAGTATAATATATTTTCTTTGGATTTCGCGAATCTTAGACTATGACACATTTGACTTACGTTTTAAGTTTAAATGATATTACCGTATTGGGTTCGACAACTGCTTCCTTAAACTCCCTTTCCTACTTGCTTTACCCAATCTATATAGATAAAAAATGAATTGCTGTTCGTTAGTCTTGCTAAAACTCGAGAACGGCTGGACCGATTTGGCTAATTTTGGTTTTGAATTATTCGTGGAAGTCCAGAGAAGGTTTAAAAGGTAGATAAATATTTAATATTTGTTTATTAATATATTTTTTTCCTTTGATGTGTCTTCCGTCAGACGGATTCCTTTTGTTTGTTTTAAGTTTATTTTATACAAAAGTTTAGGTATTTTATTTATCGATTGAGGCAGTATGAAGTCTGCCAGGTCAGCTAGTAATAAATAAATGGGGAATCATATAAATTTCCTAATGGTCAAATTTGTTTAACAAAAAATTTACATGATAGTTCAATGGCGTTAATCAAAGCATTAAAATTAACAATCTTGTATTATAGCTGCTGTATGTGCCTTATATGAATGAGTTCACGTTCAATCTTATATTAATTGGCGACTGGGGTCTTTCAGTAAATGATGATAGCTTATTTGAGATGTTAGTTCAAAATTTCAAGCACGTTCTAAGACATCAATCGATCCTTTAATTCTGAACGTGTGGTTGTTTTGTAGCAGATATAGGCAGGAGACGGATGCCTTCTTTTCGCTTCGGTTTCCTCAACACTAAGGGTCGTGACCACCTCCTCGAAACAAGTCTATTCCGGAGCATTCCATGCCATTTGCTTCTATATGCCGCCGACTGTAGAGCATCGTGAACTTCGGTGTCGAGAATTGTGCGGATGCCACTGGTGCTTAATAAGAAGCTAGGGCATCAGGAATGAGATGGTGAGGTAGGAATTGAATTGAGGGGGCTGCAGTGATGAATGGATAAAGGCTGGTTGTGGTAGTAGTTTCGAGAAGCCGTAGCCGCATAGGTGACTCTTATGATTAATGGTTGGATAAGATTGTTTGTTCTTGAAATGCATCACACTTACCTGGAACGGAAACCCTAAGTCCTTTAGGGTGTATTGCTTCGAGCGTGGCCGGTGGTGCCTCGTAGCACAGCACGATTTTTAATAACAAGACCCACACACATGTTTTGTACATTCTCGTTACGGATGTTGTGTTCTGAAATAAATAATTAAATTGAAGCAGTCGAAAAACCGGTTCATCTTTATCCGGCGTTTCGAATTCTCAGCAATTTTCACGGTCACGAAGACTGATAGCCGATGTAACGCTGTAACGTTAAATCTAATTTAAAAGATATATTTATGCTTTACGAAAGAATCACAATAACAAAAAAAATCAACTAAACTTAATGTTTTTGATTTTACACCAACTTCTATACGATCGGATCTAATTATTATTTTTCGGGCTTAAATTGAATATTATCAGTTTTTTCTTCGGTTCTAGGGTTTGTATGTTGTACTTGATTTCTTCGGCTTTTCGTCAATGACCATGAAAATTATAACTCTTATTATATTATTATGAATTCACTAGCTGTACCCGTCCGCTTCGCTGGGCATTTAAAATTAACATTATTATTTCTCACCCCCACAAAGATTCTCATCATTAACGCCCTCGCAACTGGTGTAGGGAGTCCAACACTCATATAAATATTAGCCTATCCATTAAGTACATATATTTTCTACATGGATACCAAGTTTCAAATCAATTGGATGCATGGTTCAGTAGTTATAAAGGAACATCCGTAAAAACCACTGTAGATTTATATATTAGTATTGATTATTTACCTCTGGGAGACGTTTGTGAACTCGTCGAAGCCATGTGACTGTGTGAAAATTTTATTGTGTCTCAAACAGAATCGATCTTTTTTTATTTATTGGTTAGATGGGTTGTCGAGCTCACAGCCCACCTTGTTTTAAATGGTTACTGGAGCCCATATACATCGACAATGTAAATGCGCCACCCACCTTGAGATATACGTTCTAAGGTCTCACTCAGCTACAACGGCTGCCCCACCCTTCAAACCGAAACGCATTGCTGCTTCACGGCAGAAATAGGCAGGGCGGTGGTACTTACCCGTGCGCACTCACAAAAGGTCCTTCCACCAGTAAAAATCTACAAAGCATCACGTATCTTACCTATTTGGTTCGGTAGGTTTGATTGAACACAACATGTAAAATGTTTACGTGCGAATAATATGTTAGGAACGCGACGTACCCGACCGCACTGGCCGATTTGCGGTCTTCGTCTGTTGTGTGCTAGCGTATTATCTATTCTCCGTGTGCCGGACTCGATAAGTTTATCTTTACGTAATTATTGTACTGTTTTTTTTTTACTTTAGACCGATTTCACACAACGGTACTAATTGATTGCGACTTTGACGATATCCACTTTCAAATGATTGCTGTTTTAATTTTGGGAAATCCCGTATTGTGATTGGAATATAGTTGTAGTGAATGCTCTAAAGAATTGTTTGAGATGATCCGTCATGTCCATGTCACTATCGTTCATTCCGATTGGAACCGCTACCTTCACATACTGGGCCTTAGGATATAATTTTTTCCACGTACCATTTGATTCTGGAATGAACTTCGCTTTATAGTACCTATTTCGCAAATGTTTATGACTACTAGTAGTAACTAGTAAACTAGGACTACTCTCGAACCAAAAAAGAGTTATTCCTTTCTCAGTTTCTCGTTTGGCAAAGAAATTTGATTGGCCTGCAATTTAAATCTGAGCTTTCAAATTTGAAGGATTCGAAAACCTTTTTATAATTTAACTTCGCCAGTAAGCGTCGTGATAATCACCTAGAACCAGGTAGATCGTCAACCCGTCTGCCTATTCGAGTGCAAAGAATGAAACAAAAATAGGCAAGATGGTAATAGGCATGCAAGACCTATCATTATTAGCACGCATTCGTTGAAAATTTGATACTTTGATTTTTAATAATTCAAAAAAATTAATAAAATGTGATATATTATCTATTTAAAACATATTTGAAATTCTGAATTTGGAACAAAAACCGGATGAAGTAAAAAAACAGTAAAATCCTCCTTGCGTCGATAATCCTCAATGCTGAGGGTCGTGGCCTCCTCTAACAACTTTCTTCTGTATTATCCTGCGCCATTCCTGCCTATCCTCGGCTGTGTGGATAGTAACATGGACTGAAGTATTGAGAGTGAAAATTCCTTCCCTATGGTACGTTGCTAGGGATATATAGATATATACCCCGAGGATAACGTCAGTCAATCTCAATAATGTGGGATAAGGACAAAAACTTTTTACTGGTGGTAGGACCTCTTGTGAGTCTACACGGGTAGGTACCACCACCCCGCCTATTTTTGCCGTGAAGCAGTTATGCGTTTCGGTTTCAAGGGTGGGGCAGCCGCTGTAACTTTACTAAGAACTTAGAACTTATATCAAGGTGGGTGGCGCATTTACGTTATAGATGTCTATGGGCTCCAGTAACCACTCAACACCAGGTGGGCTATGAGCTCGTCCACTCATCTAAGCAATAAAAAAAGTAAAAGAAAAAAAGAAGAAGATATTTAATATATTCATTACTATCTTTTCTGTGTAGTTTGAACTAATATACTACTATATTATACCTAAAATTATGTCCGATATGAACGACGCTTTATTTAACTCTTGAAGATCATCTAGGAAAACAATTTTAAAGTCGCATTAATTGAACAAGCAGTTCGTTTTCCCGTTTCTCGGTATCGGCTAGTTTATTGAATGTTTTAGCTTATATCGACTGGGTTCGTTTAAAGTGTTGTTAAATATTTTAGTTACTCAGTATTTATGCTGATATGTAGGCAGCGGCTTGGCTCTGCCCCTGGCATTGCTGAAGTCCACAGTCCGGTAACCACTCACCATCAGGTGGGCCGTATGCTCGTCTGCCTACAAGGGCAATAAAAAAAAAGATTTAAAAAAAAGAAGTAAATATACGAATATGCCTACCTAGATAATTCTGTTAAGCGCATCTGTCTTCTTCTTTTTATATCTTTTATTATATCTTTTATGAGTATGGTGAGACATGTCAGCTCGGAATCACAAAAACAATTGGATAGTTGGTGTCTCCAAATTGCCTTTCTTGGAAGCATATGTCTGGAATTACTATTAGTCCAATTTCTTTTAGATAATTTTTTCGGGTTTGTTCTTTATAGTTTCATTGATGATTTACATCCATTCTTTCGCATCGAAATATGAAATATATTATGTACCTGTTATATCTTTTTTATTTTTATATGCAATCAAACAATCTACTTAATAGTAAGTAGTGATCACTCATGGATGTCAGTAAGAGGTACAGCAAAGCCACTGCCAGCACTGAATACACTTCTTAAACCCTAATTGAAGAAGGACATGTCGTAGTGCTCAGGGAACATCGTGATGCGAAATTCATTTTTAAAGACAGATGGTACGTGTCAAAAAAGGTAATAATATCTGGAAAAGCATTGTGGATGACCCCAGTGACTCCAGATAGTATGGATGCAATTTGCTTCGGTCACGGGTGATTCCATGATAAAAATGAGATAATGCTATTATCTAATAGGAAAAACTCCCTATAGCCATAGAGCATACCGCATAAAACACAGACAGAAGCGAAGTCCCGCCAGCTGACCAGATGCCCGAAATAATTCATATGAACGGGACTTTCAACAAACTTAACGGCCCATTCTGTATGAAGGCAAATGGAAGTAGCTGGTGTTTCAGAGCATGATGCGAGCGGTAATTCATGCGAGGTCAAGCCTGGCCTTTCTAAAGCACGAGTATTTGTTCAGGCGTGTATACGTTCTGTTGACGAATCTCAACATTTTGGAACTAAACTTGGCTTTACCTTCAATATGATTCCGACACTGGATACCGTTCGAAATATTGACACCAAGAATCCCGATAATCTCAGAATGTTGCAGGGGTACTCCTTCGAATTACGACGCTTTGACAAAGGCTTCTTCACAGTAAGCCTTTATTTTCAAAGGGATGAATTGAACTAAATTAAATTTACGCATTCGATGAATTGCCCCAGAGAGTTCTCTTAAGGCACAAGTTTGGAAGATCAAGTGATTATTATTTATTAGTTTCCCTATTTTATCATTTTGTTAAAATGATTGAAGTTCCTCTTATAAAAAGGGCGGGAGAGCTGTCTATTTATCAGATGACAGGTAGGGAAACAATATGATAATAGAATATCTCGCTGTTGGTACATAGTTCTTAAAATTCTTAATGGGATAAATAGTAAACAGAATAATACTACACAATTTTTTACAACGTTTATTTATTTTATCATTATTATTATAAAAAAAGCATTTTTTCTTCGTATTTTATAACGAAATCACGTAATCACTTGTATAAAATTTTATAATTAAATTCACGATATTGACTGGTACATTGCAATTAAATACTTGGTATTGGTACAAGCCGTTACCAGAGTTTATCTCACAATTTTTTTACTTACACTGGTCGGTCACCGAGCTCACAGACCATCTAATGTTAAGTAGTTACCGTCCATAGACATCAACGTGAATGCCATTTACTATCTTAAAGCCACGAAGTTGAAGTCTCAATTGAATAAAGACCTTCCCTACGAACAATGCTACTTTGCGGCAGAAATAGGGGGGATAGTGGGGATCTACTTATGTCCTTTAACAATATATCTATCTACTCATCTACTACAACTAAATTTCGGTTTTATTAATTTCCGACGTTCTAATCACTAAAAGTTCTCGTGATCACAAAATATCTGGAGCCGTTTTTTTTTAATTTTATTGCTTAGACATTAGGACGAGCTCACAGCCAACCTGGTGTTAAGTGGTTACTGGAGCCCATATAAATTTACAACGCAAATGTGCCACCCACCTTGAGATATAAGTTGTAAGGTCTCAGTATAGTTACAGCGGCTGCCCCACCCTTCAAGCCGAAACGCATTACTGCTTCACGGCAGAAATAGGCGCAGTGGTGGTACCTACCCGCGCGCACTCACAAGAGATCCTACCTCTGGTAAATTGTATTTGTGCCCTTTAACAATATATCTACTTATCTACTACAACTAAATTTCGGTTTTATTAATTTCCGATTTTCTAATCACTAAAAGTTCTCGTGATCACGAAATATCTCTAGAGCCGGAATTGTTTTTGTTAATAGTCAGTCGTCACTTATTACACGATCATTCCACTTTTCATTGCTTATCATTTTGAGAGTCAACCACCGTGATATCTTGATATCTTAAAGTGCATAAACTCGGACGTAATCAACCCTCATGGCCGCATCGTACCACGTCGGCAACCAGTTAGTCCTGTCGTTCCAGAAGGCCAGCATTGCTTTGCTGTTCCTATTCTTCCAGGGCTTATCCGGATTATCCGTGAAATCGTGGACCCCACCAACGCGGAGACCGAGAGAGATATAGAACTGCGAAAAAAATGAAAATGCTTATAGTTTTGGTTGAAAAACTTCATTCTAAGCGACAACAGTAAAATTCGAACAAAAATATATTTCTCTCATTATATTTATTAAGAAGTGGGCCTTATCTTTTTCCAGTTAAATGCCTGCGCATATAGCGTAGCGTAAAAAAAATAATTGAGAATGGGAAAAGAATAACATATGTATATCGCTTTTTTCGCATTAAAAGTGTACAATTTTCAAAAATATTCGAAATTGAGTTAATATGCGTAAACATTCGGTATCACCAGTATTTTTCTCATAAATACTATCAAACGAGCGAAGTTTAATAGATTTTCTCTTACTTTAAAAGACAGATAATCTAACTGGTAAAAATATCACAAGATAAACCTTTAAAACACTCATCTGTAAAATTATTAAGTTTTACAGTTTTAATGCGAGAAGACGATATGTGAAACTTACGATCTGATCCAGTGGAGCCATAATTGTTCCTTTGAGCCATTGGGCTGCATGAGGTACTGCATTCTGCCGGCCAACAGTATAGAAGCCTTCACCTGGATCCACTACGCCGAACTGTTCTCCATCAACCAAAACTTCAATGCCATCTACAAAAAAAAAACCTTGCATAAATCTAAAGAAAAAACCTTGAGCAAATACGTATAAAATGAAAAAAAAAATCGACACATGAAAGAGACATAGATAGTATTCGGAGAGTCTAAGCTTGTAACATGATTGCTTTCATAACCGCCTCAATCACTCATAATCGGATTTTTACCGGCTATCTTTATAAATGTTTACATGATTAGTTTAGCGATTTTAAAGAGAGCCTTTTCTGAAATAGTAAGTAATAGTAATAGAAAGTTAAAGTTGTATTTAAAAATGAATAGGAGCGTTGAGGTCACAAATGTCTTGTTGTTTATTTACACGCTCGCACCTCATATAGCAGTGAAAATACATAATAATATAAATAGATAGGTGCATATTTTTTGTTACTTGACAAAAAACTAAAAACCACAATTGAAAGAACTATCCATCTTACTTATTGTAGAAAGAATTATATTTTTTTGGTTTTATTTTAATTTGAAGTACGTACATTTTTGATGAATAACAAATCTATTCAGACCTACCATCACCTACTAACCAGATTGACCGACGACCTAGTGAAAGTCGCTGGGTCATGTTGGAAGCAAGTGACCGCAGACCGGCTGCACTGGAGGTCAATTTTCTTTGCTGATAGCATTGAGAGGCTATTTCAGCTTCGCTCTAACGTGTAGGTGAGCCCACGGGGCTCAAACTGGAGTGTTGCTAACACTGGCCCTAGCAAGAGCAGTGCTTCGCAGAATCTACCACCGGATCGGAAACGCGACCCACTGAGAAGATCCGGCGAGAAACTCAGTGGGCTGTGTCTGTGGGTTAATTCGCTCGCCGAGCCCTCCGTCGCAAGCGACGACTTCGACGAGGACGGTGACCGGTGCTTGTGGTACATAAAAGCACCGTTAATGGATCGGGAGGATCCGCGACGTCGACTGTTTACCATTTGGTCCACAGGATCGAGTTGGAGATCAATTGGAGAGGCCTATGTTCAGCAGTGGACAGCTATCGGCTGAGATGAGATGATGATGATATCTATTCAGGGTACTTACTAGGCTTCCAAATCATTGTATAATTATGATATTCCTTATTCCAGTTCTCGATGCCGAGTTTCTCTTTCATTAGCTTCGACCTGAACGGCTCGGTGTCGGATAGAACGGGTCCAGCGTACAGTTTCTTGCTGAAGACAGCGTTTCCTCTCGTGAAGGCGATACGCATTAAGCCGGACTCGTAGCGGCGCGGGCCGTACATCTTCTCGTGTGGCTCCAAATTGACTTCTGAAATTACAAAACAAACCAGCAAAATTATAATTTGCGTAATTACTGGTGGTAGGACATCTTGTGAGTTCGCACGGGTAGTTACCACTACCGTGCCTATTTCTGTCGTGAAACAGTAATGCGTTTCGGTTTGAAGTCTGGGGCAGCCGTTATACTGAGACCTTAGAACGCATATCTCAAGGTGGGTGACGGCATTTATATTGTAGATGTCTATGGGCTCCAGTAACCACATAACACCAAGTGGGCTGTGAGCTCATCCACCCCTATAACCAATAAAATAACCACCTATGTTTTGTATTCGTATTGGAAGACCAACCCGCTGAAAGGTATTAGACCATAGTGAACAATTTTAATTAGCTCGTTGTGTTTTAAAAATAATATGCGAAAGCGCGATATAATGATAAAGATATAGTCCGGGTATATGCACACTAATCCCATCACTATAGCTTCTGTGCAGCCAGTAATACGGCGGAGACCAAACGACAGAATGAAAACGATCAGGTACAGATAGCCAGAACGACGTGGACCGAACAAATAAAAAATAATAATAAAGATAACTCCCCGAAATCAGTTCAGTAAGACGGCCTCAAGTAAGACGGCATCGTGAGACGTGTTAAGTTTGCCCCTCCATATCGTGATCTTAATGATCCCATGTCATGTAGACGATCACGACCACTCTGTCAAAAGTGACATAACTGAGAAGAAGTTCTTGGAGTAACTACTTAACATCATATACACACATAATATATATCTGTGGCCTAAGGCAACTTGTTTCTTTGTGTGAGGGATACGCCAAATCACACGGTTTGGTGTACAACTGTAAAAAGTCGGAGATCATGGTCTTTGAGACCAGGGGTGGGACGCATGATAAAATACCTCACGTAGTACTCGTACTAACGGAACGCCATTGACAAGAGTTTATAAATTTAAATATCTCGGCCATGTGTTGACCCCTGATCTCAAAGATGATGAAGATATTGAACGAGAGCGGAGAGCGTTGTCGGTTAGAGCAAACATGATAGCTCGCAGGTTTGCACGGTGTTCACTTAAAGTCAAGCATCTCTGCTAAGCAGAGTAAGGGCCAGCTCCAACAGTATCCTGAGCATGATCGCAAGCAGGCTGGACTGTGTATACATGGGTCGCTGTGGTGTCGTCTCCCATGGGATGTTACGACAGTAATTCATTGTGATGTAAATATAACTACTAACATAGGTCTAAGTCTTATTAACAATTTATATGAGTCATGGTTACTTGCAATAAAAACATTATTATTATTATTATTATATGTATACTGTAATTTCGATAGACCAATTTATAAGTGGTTGTCCTTTCAAACCCAAATACCAAATGTTTACCTGTACCTGTACCTGTTTACTTGTACCTATTAGGGCTCACAATAATCCTTACTAGTAGAAACGACGCTAATCGTCAACTATAGCGGGTTTCATGCTGGTCCTTCATTATGAAAATACGTTATGGACTTGACTGTGTTTGGTACGTATTTCTTCAGAGAATTCAGAAATTGTTTATAGTTTTTTAACCCAGGCGTTGTTGCACCAATAGAAACCAGCACAATGTGCCTCTTAATCACACACTTGGAGTTTTTGCTGATAGTAGATCCAATATGTTCATATTATAGTATACTGACCAGGAATCAACCAGTTTCCAGCAGGTAGCTTAACTCGAACCTCAATCCTTCCATATTTGAAGCCGAATTTGTGTCTAGTTGTCACTTTCCCGGTCATAACTGGCGGAAGAATTTGTGATCCAGAAGCTACTCTTTTGCATTCCGTTGTGTCGATCTGGCCAGTGCATCTGTTATTTATATAAATGCTTACAATTAATAAGAAGATGCAGACACGCTCTCAAGTTTTTAGTTAGGTGGATTCACGAGTGCTCATGGTTAGCGGCTGGGTGGCGATGTATAAACCAGGTTGGTTGCGACTGCAGCGTACTTTAGCACAGGACTCAGTGATGTTTTTCTAGAAATATCACCTCCTTTATGTTCTGGTTTGTCAATGGATTATAGCATGTCCTTCTTCAAACGAGGCTTGTGGCATATGTATTAAGCAGTAGGCAGCGGCTTGGCTCTGCTCCTGGCATTGCTGAAGTCCATGGGCGACGGTAACCACTTACCATCAGGTGGGCCGTACGCTCGTCTGCCTACAAATTCCTAAGTTCGGTGAACGAGTTCACATCCATCTGGTGCTTAGTGATTATACGAAGATTCGAATAAGTATGATGACGGTACCAACTCGTGTTAGTGGCATCTGCCTGTAGGGTTTCCTTATGCTCTACAACCAGTAAATATCGGTTGGTGATCGTCGTGCACTGGTGAGTATTCTAAAAGAACGTTGTTGCTCATTCTTCAATGATGTTTTTAGTCAACCACGGAAAGACATGAAGTGGTGCTATTCTGGACTGAAAATCTTTGCAGTTTTACTTGAAACTAAACTTTATTCTACATGGAATGGTTTCTTAGGACATGCTGTGCTATGTATGGACATTGGAATCATAGGGAAATTCTCGTACCAGCTCTGGGTTCTTTGCACATGGCATTGTCATACCGACCTGTATGTCTGCACCATAGGTTTCGTCTATCACCCTGTCTAAGGATATTCAAGATGGTGATAATAATCCAATAAATTATCTAACCTGTTCGTTAAATCAAGGTCTTGATAAATCTTGTCTTCACTGAATTTACTCTCCAAAAGCACCGGACTGATGATCAAAGACCCGGAATCAAAGCCGATGGTCCCATCAGTTGTGTAGACATTGAATGGATAATCCTGGAATGTATTATAGTAAGAAAGAATTCAAGAAAATTAGCAGTCCGGGTCGGAAATTGAATCTAAACACACAATATACATATATTATCGCACAAACAAATTGCAGCGGTATTATATATTATATAAAAGACTAAAACGAGGAAACTTTACCTCAAAGCTATGAATAAGGTAATAATTTTTTTTTTTTTTTTTATTGCTTAGATGGGTGGACTAGCTCACAGCCCACCTGATGTTAAGTGGTTACTGGAGCCCATAGACATCCACAACGTAAATGCGCCACCCACCTTGAGATACAAGTTCTAAGGTCTCAAGTATAGTAATAGCAAATAAAACTACTGACACAAATTGAACAGAAATGACACTAACCGGTTCTTCAGGAAATCTTACTTCAGCTCCCCAACTCGTCAAATCTTTAAGGCTATTCTTTTCAAATTCGTCACTGAAGATCAAAGTTCCCTTACAGATTTTATCGCGGCCTTGGACCACTGTTTCTGACGTTTGGCACGTCTGTTCCGGTCTAACGATAGGAGTGCTGGCTTGTTGAGGTATCTGCAGTGGACCCGTGGTAGATGTAGCCACAGGTGGGTTGGCTACGTCTACTGGATTCCCATTTTCATTGACGAATTCTGAAAAGAAAATGTTACTGTTCTAAAATCACTCGATTATGAATTTCTGTCTTCAGATTACATTTGTTTCTTTTTTTACTTCTGTTCCAATTTATTATTTGAAGCTCTACACTTTCTATTTGAATTTCCACCTCAAATTTGATATGTGATAATGCCTATAACAACATCGAAACAAATTAGCTACAGAATGAGGATGTTTGTACCCGCCGCTACAGATTCATCATAGCAATAGCTCCTAACGATAAGATGACAAAGACAAAGAGGATAGGGAGAAGCTAATCACTTAATTTACTGGGCGTATTGGGAAAGTAATACTGGTAGTTCAAGTAAGTAGCTGGGAATTTGCGAATATTCGAATAATAGTTGAAGACATTAGATCCTCAATGGAATGGCATGGATTTTTTATTATGGTTTCATGGGAAGTATGTGTCTTTAGCTAATCACATGACTGGTGGAACTGGACTGCAGCTATCTCTGATGGGGTGGCATTTTGTAAAATGCAAGGACCAGAAATAGGCAGGGTACCTATCCGTGGGGGTTGTCCAGATGTCCTACCACCGTCAATTTGATTTTCCGTCGCCGATCCTCAATTGACGTATTAACTACTTTTGTGTTTTTTTTAAATTTACTATCTTAATTTGTGGTGTTTCAAAAAAACGTATCTATATATCTATTATAAAGCTCACCTGTTACAGTCCATTCGCCGTTATCCTGCCTATATCCGAGGCCATCCTTGATTACATACGTCCAGAAATAAATCTTATCTCCCAGTTTTAGCTGAGCATTTCTGTCTCTGAACGTCCAAACGCCGTTTTTGGCTTTAGTGATGTCCCTGGACCAATGCCCCGATTCCAGGCCTTCCATCTCTTCGTTGAGCTTGCCGTGAAAGGCGAAGAGCGAGAAACCATCGTCTGAAAAACAGATGGAACTGCGTTAGATATTTTTTACGTTTACTAATAATATATATATTATTTTACTTAGAGATCTGAAATGCAAAAGCCTATTTTATTGAGTTAAATGGATAAACGAGCAATTAAAATCTAACAGTTGCCTGTGAGAATGCCAATATACTGTCAATAGACAGTAGTTGTGGTCAGTCGTGTAAACAAGATCGTTTTCACGACTTATAGTTGTAAGTATTGCAGATGCGATACTTACAACTGAATACTAATGTATATAATTTTAGAATCACGATGGTTAAAAATTGTCAAGCATCGAAGTGCTATGCAAGATGTGCTCAATTGCAAAATAAGAAGAAAATTCGAATTTATAGCGTGCCGTAAAGGTGATATTAATACGCCATACGTTGCCACTGCTAGGAATCGATTATTCCCAGAATTCAATATTCGTTCCGCCTCAAGTACTCTACTCTACTCTAAGCTAGACCGCCTTAGATAGTACTTCGCATCATCAAGTTTGCCGATTATTGCTTAAGGTGCAGCGTTATTTTTCTTTATTCATTATTCACATATTATAAACATTTTATTGCCTTTGAAGACGAACGTTGTAAGGCCTAGAGATGATGAGCTGTAACCATTGGGTGTCACCAATGCTAGAGGTGCTAATGCCTACCACTCAGCTCGGACTACAGCTCTGTTAGATAAAAAGCTGTTCAAAGCGACTTGGACCCGCATTGGCCATTCTCGGTGCTTTTAGGCTTAAGCACCGGTCACCGTCCTCGTGGAATAAGTTCGACGAGCGAATTAACCCATAGAAACAAATCACTGAGTTTCTCGCCGGATCTTCTCATTGCCGTTGCTAGGGCTAGTGTTAGCACACTCTAAGGTTAAGCCCGTGAGCTCACCTACCCGTCCGCGAGAAGGTAAAATGTGCTCTTAGGGTACCAGCAATTAGGTAGGAAATTGAACACACAATTAACGCACTGTTGATGAATGCAGTAGCTCTAGACAATATAAATGAACACTGTTCTGGTATCAGGTGATGCGATGATAAAATAGAGATGCCGGAATCATCTAAAATAACACCACCGAGGAGAAGTTTTAATTTGGAGACAAATCATTGAGCGTTATAATATTGGTCTCGACCTGCCACCTTCAAAGAGTCCTCAAGTGTTTGCCGAAGAGATTCGATTCTGATTCGGCTTGGGTGTTTGTTTGTGTGAAATAAATCGAAAATCGACTTCAAACATCGTTTAAAGTTACTATACTGTTTTTTTTTAATTACCAAACTCGTCAAACCTGCTTCTCATTTATTTACGTGGACTGACTCAAACGGCAACTTTGTATAACCAGTTTACTCACCAGTGTGCTCACTGCACTGTTAACTTTAAAAATAAAAATATCACTAAATGTCGGATACTTGATATTATTTTCACTTTTTTTATTTCTCTAGTGTTTAATTTCTGCGAGCATTATAATAGAATAAGTCGCGTAAAGGTCAATCAGAACAAAAGATTCATAGATTGTGGTCGATGACCACTTAACACCACGTGAGCTGTGATCTCGTCTACATCTTAGTAACAAAGAAAAAAAAAAGTTAAAAAAGTTAAGAAATTTTTAAAAAGGTGCAAATATTAGATATTTTAGTTAATAAAACGAATCAAAACTTGAAATATGGGAGACAAGGTCGAATTCTGATCACTGAGAACTATTTTATAAAAATTATCTAAATTTTATAGTCTAGTAGGTCGTGACTTCGGAGTTGAGAGACGCGAGAGGAACATTAAAAATTAATATATATATTTTTTATAGAAAATTCAACATTTAATCTATGTTACGTAATTAAAGTTACTTTTACTGTTTAAAATCGCGTTTATTGTTCGCAAAATGTCGAGATATAATTTCTATTTTAAAATTTAATTGTAGTTATTACGATCTTCAAATATCGAATATCGAAATGTCTGAAATAATACAATGATAATAATAAACCATATTATTAACAATTTATATGAGTCATGGTTACTTGCAATAAAAACATTATTATATTATTATTATTATACATATTTAACCCAGTAGTATGTAGTAAATATGTCCACGACTAGCAAATTTCGAAAAGAGGACTGTACTATTTGCGATGTATTTTTATTTTTTTTAATTCCGAACTCGTTTATCTTAATGTCTGTCAGTGATTAAAGTTTTTGTGAAAAAAGTTTGAACATATCCCATGAATAATGATGATCAATCGAAGCGGCGCCGTTATGAAAGGTGAATGACTTTAAAAGCTATTTATTAGTTTAATATCTTTGTTGATTTTAAGGTCTCCGAACCAAAACGCCACACACGCTTTGAGTCTCGTTACATTTCTTAAATACAAAAGTGCAAAATAAGTTGTAAGTAAGCGAGATATTTTTCCATGTCTCAAGAGGGGAACGGTAAGCAGGGTGTGATATTTATGAGCTGGAATATATACTTTAATCCCTCGTATTTCGCTCCACTTGTGTTTCGCTGGATGACGGAAACTTAGACCTCTTTTCACTGGTGGTAGGACCTCTTGTGAGTCCGCGCGGGTGGGTACCAACCACCCTGCCTATTTCTGCCGTGAAGCAGCAATGCGTTTCGGTTTGAAGGGTGGGGCAGCCGTTGTAGATCTTAGAACTTATATCTCAAGGTGGGTGGCGCATTTACGTCGTGGATGTCTATGGGCTCCAGTAACCACTTAACACCAGGTGGGCTGTGAGCTCGTCCACCCATCTAAGCAATAAAAAAAAAAAAAGCTTGCTTCTTCATTTCCTGTTAACTTTCTATTATTATAATCACTCGTCGAAGATTAATAAAAAGAAACAATTATCCTCTGATGTACACAAACATCTCGTTTTCCCACTATATTTTGAACTAAGCTCATAAGTATATGAAACAAAAGCAACGAATTAAATTAAAATGTAATGGTGCTACAGTAATGCACTTCGTCAGAGCCTTTTTTGGGATAGTGGAATATGTTTGTGGCTCGAAAACCTTTTCACCTTCACCGTGACCTACCAGTTTCTCCCATCTACCATCGCATCAGACTAGGATCGTTCCTAGATAAACTTAGATTTTATCCAGTATTATGGAAATGCTTACGAACAAGAATCAGTTTATCAAAATTTTTTATTACTCTCAAACCATTGAATTGATTTTGACAATATTCACTAAGGTAATAGTTTGAGGTGTGAGAAAGAAAATACATATGTGTAAATTTTGAGAGCGTTGTCCAAATACATTGACCAAAGGTACTGAGCGCCCATCAGAAGTTTATTCGGTACAGTGTCTTCATCACTGACTAGACTAACGAGGTAATAAATTAGTTTGGAATCACATTTATGCTACTCTTTGACCATGTAAGTACGATTGGTTCACGGCATGAATAATTAATTAATGCATAAATTTTATTTAACCGAAAATCCAGTTAAACAATTTCTTAGCGTACGAAACGATTTTTTTACATACAAAAACCGGTACATGCGAATAATTCTTTTACATCGCAAAGCTTTAAATCCATTATAGTTCATTGCCTTATCGAAGACGGTGGAGTCGTGGGCCCCTGCGGTCATAAAAAAGTGGTCAATGGCCACAAAGTGTTCATTTAATTTTTCAGACGCTGACATACAGACACAACGGATGATGATTTGTGGAAAGAATATTAACTTAATGGTTTTTACTACTGGGTAGAACCAACAGTCTACATGGTGTTGAGTGGTAACAGTAGTCTATTCGCTCCAATATAAAAATCCCGACTAGGATATGGATTTTACTGGTGGTAGGACCTCTTGTGAGTCCGCACGGGTAGGTACCACCACCCCGCCTCTTTCTGCCGTAAAGCAGTAATGCGTTTCGGTTTGAAGGATGGGGTAGCTGTTGTAACTATACTGAGACCTTAGAACTTGTATCTCAAGATGGGTGGCGCATTTACGTTGTAGATGTCTATGGGCTCCAGTGAGCTGTGAGCTCGTCCACACATCTAAGCAATGTGAGTCGTGGTTACTTTAACAAATAAATATATTATCATTATCATCACCTATTAGTCCGGGTTGGACAAATATATTTCAATACGAATCTTGGAAGGAACGAAGATGGCATCAAGCCTCAGTAGATTTACGTCGCTTATTACGAAATAGATTCCTATTTTGAAGTTTCATTGAATCTTATATATTGATTAATATTAATATCAATGCATGTCTCGTTGGAAAATAGCTCGTAAAGAATATTTAACTCATTTATTCTCCTAAAGCGGCTCGGTATGAGGATAATTCCTTTCGAATACAATATTAATGTGATACAAAACAAGATGGTTGACAAAAGTTGAGTATAATTTCTGGGGCTAAGTTGTTTGTTAATTATTTTATTATATTTATTATCATACAACGGCCATCCCACCCTTCAAACTGGAACGCAAACCTGATTTATGTCAGAAATAAGCAGAACTACAGGATAACAACATGCCCTACTACTGGTATGTTGTTTTAAAATCATTAGTCCAAACGCTTTAGAGTCTGAAGTCGTCGTGTCGAAGTCGTCGTCGTAATTACTGGCGGTAGGACCTCTTGTGAGTCCGCACGGGTAGGTACCACCGCCCCGCCTATTTCTGCCGTGAAGCAGTAATGCGTTTCGGTTTGAAGGGTGGGGCAGCCGTTGTGACTATACTGAGACCTTAGAACTATATCTCAAGGTGTGTGGCGCATTTACGTTATAGATGTCTATGGGCTCCAGTAACCACTTAACACCAGGTGGACTGTGAGCTCGTCCACACATCTCAGCAATAAAAAATAAAAATAAAAGTGATAAAGCTGAAGGCAGCGGCTTATCTATGCGCAGGAGAACCTGTATCCTACATTGAATATTAAAAACCAATTTTGATTGAAGACAAATCTGATATTGGCCGTGAGCACTGTTGAGGATAAAGTTACTGAATTTGTTTGAACATAAAGAACGAGAAAACTGGGGAAATACGGAGTGTTAAATTTGAAGAGGTCATATTTGTTATCAACCGATTACTTTATCATTGTCTCGTTTTCCTTAAATCAAAGTCATTTGTTGATGAGTTAATGGATTTGAATTTAAAGCTAGCTGTATTCGTCTGTGTAGTAGATTTATTTATGCGTAAATATTTATTTAACTAAATGTTAAGAATTCGAAATATGTGTGACTAAGAGAAATTTGGAGCTTTTGTGAATGAAACTAATCGTGGAATATTGTTATAACGTCTTGTGAACGACTTTCATAATATTAAGTACTTGATAAAATATGATATAGTAATCGTCGATTACGATGAAGAGTTCGACGAGCGAACTGACTCATAGACACAGCCCACTGAGTTTCTCGCCGGAATTTCTCAGTGGGTCGCGATTCTGATCCGGTGGTAGATTCTGCGAAGCACTGCTCTTGCTAGGGCTAGTGTTAGAAAATTCAGGTTGAGCCCGTGAGCTCACCTACCCGTCCGGGCGTAGCTGGAATAGCTCCTTAGGATACCAGCGAATAGGTAGGAAAAAAACAAAATGTGTGCAATTCACACGTGGTAGAAGTGAAACCTTCCAAAATTAAAATACAATTATCCTAAACGTCTTAAGTATATGTAAAATTTTGCCATTAGTAAATAATTGTATGNCTTAAGTATATGTAAAATTTTGTCATTAGTAAATAATTGTAAGGTAGTGCCCTCTGTGAATTGATATTTTAATTTCACGTATAATCCTAAATTAAAATTCACTACAAGAGCTTTCATACACATGTTAGTATTAAAAAATCTCACAGATGGCGCTGTATTAAATAGTATGTATATTTCTGTCTCATTCTTTGCTGGCTTCATCCTACACATTTTTGTATTTGTGTCTCTTACCTGTCGTTTTTTCCGTTGCATCCGGTTTGAAATCACAACGATTCTAAAGAAGTTTTCACTTCAAAAAAAGTGCGAAAGGATATCTTGAGAACAAAATTAAAGGAACAACAAGAACTATCGCTTTACAGTCAAAGTAAACTAAAAAACACATTTCGTAAGCGGTCAACAACAAAAAAAAAACTGGAAATATAATAAAAAATAAAAAGGCCTGAGTCATTGCCTTAATAGTGTTATGAAAATATCACGGTTTCTTAGTAGTGAAGTTAAATATAGACTTGTTGTTACTCAAAGCGTAATCAAATCATACACAAAACATATTTATGTTATTATGGATATCTATATATATTTAAATACTGTCGCAGAAACTTTTTGCAATGTATATAGAGTCTTGTCTTTATCTCGTCAAAGTTACAAGCGAATTAATGTAGTTTGAATAGTGACATCTCAACGAAATACGACTGCGGTTCACTAGATTTTTGTTATGTACACTAGTATTTTTGTCTAGTGTTTGACTAGTATTTTATAATAATGCTCACGAGTATTGACTAGTATTTTACGGTAATATTCACAAGTCTAGTACTGACTGACAAAGGAATATAGAACACGTGATAATAGTTCTGTTTTATCACAGGATACACAGCATGTCAAAATCCTTGGTAATACTGGCAGTAGATTCTAGTCAATCGTTCTAAATACTAGTTTCATCAACTTACGCTAAAGCAATTCTCTTTCTATTGCTTAGCTTGAGTTAGAGTATGTATTCTCTATTTTTAGCGTAAAACGTAGGCTCAGCAGTAGCAAAGCAATTTCAATGTAATCTTTTTTTTTCTTAAGGACCTAATTTTTAAACAATGTTTTCTCTCATTTTGGATTTGGATCGTAAACACGTGATAATTCCAATTTACATAGCTGTTTCGAAAAAAAAAATCATGTGGCACTCGGGAACTGCCGCGGTAAAGCCATTGCATAGCATTTTTTATCAACTTATGCAATTATAATTAGACAATGATAATTTAATATTAAAACAATAATAAAACAAGACCACTCTATATTAAACATTAATAAAAGCAAAACCTTAACTGTCCCTTTCACACTCATAAGCTATACCGCGCTCAAGGCCCACGATAAAAGCTATTCAATAGCTTAAAAATAGCGTAATGATTATCAGCGAAAAAATGTCAGGTAATAGAAAAAAATATACACGACAGTACGCATAAGGACGATTTCTGCAAAAAGAAGATTTGCCTAACGCTGATGTCAAAAAATATGTTGCAATATATTAGAATTTTCTTTCCTTGTACTAGAACTTTTGTGTATGAGAGAGTCTTGATTGTTAAAAAACTTACAGATTTAAAAAAAAAACTTGTGACATCTTTGCTAGAACGAGGAAAATGATAAACAAAACCATTATCTTTATACATAATATTATTACACATATAAATTTATACATGTATTGAAATGATAAATAGCATTTATGTGTCTGCGTGTATGCTAAAACTCCGCATCTGGGTGTAGAATTGACCAAGATTTTCAATTGTGTTTTAAAATTAGGCCGATCTAAGTTTTTTTTTTAATTTTTCTTATGATTACCTTAATTTTGCATACATAAATGTTTTTTTGATACTAACATAATTTTAAGAGATGTAGTAACGTAATGAGTCGTGGTTACTTTAACAAATAAATATATTATCATTATCATCACCTATTAGTCCGGGTTGGACAAATATATTTCAATACGAATCTTGGAAGGAACGAAGATGGCATCAAGCCTCAGTAGATTTACGTCGCTTATTATGAAATAGATTCCCATTTTGAAGTTTCATTGAATATTATATATTGATTAATATTAATATCAATGCATGTCTCGTTGGAAAATAGCTCTTAAAGAATATTTAACTAATTTATTCTCCTAAAGCGGTTCGGTATGAGGATAATTCTTTTCGAATACAATATTAATGTGATACAAAACAAGATGGTTGACAAAAATTGAGTATAATTACTGGGGCTAAGTTGTTTGTTAATTATTTTATCTTATACCTTTAAACGAGCAATTCTTGTATATATAATCTTGTATATATATATATAATCTGAATCTCGGAAACGGCTCCAACGATTTTCATAAAATTTAGTATACAGGGGATTTCGGGGGCGATAAATCGATCTAGCTACGATTTATTTTCAGAAGATGTTGTTTTATTCGTGTTTTCAATAATCAAATGGTTCTTCCCGACATCTATTGGCGAATAATAATACTATTTTTACTGCTTTGAAGACACAACAAGATGGCGTTATAAAAAAAAAGCCGAGCAAAGCTCGGTCATCATCTGGTTATTTATTATCATATAACGGCTATCCCACCCTTCAAACTGGAACGCAAACCTGATTTATGTCAGAAATAAGCAGAACTACGGGATAACAACATGCCCTACTACTGGTTTGTTGTCTTAAAATCATTACTCCAAACGCTTTAGAGACCCTAACCCAAGACGTGAAGAACATTCGTTTATGTTCCATAAAATGTTGCAGTGGAAACCCTAGCTAGATTAGATCGAACGATTCGATTTTCATTCAAAGCTCGCAACGCCAATTAATTTATTATATCTAGGAATTCCGATAGTTTCTTGTTTATCCTTTAAATATTAACGTGTTCTCGTACTAACATTATTTTTTCCTTTTCGTTCTAATCTACTTTCTCTACCGATTCACCTAACACTTAGAGGTTACCGTAGGGACGAGACCTTTGTATTAATGACTTACAATGGCCTTCCTACACTTCTTCGTTAGCGGCAGAAATAAGCAAAAGCTGAGGATCTCCTGCCTTGCATACGTCAATTATAAAAAGACCTACGTACCTGGCACTGTTACCCTTAATCCAGCTGGATATATAGCTTCAAGTTTAGCTGGAGGGACGATGTATTGAGCGGCTCTGGGTTGCGCAGAACATATTGTGACTAACACACTTAATATAATAATTTTGAAGAACATGACGTCTGCACAGTGCGACGGTAGAACGCTGACTGACTTCAAAACTTCAAAAATCTTGAAGCGCTCTGTATCTTGCGTGTGAGCGTCGTAAAAATGTGCATGATATAAAATTTAGACACGGCATTAATTTTCTCATCATTTTTCCTGTACAAAATAAGACTTCGGTTTAACGAAACATTTTATATTCACTCTTTTATTTAATTATTGCTTAGATGGATGGAGGAGCACACTGCCCACCTAGTGTTAAGTGGTTACCGTAACCCATAAACACCTGCAAACGTAAATGCCGCCACCCACCTTGAGATATGAGTTCTAAAGTCTCCGTTTGTACAGTATAACGGCTGCCCCACTCTTCAAACCGAAATAACAATACTGCTTCACGACAGAAACAGGCAGGGCGGTGGTACCTACCCGTGCGGACTCACAAGAGGTCCTACCACCAGTAATTAGGCAAATTATAATTTTGCGGGATTCATTTTTATTATACGATGTTATTCCTTCGCCATGAGAGTCAATCGTAAACATTTGGTATCAATGTAGTCATTTGTAGTTGTATAAGACATTGGCTATTTTGGTGATTGAGAAGTCGAACTCGACATAAATAGGTGTGTGATGACATTCATGTTCCGTTGTATATGCGCCACCGTAACCATTTTAAATGAATCTCCCCGAATAGACAATTAATTATTATCATTAATTAATAGGTAATAAAACTACTATTAAGAGGTTAATTACGGACGTTTCTTAGTTATGAACTGTAGATTATTTTATAAGAATAATTCTTAGAGTCGGTATTTAAGTAAGTTGTAACGCGATGTGTCACAGAATTAATAATCTAAGAGAAGAGAAAAATAATATTCAATTGCTAATTTAGCAACATATTAAAGTGTTTCACGCCCAATTTCCTCCAGCTATAATTTTGACTTTTAATACGGACATCATCGTTCAGACTACCAACAACACTAACCACTACCAACGAACGACGCATGATGAAATTTCTTGAACACGCAGTCAAAAATCAACTATAATTTTGGAACGAAGTTCCTTACGGCAGGCTTGGAGGGCATAGGGATTTTGCTGTGCGACCGAACTGAAAAAAATGTGATAGTAAAACCGTAAGAAAAAATCCGTGGAAAAAAGTGCGTGGAATAAAACCGTTAAATGAGACGTGCGCAGGCGCGACAATCGCATACACAAGCGAGTAGTGTATAATACCTTGCTCTTTCTCCTTCTTTTTATTATTATTCATATAAATAGCTGTTTCTTGGTATATTAATATTAAATATTTTTTATAAATCATTATAAATAAAATAAAGTTGATAACTTTGTAAAGTATTTTTTTTTATCAATAAAAAAATCATAATAACGAATAGAACTTAAAATTAATAATATTTATATAATAAGGAACTTCGTTCCTATCCGGTGTCCCACGACACCACACATCTTTTTATTATTCAATGTGATATTTATATTTGGTTCAAGTGAATAGCTATAATTACATTTACGGTTTAATCTGGCATTTAGTATTGCCATTATTCTCAAAGGGATCCCTTGATTCTATCTAGATCTAAAACGGAAACTAATAAACACTGATTCGACGAAATTGCAAATGGCATCTAGTTTAATGAATAGCAGTTAGCACAATAACGCTATTTTCATGTCTGTTTATTTGTTGATCTGCGTCAAGATTTACCAGTCCATGACTGACCAGTTCATAGCTATGTAAGAACTGCGGCAATTTTTATGTCATTGTCCTGTGTTTATTTATTTTTTACTGTCTATGTCTTATGTCGTATCCGTTTTTTTCCCCCACCTAAGCTGAGAGCCTTGAGAGGCTATTTCAGCGTAACCTTAACTAGTAGGTGAGCTCACGGGGCTCAAACCTGACGACGTTGCTAACACGAACCCTAGCAAGAGCCGTGCTCCGCAGAATCTACCACCGGATCGGAAACGCAACCCACTGAGAAAATCCGGGCCGAGAAATTCAGTGGGCTGTGTCTGAGGGTTAATTTACTCGTCGAGCCCATCGCCGCAAGCGACGGATTCGACCACGGGCTCGTCCACCCATCTAGGCAAAAAAGCAACATTTTTTTTTGCGAAGAGCGGTTTTCTTTTAATGAGCAACCAACAGACTGTGATTGCCAAACACCTTTTTCTTTGCATAGCAGACAGACAAGCAAGATCCTACCCGCTTATGGACACTGGCAATATTGGTACAATCAAGGTACTGTCAACCACAGGCATCCTTGAAAATCTCACTGTAAGAGGTAATCTCAAAGCTCACTGGGAATAGTGTGGAGGGCAGTTCATACCAAAACCGGATGGTACGTGCCAAAAAAGATATCTGAAAATAGCATTGTTGGTAAAAACTGGTTGAGTTAAGATAAAAATTGAATCGATAGGTATATTACAAAAAAAAAATCCTGTGTCACGCGAAACCGCAACGATAGGGTTAATTGATCGAAAGCAATCAGTCACTCCTGTATTTATTCAATTTTTGTACAGGAACGAATTTTCCGGAATACAAGCCTTAGTAAAAATTGTATGCTTTTATCAAATTCTTAAACAATTGAATATCGACGCTTGAAAGGCAAACGTGACTAAGCGACAATGCGTGAACTTTACAGTAGACTAATTTAAAGTTGAAATACCTGAAAACAAAATTTATTTTGTCGAATCCAGCTGTAGTAGAATCTAGTTAGTAGCTGTAGGATTGAAATGATTTTAATAGACCTAGAAATATATATTTTTTGTGCATCGATTATGGTCATTGCCTATCATTTTTGTACAAAGCAGTTATTGTCGCTGAGTCACGTTTGCTTTTCAAGCGTCGATATGCAATTTCGAAAAGGGCACATCTTTGAAAAAGGTAAAATGTTCAGGAAATGAAAAAAACTGATTAATATTTTCTAAAGCAGTGTAAAATTTAAAATATTAACTTTTGAGATATATTTTATTGTTAATTAGCAATTGAAAATTACTGGAATTATTATAAAATGGGCGTATGTAAGCCTCAAAACTACATGTTAATGAAAAAACGTATTTGACAAAATATGCGACATGTGCCCTTTTCGAAATTTCATATTCAATGGTTGTTTGTGTTTCCATATTGAAGAAGAATTGTGAATTGAAGATGAGCGCAGATGCGGCGGATCGGAATCAAGATCCATTGCGACGACCTAGCTAGAAACTCAATGAGTTGTGTCTGTGTAACCTAGCCCAGGTTGCAAGTCGAAGCCTTCGACAAGCACGTTGACCGAAGTACAACCACCTTTATTCTATATCTATACCGTTTCAAGTTTGCCAAAGGTATGTTTTTTTATGTTGTTTATCTCAACCCGGGACAAATAAATCCAAAATAAAGAATTATAAGAATTTACAATAGGTACATAAAATGGTGGATTATATTATGTTCAAACGATTTTGTATTACCGATCTTTTGATGATTAAAATAATTTAATTTGTACATACTTTTTTCTGCACTAAATAAATATCAGTCATTATTATAGGTGTTATTCTTACATCATTAGTATAGGTTAGTCATCATTATAAGGAGAAACCCGTCAGCTAACATAAGACGAGAGGATCAATCAGTTTTATTGTTTAACTAGGGGTAGGGCGTCTTATGAGCTCACAGGGGTAGGTACCACCACCCTACCTATTTCTGCCGCGAAAATATAACGTATTTCGGTTTGAAGGCTGAAGCAGCTCTGGTACGAGAATAGAGACTTAGGTTATTAATAGCCTCCTCTCTCTCTCTCTTTCTCTCTTCGATCGGTCCCTCATTGCTGAGGATCGCGACTCCGTCCGATTCGGTCAACTAGCTGTCTCCATCGATCCCGTTCTATAGCTTGTTGGAGTGCGTCGCTGACCGGTATTTTCAGTTTCTCCGCTATTTGGTTCGACCATCATTTGGGACCTCTACCCCTAGGCCTTTTTTTTGCCTCCAGTGACCAGTTAACATCGGGTGGGCTGTTAGGTCGTTCACCTGTCCAAGCATAAAAAAATGGACTGTCTAATCATTCAAACGGGAAACCCAGGACTACTTTGGCATCAGCTCACAATGATAATACACACAGAAATGACGTTAATTAAAGTTGAGTTAAAGTACAATAAACGATTTAATTATAAATTTGAATCTATAAAATTGCTTATTACAAATATATTGTTAACTTATATTGTTTGAAAACAAAGAATACTGCTCTGCCGTGTTTCTGGACATCCAGGCTGCGTTCGATAAGGTGTGGCATAAAGGCCTACTATACAAAATAAAGGCATTCCTACCCCATAGTTATTATCCACTGATGAAATCATACCTGGTAGATAGAATTTTCCAGGTGAGAGAAGACGGAGAGCTATCAAATATTCACGATATAATGGCGGGAGTTCCATAGGGTACTGTCCTGGGATCGGTCTTGTACACCATATATACTGCTGACCTTCCTGAAACACAAGGCGTTACCACAGCTACATTTGGGGACGACACTGCACTACTTGCAAGCAGCACGGACCAAGCTGTTGCTTCTGCTACCTTGCAGAACAATCTTGACAAGGTGACTGAATGGCTCCAGAAATGGCGAATAAAGGCTTATACTACAAAAACCGTCCACATAACATTTACGCTTAGGAAAGAAAGCTGCGAATCGGTAAAAATGTGCGATATCACCCTGCCACAATGTAATACAGTCAGATACCTCAGTATGCACCTGGACAAAAGACTGACATGGAAAAAACACATCCAATCAAAACGAGATGAGATAAACATGCGGTTCAAAAACATTTACTGGCTGATGGCACGTAACTCGAAGCTTTCCACTGACAATAAGCTCCTAATCTACAAAATGATCCTGAAGCTAATATGGACGTATGGATTGCAACTGTGGGGAAGTGCATGCGACTCCGGTTTAAATATCATGCAAAGAATGTAGAATGGCATCTTAAGAACTATAGCAAACGTACCAAGGTTTGTGACAAACACTGAGATCCATGAAGCCATGAACATGAGAACTGTTAAGAAAGAGATAAGGTTGACAGGGACTAAGTACAGAACTCGGCTGGAAAACCACCCAAATACCCTAGCTAATGCGTTGACAAATTTCTAAGCCTCAATTTTTACAGTCTGCCCCGCCCTTCAAACCGAAACTGATTTCTTTCTCCTACCAAATGGTACCCACTGCTAAACGGTACGTACCCGTAAATGCATACCTGTAGTCACTTATTAAAACTGTAAACATACAAGCGCTCGCACGACCGCGATTCGTATATTGGTTACACTGTAATTGTGTTTCGGCCAAATTGGACGTCAACGATCGTATGTATTCGAAACCCAAATTTTAATATCGTTTGACCATTTTAATTTAAACAAATTGCTTTTTATTTTCTGATCTATTGTTATTATTACTAGTGGTCCCACGGTAGTCGAAATTCGACTGTAATTAATTGAAATTATTACTTTGTACATCGTTATGATTCTATAGTCAATATTATACTTCTATAATCACAGATTTCGCCAAGACTACACTTTAGACAAATATTAATAAAGACAAAAAAGATTTAATCTATTTTCAATTCGACCACAGATTACCTATAAACAATAAGAAAAGTTTGGTAATAAGCAAACAGTATGCATACCTGTGTGTGTCAAATGCGTGGTAGTGTGTGTAATGCTTTTAACTGATTTAATGTATTTTTTATGCATAATAAAATAAAAAAACACGTGTGGCACTCGGAGACTGCTACGGTAAAGCTATTGCATAGCATTTTTTATCAAGTTATGCGATTATAAATCGACAATAATAATTTAATATTAAAACAACAATAAAATAAGACCACGCTATATTTATAAACATTAACAAAAGCAAAACATTAACCGTCCCCTTCACACTCATAACCTAGACCGCGCGAGGGAGAGATGGGCAGACTTTTCATGATGTGCATGCGGCAGTGCGACGTCACGCCGCGCGCTTATTCACAAACACTACACAAGCGCAACGTCTGAATGTGTTGTACGCGAACTACATAGTAGGCGTAGTGGAGGTGTCAGGTTATTTTCGTTACGGAATTTCTTGATTCAGTCGCCGCGCTCAAGGCCCGCGATAGAAGCTATGCAGTAGCTAAAAAATTATTAGCATTCTGCACTCCTTCTCTATGTTCTCTATAAGTGTGAGAAATTTCATACTCCTCCGTCCGCGCAATTTTCTTAAAAAGACGTACAAAGTTTCTGCTTCACGTATTAATATATAGATTTTCGTCTACTGTCAAATCTTCTAATCGAATTTCTTGAGCTATGTTACTTCCAAGAATTTCTTCGATAGTGGTATCCTAAACTTGTTTCGGAATTTAACCTTTCCAATAATTGTATTCTGTCAATTCAATTTGCTTTTGCTTCCCAAGAAGGGTTCACGCCACGCTGATAGCGTTATTAAAGGTTACCGCACCGTTTCCCTTGAGACGTATGTCTGTTTGTTAGGATTCCGCCCTGGGACCTGAAGTCGGGGCCAGTGGTTATTCGCTACATTGAACTCCTTGCTTTTAACGTGTATGTCAAACTAGAATACAGATCACATATGTAATATATTAAAGTTCAATAAAACATAGAATTTATATCTTAACCCTTTGAATGCCATGTACGTAACCAGTGATTTACGTGACGCATTGAAGGAATAGGCGACGGAATATTTAATTTATAGTAAACTCTGGTAAAGACGAATCCGAATATATTAAGAATGTATCTTTCTTATTTTTTATTGCTTAGATGTGTGGACAGTCCACCCGGTGTTAAGTGGTTACTTGAGCTCATAGATATCTACGACGTAAATGCGCCACCCACCTTGAGATATAATTTCTAAGGTCTCAAGTATAGTTACAACGGCTGCCCCACCCTTCAAAACGAAACGCATTACTGCTTCACGGCAGAAATAGGCAGGGTCCTATACGTGCGGACTCACAAGAGGTCCTACCAGTATCTATTTCTAAGAGACCACGTAGGTCGCCGGTGTCCTAAATGGCCTTCAAAGGGTTAAAGGCTTTACAAGAAAAGAAGTGATGGGATCTGGTCTCTAGTTTCTGGATTCTCTGGCATTCTCTTCGTCTTATTTTCGAACTGCGTGGAAATGGAGACATGGCTACTTAAATATCTGTGGGGCCCGTGTTATTATTACATAACTTTGTATAAGTGGATTATTTTTTTGTGTTATATTCTGTCGTATTAGTGTTATAAAGTTTGTTATTGTCTACAGGACATCAGCCTCGATACGATACAACCATCAGCGTTGTTGTTTTTGCTATAAAACAAATAATAGGAACATATTTTTTCCGCCCCACCAAATGCTGAAAACAAGCTAATCATAAAAACATTGTTCATGCTTGTTCATCTTGCGATGCACCCAAACAAAGTACCAATTACGTTTAATCCTATATATCTTAAGTGTATCCTAACTTGCTATATTGCAATCTTGAGCAATTAACCTATCTTGATACTTGCCAATATTAGTTTGAGGCGCTGCATACAACTAGAAATGCGGAATCATGTTGGTATTTAATTATTATTTAATTTATAGATGGTTATACTCATACCTTTGTAGGTCTGGCTGTACCGCTGCCATTGCTGACGTCCTTTTGCGACGATCACCACTCATCAACAGGGGAGTCGTGACGATTTTCTCCCTACAAAGACAATAAAAAAGCCTAGGTTATTTTTCGGTGCTATATAAAGAACTCTGGAGTCAGAAAACGTAAAATCTTGAGGTTTGGATAAGTCTATGTCCAGCAGTGGGCATATGCGGGCTGAAAGGTACATAGATAAAAATGACCCAAATCGCAATTCGTGTTAAGGCAGAAAGCATAGAATCTAGTTGTGGAAATTTCCACGTCGAAATGTTCTTGAAAACAAATTTGTTTTGAAGTGAAATCATGTCATAGCTTGGAAGCAGTTATTTTTATTTAAATGTTGTTAGGCAATAAGCATTACATTTATTTTATCACAAGACGAATGGCAGGATGACTTTAGGTTAGGTAACTTTAGATAGTCCGAACATATTATGTGGTGGTAACATAATTACTAGAATAAAGAATCCAAGAGGAAATTTATAAAAATCTTTCGTTTATACAATACATATTTACATACGTTGATGTACAAACAAAATGCGTAATAAAACGACATCAAACATAAATAGAATATAAAAATGTATTGTGAAAGAGCCACGGAAGAAATCTTTATTAATTGACAAGAAAATAAAACCATTGAGCGCACCTGTACACGAACCGCAAAGATGAAATTAATTTGATATGAAAGAGATTCAAATTCGCCCATTTTCACGGAACGTTTCTGACAATTTTCATGAAACTTTATTATTTTTCAACTTATTAATAATGTCGAATGACGTTGGGGATTCGGGAAAGAAAAAACCAAGAAACAGTATTTCGCGGTTGATTTTCTTGAAATTAATTTTTCAGTCCAGGTCCGTATTTGAAGAAACTTTACAATTACAGTTGGCTATTATATTTTTCGTACTTTATTGTTGATATTGAACCTCTCAGCTGGGTGACGTCACTATGGACTTGGTTTCTATGGTCTTCGGTAACAGTTCACCAGTAAAAGTACACCTCGTAAACTTATTCCGGACGCTCTATTCCATTCTCAATTTTAGAGAATAAAAAATAGGTAGTTATCATTCATTTTCTTAGAAAATTTGTTCTAGTCAGAAAATACATGGGCAGAATCAAACAAATCCCTTTTTAACGGACTTCAAAAAAGGAGGAGGTTCTCAATTCGACTGTATGTTTTTTTTTTTATGTTTGTTACTTCATAACTTTTGGCTGGGTGAATCGATTTTGAGGATTCTTTTTTTATTAGAGAGCCGACGCTTCCCGTGTGGTCCCATTTCAATTTAGTCCAGTTCTGATAATGGTATCCATGAGAAAATCATATAAGTCTTAAATTTGCATTAAGTACATGTGCGACAAACAGATGAATAAATTAATAACTCAATATCCATCCAATTTCGATGATTATTGTTTTTAATGTATATTGATTTGTTTTGGAATATCTTTTTTTTTCTATTTGAAGTCGGTTTTTGTTAAAGCATGTCTATTTTAACATTAAGATGGTGATATATGGTTATGGGTAATGCTTCTCCTAAGCATTTCTTTGGTACACCAAAGTAGCTAACTCGTTTTCGGTACTATACTAAACAAGAAAAAGCTCTTCCCGACAAATTTTGATTACGAAGCTAAATTCATCTCTGTGTGAAATTTGGACAGAGAACCTTATTTAAACGTATTTACAAACATTCCGAGAAGAAAATTTATTAATGTTACATGAAAAAGACAGACAACTTTTTTCGGCAGATATTGAACTACTGATTTGTAAGAACTTCCAATGCCTCAAATAGATTTAGAACGGAAAATCTGGACTTTTTAGATTAACTTGCAAATAAGCGTCCAAATACCGTTTTGTAGGCACAAGTGTACGTTAAGAAATCGCAGCCAGTGACTTTTGTGCAGACAGAATCAACAGTGAAAATCACACGATAACACCCTGAGGTTAATCTGAAGGAAATGTACTTTGTCTTTAAATCCAACAAAGCAGTCCTTCTCTAAAGAATGAAAGAATAGCAATTTGTATTCTAACCCACTCAATTATGAGCGAGATCTTCTTTGATTAGGTTTTAATTGGTTTTAATCGATTTAAATTGGAGGTTGGAAAGGGATGAATACGGTTAGACCTTTCTCAAAGTGCCATTCGCTCTGTGACATCTATTGGCTCCAATAATCCCTCAACGTTGGATAGGCCGTGATATCCTTCATCTATATCATCGTAATTAAAAAAAAAATCGATTGCTTTATAGAATTAAAACGACTAGATACTGGCCATTCTATCTATATCTGTCGGTAAACAACGGACGTACGTTACGATGATTCATTTCTTTGCCTACGTTAAAAACTCGTAGAGTTGTTTTAATCATAGCAAAACTTTTTATCATCAAACATTGTAAATGATGTACAGCGAAGTAAACTGACTTGAAAATTGTGAAAATATGTCATTCGGGTCTAGTGGGTTTTCTGCGAAAAGTGCTTTGTTCTATTGACGTCAAAAGTCTGCCAATCACAGCCACGCCTTTTTGTGGCCAAAAGAAAACCCATTTTTTGTACATATATTATCTTTAGAGCAAGTACGATTTTTTCTAAAGCTTTTGCATAGATAATAAGGTGGATCATCTAAAATATTTATAGCACGTCTTTCTGCTGATGAGATATGTTATAAGGGCATATTTACCGGAATCCATAGACATCAAAATGTGAATGCTCCGTCCACCTTAAGACTTGACGTCATGTTTAGATCGTTAATTAATTACGACAATTTTTTTTTTCCTGACAGACTCATGTTACACGACCTTTATTCCCTAATCCCTAATAATAACATGTAATGAGAACAAGTAAAACACAGTAAGTACAATAGATATTACAAGAAAGAGATAAAGATCAACGGAAAAATATCTATCTGCTATAATACCACAGGTATTGTTGTATGTGATCTAATGGGTAAAACGTCATATTCAGCTATTCGATTATATTACGCCCATAGAGTCTGTACCCATCATGTCACGTTATTGCACTCATCGTTTCTCTAATCACGCCACTTTGAGAAAGCGGCACGACATGAGAGAACCCTTCTCTGAGAACCCTCTTGTCGTGGCCGCTGGAAACACATACCCGATCCTGTAGACCGAATGGTAAGCCGTCAACGTCGCCCAAAGCACGTCATTACGGATCCTCCTGATCCATTAACGGTGCTTTTAGGCACCACAAGCACCCGTCACCGTCCTAGTCGAACCCGTCGCTTGCGACAAAGGGCTCGCCGAGCGAATTAACCCATAGTTTCTCGCCGGATCTTCTCAGTGGGTCGCGTTTCCGATCCGGTGGTAGATTCTGCGAAGCACTGCTCTTGCTAAGGTCAGTGTTAGCAACACTTCGGTTTGAGCCCCGTGAGCTCACCTACACACGTTAGGGTGAAGCTGAAATAGCCTCTCAAGGCTATCAGCATAGGTAGGATAAAAAAAACCTCTAATTAATCAGCAAGGACCAAGATAGCAGGGTAAATGTGGAAGACTCCAAAACTGCCATCTTAAAATTCGACTTCAAAACTTAAGTTTGAATTCACGTCGTGAGGTCTAATTGCTATTGATTTAATATCAGGTGTGCCGTATTCTTTCTATATATATTCACAGAAAAAAAAAAGATGCGTTAACAATGACTCTGCCAAATGCGTCAAGCTTGACATGATCAGCCGAATGCAGAGTAAAAATTTGTCTAGAAGTGACTAATTTAATATTTCAAGCACACAATTGAAATTCAAAGTTTCGACAACACACATGCTATATCAGAATATGAATTCAGATTCGTAATATTTTTGAAAACGGAAAAGGGCTTTTTGAAAACTGAGCAGACCGCAAAAAAGATTCAATTATTCACTTTGAATACTTTTTTTTAGGATTGAAGGATTACTGGTGGCCCGGAGACCTTTCCAGTTTCACCAGGACAGGTGGGCGAGTAAACGTTCAGCCAAGAGGGGTGGAATTTGCTAACAGCTGCCCGAGCGCCACCGACCTAACATCTCAAGTACAGCTGCTTCGCGAATGAATCTACTACCGGATCGGAATCGCGACCCGCTGAGAAGATCCGGCGAGAAACTCAGCGAGCTGATGCATGGGTTAGGTTGCACGTCCAACTCTTTGTCGAGTTCGACGAGTATGGTACCGGGGTCCCTAAGTCTGCTCCTAGTGTTAGAGCTGAAGGCGTCTAAGGCAAAGGCTATTGGATCTTTGAATACAGTTTCTTAACGGATACTGTTGAACTAAATAAATAAAAAATACAATTAGTATGTAAATGTTATTTTAGTATTCAAATTTACAAACTAACTTTTTGGGCGTGATGGGCCTCCATATGAACATCTCGTTTTGTATTCATTGAATTAACCTTTCTCGGCCGCCGTTCTTCCGAAAGGTTTGGTTTGAAAAATTAAGATAAATAGATGCCAGGGGATAGTTTCATCTCTGAAAGGAAATGGTCTACGGCATTCATTTCGCTTCTAAATATAATGTGCTCTGCGTTTCTACGACTGTTCTCTGACACTCAATTTTTCATCCTGTCTTTTATTTTAGATTATTGGACTATAGTTGTTCGGGTTTTGCGGTCAAGGGCGAGTCTAACTCTAGTTTATTACGGTATCTTTTTACAGTACTTTATTTTTATAGTATTTCTGTGTTAATTTACCACTTCAGTCAATTGATTTGAAATCGAATACATAATTTGGAAATAACCTTATTTATGTTCATAGCTATTTACTGATTGGACGAGCTCACAGCCCACCTGGTATTAAGTGGTAACTGGAGCCCATAGACATCTACAACCTAAATGCGACACCCACCTTGAGATATAAGTTCTAAGGTCTCAGTATAGTTACAACGACAGCCCTACTATTCAAACCGAAACGCATTACAGCTTCACGGTAGAAATAGGCAGGTTGGTGGTATCTACGCGTGCGGAGTGACAAGAGGTCCTACTACCAGTTTCTCCTGTGTTATGGCTGCCTCTGGCTGACTACCGCATGTGTGACGTACATATGATATATTTCTGACATAGGTGAACAAGCTCATAAGTGAAACAAGAATGCCACACCCGACTTGAAACCAGAAGGATCTTAATCTATATTAATATATAAATCTACAGTATTTTTTACGGATGTTCCGTTATAACTACTCAATCATGTATCCGATTGACTTGAAACTTGGTATCCATGTATGAAATACATGTACTTAATGGATAGGCTAATATTTATATGAGTGTTGGACGCCCTACACCAGTTGCGGGGGCGTTAATGATGAGAATTTTTGTGGGGGTGAGAAATAATAATTTTAATGTTAAATGCGTAGCGAAGCGGGCGGATACAGCTAGTTGTACTATAAAACCGTTGTATTAACCTTCAAACTCGGATGCCATATTGGTTTGCGAATCAGACGGTGAGAGTGGTGGTAGCTACCTGTGCGGATAGAGTATCTCTACCCCACTACCTGAGGTAAATATTAATGTATGATTACACGGGTCAACACCAAATTTGACTTTGACTGCAAAGCATAATATTTCGATATTTTAGATCGTAATTAGACGAAAAAAAATACATGGCACGAAACAGTTTGCTTTTGAACTTTAATAAATTGACCACATATGAAACAAAATGCATCAGCATCGTATTTACACTTTCGTGACATTTTAAGGCTTGCACAAAACACCTGATCGTTGTTTATGACTCGAGTGCCATCTAGTGGCACTGTGTCTCACCCCACTCTCATAGCGCGGTTTTTTTGAAAGTATTAAAATTAATTAAAATTTATAAAAAAAAATTGAAAAATGAGTTGTATTATTACTATAACTATCACAAAAGCAAACTTCATACCAAAAAATGGTATTGGAACGAAGTTCCTTACGGCAGGCTTTATGTTAAGTGATGAAGTGTGAGTGGTGATGATGTGTGAGATGAGTGTTGAACATGGAAACGTAGATAATACAACTCGATTGAACCGAGCTTAACCAAATTTTATTGTACGTCTATAGACTATTTGCCATGGAAATCGGAACTGACGAATGCTTCGCGCCAGAAGTAGACAGGAGGTTAGTGCCTAATCCAGCAGGATCACAATGCGCCTTTTTTGACTAATTACGTTAATTAACAAATTAGATTCTTGCACCCCAAAAAAAAAACATGGTGTAGAATTGGGACCGTGACGCATAAAATAAGACTATTGGAACGAAGTTCCTTACGGCAGGCTTGGAGGGGATAGGGATTTTGCTGCGCGACCGAACTGAAAAAAATGTGATAGTAAAACCGTAAGAAAAAATCCGTGGAAAAAAGTGCGTGGAATAAAACCGTTAAATGAGACGTGCGCAGGCGCGACAGTCGCATACACAAGCGAGTAGTGTATAATACCTTTCTCTTTCTNTGCGCGACCGAACTGAAAAAAATGTGATAGTAAAACCGTAAGAAAAAATCCGTGGAAAAAAGTGCGTGGAATAAAACCGTTAAATGAGACGTGCGCAGGCGCGACAGTCGCATACACAAGCGAGTAGTGTATAATACCTTTCTCTTTCTCCCTCTTTCTTTTCGTTCTCTCATCCATTCTCTTTCTATTTTACGTAATTTATTATTTCTTAAAATACTGAATTTCCTAAATACTTTCCTATACTTAAATAAAAACTAATCAGCAAAATTTAAGAGAAAAATCAAGAAAACCTACATAAAATTGAGCACGATTTTTTTTTGCAAATTGTGTCGATTCTACATTTGCCGAAGGAACTTCGTTCCTACCTGGTGTCCCACGACACCACATTTATAATTTTTATTTTATTTTCGTTTTTGTGAATAATAAATCGGAAAAACCTAGTATTATAAACGTTAGGACAAAAAACGATATTTTTTTTGTAGTTGTAGTTAGTTGTGTTATCTATGGAGTGATTTAAATTTCCAAATTTATTAAATGTCTTCTATTGTTTTTGCCACTTTTGCACGTTCAGTAACGTGGATTGATTTCTGTCACGAATGCAAATTGAAGGGATGAGACATAAACGGATTTTCCCTTAAACTTAATGAAGAAAGAGCTCGTTGTAAATTTTAATTTGAATATAAAGAGAATAAAGAATGGATATAAAGAGAATGAAGAATGGATATAAAGAGAAGGAATATAAAGAGAATAAAGAATGGATATAAAGAGAAGGAATATAAAGAGAATGAAGAATGGATATAGAGAGAAGGAATATAAAGAGAATGAAGAATGGATATAAAGAGAAGGAATATAAAGAAAATAAAGAATGGATATAAAGAGAAGGAATATAAAGAGAATGAAGAATGGATATAAAGAGAAGGAATATAAAGAGAAAGAATGTGAAGAGGCTCTGAGAAGAATTGTGTGGAAATTGGGAATTGTGCCTCATAATTATTAATTACATTTGTGGTTAATTCGCGATGTCTATTAACACCGGTTACCGCTTAACACCAAGTGAGCCGTGAGCTCGTCAGCCAATCAAACCTTTTTTATTTGCTTTAAATTAAAAACACGTACACAGAGGTCTATTAAAATTCTTCAGTCAAACAAAATCACTGGAACCTTTTGCAATGCAACAACCACTATCCGACAAGCGGGTCACATGCTTGCTTATAAAGGCAATAGCAAACAAAACTCTAATTTTCGATATTACAATAAGCAAATTTCTATTCCCTCCTAGCTCCGGAGCGTTTTTATTTTTTATTGCATACTTATATGGGTAGACGAGCTCACAGCCCACCCGATGTTAAGTGGTTACTGTAAGGGGGGTAGATGTAAGGAGGGGAGTCTATAGACTTCTACGACGTAAATGCGCCACCTACCTTGAGATATGAGTTCTAAAGTCTCAAGTATGGTTACAACGGCTGCCCCACCTTTCAAACCGCATTACTGCTTCACGGCAGAAATAGGCAGGTCAGTGGTACCTACCCGTGCGGACTCACAAGAGAGCCTACCACCAGTAATCACGCAAATTATAATTTTGCGGCTTTGATTTTTATTACACGATGTTATTCCTTCACCGTGGAAGTCAATCGTGAACATTTGTTGAATACGTATGCGTTCTATGAGCAATATTAAACGAACTCTTCTTTATAATTTTTTAATATCCCAATGCAAACATCAAGGCGAACAGTAAAAATGTCTAACAACGTAATCTCCTCTGTGGCGTGAAACAGATACTGTCCGTCAAATAAACCAATAAAAACAATTATAAATTAATTCGGCAACATCAAATGCTAACCAGACCTTTGTGCTGGATGTAACTTTCGCAATGAATCTACATAAATCTATTGGAATATATCTTTTTTTTGTTCAATAGACATGATTTTATCTTGTATGAATGAGCTTGTTGGACCATTAAAATGGTGGATGAAAGGCGATTGCATGCAGCAGAGATGCGAATGTTGCGGTGGATGTATGGAGTAACGAGTATGGATAGAATACGGAATGAATATGTTAGAGGAGGTCTGAAAGTGGCACCTGTGACAGAGAAGTTAAGAAGTGCGTCTTTGGGATGGTATGGACATGTGATGAAACAAAATGAAAGTGATATCGGTAAAAGAGTGTTAACTATGAATGTAGAAGGATATAGAGGAAGAGGTAGACCTAAGAAGAAGTGGATGGATTGCGTGAAAGACGATATGTGTAAGAGGGGAGTGAGCGATGAAATGGTATATGATAAAGGAATATGGAAGGAGAAAACATGTTGCGCTGACCCCAGGTGACTGAGAGAAGGAGAGGAGAATGATAAGACATGATTTTATTAGTTTATTTTCCTAGATTCGATGTGATTTTTGATCAAACGTGAAATTAAATGTGTTGTTGACTGAATGCGCGATAAATGAATGTTGTTCTTAATTGTATTAGTACAGACCGAATTTCTTTCTAATGAGTTTAAAAAGGGGAAGTGTGAAAGTTGCACCAGTGTCAGAGAAAAGAAAGGAGTATTTTTTTATGGACTTGTATGCGAGATTGGATGAGCTTGTGGCCAAAAAGACCCTGTAGGTGTTTACGACGAAAGGAAGATCTTCCACCGAGAGGGTGATATCGCTCGGTAGACCGACGGTCCGAATGTTCTTGTTCGGAACTTGTATATATGCGCTTTATCTTGAAAATGTCGTAAGCGAGATTCAGGTATCTGTCAAATATCTTGCGTTGTATGATGGGTACCCGCCACAATCCTGAGTATGAAAGAACGCGGTTTTGGAAGTGGAAATCCTAGAGAAGGGTTCGAGTGCAAAAACAAAAGGCTAGGAAATGGAAAATGGAATGGAAAAAGAGGACATGTTGCTAGTCCCACATAATGTGGGATAAAAGGGAGAATTACATAACATTTCTTTCAAGATTCTGAAGGTCGTTTAAAGGAAGGCTGTTTATTCGTAATCCTTTAAGGATCCAAGCCTGAATGAAGCAGGCAAACCTAACTGTCTTTATAGTTTCAAACAAAGCGTTCTCAAGGTTTCTAGAAATAATTATCGACAATGTAACTGTCGTGGTGAGTCATCGAGTGCCAGTGTTAACACCGAAAAATAAAAATTCTCGAATCGCTTATCGCATGAAAGCAATTTTAGCGAAAATCGAAAAGTCCATTCGATGTCGAATGTTGTAGGAGAACGGATTATTACTAAAAATGTCTGTTTAAGCTCATTAATTTCAAATTAAAATTACGATTATTTCTACGTTAGATTATATGTCAAAAATAATGTAGCGCGTTTTTCATTGGTAATGCTATAGACCCCTCATAGAAGACAGAGAGATTAAGACGCAGATCTTGACATATTGGGTATTTGGGTATTGGTAAATCGCTCACTCTCCTCAAACCGGAATACACAACTTTTTTTTTATTTATTGCTTAGACAACTGTTTCGCAGAAGCAATTGGCGTGCCGGTGGTACCTGTCGGCGGGCTATTCTTTACCAAGAAATGACATTGTAGTGAAAATAAACATTACTATATTCTGCGGAATTTTAAGGAATATCACCAGAAATAAATATTAGTAGCAAATAACATATCTCCAATTTCACCGGTTCATTATAAGAACTGTCTGTCACAGACCTTTTAGTTCTTAATTGTGATCACATAATATTCGGACGAAAATGTCTTTGCAGGTCGAGATTATGTTGCATTATATTGCTTAAATACGCTGAAGAAAGAGAACATTTAGTTTATTTAGTGCTTACAGTTTAAAGTTACTACTAGACAATATAATAAATTTAACTGTCATATCTTTACTTTATATTATGTGAGAAATAACTTTAAAAACTTACCATTTTGTTTGTTGCTCCCCGTACTATGCAACTTACTTCTGTGCGACTTCTATTTTTCTCCATTTATTCACTAGAGACTACACCAATTAGTGGCATTTAAAAGAGCACTATTCTCATAATGCAACAAGTCCGCCCAGAAGCGTGAGGGGCGGGCGGGGCGCCCAAACTCGTAGAGTACACGTTCAGTACCGTCGCGACGATGGCCACGGACGGACGTACGAAGCGCTCCCAGTCGATATGCGCGCCGGCCTCCGCGAGCATGGAGGCGCTGGCAGCTCCCGCCGAGACCACGCCGGCGCCGCGTCGCCGTCCAGCCGCGCGATCTCAGTCCGCGCGCATCACCGGTGGTCGCTCCGTGCGACACCGCCGTNCCAAACTCGTAGAGTACACGTTCAGTACCGTCGCGACGATGGCCACGGACGGACGTACGAAGCGCTCCCAGTCGATATGCGCGCCGGCCTCCGCGAGCATGGAGGCGCTGGCAGCTCCCGCCGAGACCACGCCGGCGCCGCGTCGCCGTCCAGCCGCGCGATCTCAGTCCGCGCGCATCACCGGTGGTCGCTCCGTGCGACACCGCCGTCAGCAGCAGCAGCAACAGCTCGACCGCGAGACCAGAGCCCGTTACAGCTCCGAACCGCGTCTGGCAGAGACCGAAACACCGCCACAGGTCCGTCGTCAGGCCTCAGCTCGCCGCCGTCCTCCTGCTGCCCAACACGCCCAGCCCCGTCGCTCCAACGCCTTCCTCGACGTACCTCGCACAGCACACCAGCCCGAAGAAGAGCCGGACGAGGACTCCTACCGACTCCGATCCTTCAACATCACGCAGAAAGGAGGTCAGTGCTGCTCGCGTTCGTTCACCTCATCTATTTTTGAGCTCATAAAACTTAGTGGTCTCTTTAATATGATTTCAAATGAAAAAAGTTGGCAGTGGGCCTGTTCGGTTCCGACCGGATCCGGAGTAGTTAGTCGGACGCGGTGTGGCGCCCGACGCGGAAGACGAGTTTTCCGCACAACCGGGTTAGAATGACGATCATCAAAATTATTTTCGTGTCATACTGAATCATGTGAAACGTTTACGAGTCGACGTAAATCAGCGAGAGCGCCGGGTTAACTCCGCTGGTAAAAATAAATCGGTGCGAGCGGAGGACGCGCTCTGTTGCGTTCAAAACAAACTTTCATATCAAAACAAATGGAAAAAATAAAGGAAACATCGAAATTACTTTAGCGACGCACTCACGCGCCTTCTAAATTTGTTAACATTTTTCTAATAAGTTGCACCATTTGATAGGACCGTGTGCTTTTCCATAACCACGCTTATACTTTTCTGCCTATTGAATAGGTCAGCAATGGAGAAAACCATTAACGTTTTGAAACCACATTGGCGCTTTTTGTTTAGACTATTTAGAAAGTCGCACTGATCCGCTTTCTGCTTGGTAAATAATTTGCTTTAAATTCGTCGAATAGGTAGAGTATTACCATATTAACTCGTTAATTCTCAAAAACCTTTTTTAATACTTAATTAAGCAAATATTTGGATCCAACACCCACCACATTAAACTTAGTACCGAAATGAGTTAAATAAAAACATTTTTATCCAATTAAAAACACGAGATTCCGGCGGCTTTGAATATGAAAAAATGGCAGAATTTTTAAAATCCAATCCGAATGAAATCCAGTTTATAATGAATTATTCTTTAATTCTTTCCATTTTAATTTTGGAACTTTATTACCAAAGAGAGACCCCGCAGATATCTATATCAAACAGTATGATGACATGACGTGATATGGCATACAATGCAAACATGAATCTATCCACCTTCTACTATCCAATATCAATCTTCAAACTCGAGGACAATCTCAAATTGTATTGTGGAACAGTTGTCCCACCCTTCAAATCGAAACATTGAATATCTTGTTGTAGGACCAGCTAGAAATTTTCGGCAGATAATAAATAAAATAGTTTATCAATTTTACGAATTTCATTTTAGCTATACAAAGCTATTTCTTTATCGTGAAAGACTTTCATTAATATTTGCTAAGTACGTGTGTACATAACTTTAAAAAATTACCATACCTTGTTTCCAAATTTCAGCGCCAGCATAAAATTACTCTATGCGAACATATTATATATACATTGAACGCGTCATCTAGTTAATTTACCCTATTTTATTATCTATACCAGATAACAACCATTCCTATTGAATGAAAAGCATTCGAAAAAAAAAACCGAATTACAGTCAGTCCATTCGCTCAGGAGTATCGCGGCTACTGACACAGACACAACCAGACATAGATTGAAATATTGAACACCTTTTGGAGATTAAAAACAATAGAAATATTGAGATTAAGAAGATTACACACTCGTATTGTATTTTCTGAACGTTCTACGTTAGGTAGCCTGAAGAAATTTCCCAAATACTGTGATATATGGATAAATATTTCATGTATGGGTGAATGAGCTCACAGCCTACCTGGTGTTAAGTGTTTACCGGAGCCCATAAACATCTATAACGTAAATGCCGCCACCCACCTTGAGATATGAGTTCTAAGGTCTCAGTATAGTTACAACGGNCGTATTGTATTTTCTGAACGTTCTACGTTAGGTAGCCTGAAGAAATTTCCCAAATACTGTGATATATGGATAAATATTTCATGTATGGGTGAATGAGCTCACAGCCTACCTGGTGTTAAGTGTTTACCGGAGCCCATAAACATCTATAACGTAAATGCCGCCACCCACCTTGAGATATGAGTTCTAAGGTCTCAGTATAGTTACAACGGCTACCCCACCCTTCAAACCGAAACGCATTACTGCTTCAGGGCAGAAATAGGCATTGGCCGTTTGTAAGTGTCGTGATAATTCAATATTTATGTACTGGTTACACCCGCCCTGTCTATTTATAATAGATTTTAGTGGCATCTAAGCCGACGTCATATTTTAAGATGCATACCATCACCTACCGTAACGGGATAAGCTTAAACTCTCAATCCCATTCAAACAGCCGCTGTCTCTCAGAACGGTGATAACGAAACTCACAAGACAGAAGAAAAGATAATCCTAGCTTGGAGCCATCGAATGTGTTCGGTCCAGTCAAAATTACATCATATTTAATTAATAGCTTTGGCCACTAAAGATACGGATAAATCTGGCATAGTAAGTACTAACAACATTTTTGTTTTAAATCTTTAGATAACTTTTGAACACTGCTCGGACTATCGCTTTGGCTTTTCGATCAAAAAGTCACGCTCGATAGACTCTTCCTTTTGTGGTCGCGTCCTGTGAACTAAAAAATATTTGCAGAGTTATAATATTAAGATCTGCGGACCAATTATTGCGCAAATCGATTCAGTAGTACATTTCTCGTTGTGTCATTAAAAACACATTACGATAATATTCTGACGTTACGAGTAATTGAACAGAGTAAAAAAATACATTCTTATACAGCCTCTCAAATTTAGATAAACACTTGTGTCTGATATTAAAGGCTCATTATTTTGTCGTCTTGATCTTGTAATAAAGGTCTCGCAGCGAAAATAGTCAGGATTTCAAGATCGGACCCTAGAACCGGTTATTAAGCAATTTGCTCTGTAATCTGCGTGTTTTCTTTTTAATGCATAATGTTATAATTACGTTCATCATGTGGTTCACGGTGAATACCTGGTAGCTTCGCATAGCTCCCAACAAGCACATCGCTAAGCTATTTGTCAATGAGCACTATTTTGTCATTTTTAATAAACATAAAACCCAATATTCTATCGCTTTATTAAGCAAATATCGTCAGTACCTACTCTGCGTAGATGTTTACCACAGTACCATCAACTTACGTCAATTAATTAAAAAAACATTTCATTCCAACTTCGAGACGGGTAATTAACGCCAAAATTGTAGACTAACTTTCGATAAAACATTTCTCATAGTCAACTGTAATAATTGGACCACTTATAAATGTCATCGCCTAAAATTTGGACCTGAACTAACTTTGACAATATCCCGAAATCCGCCTCGAATTAATACGAAACATTTGCCCGGGTATCCGCCGTCACAAACCGAAAGTTATTTGTCTATTGGAATCCAAAAGCTTGTCTGTTTGATGTCTCGTTAAAATACTTATTGTTTTCCATGAAGTTATATAAAGTTTTGTAATTGATTGTCCCCTATTCTTTACGAGCGTGTGCCAATAATCACAGTTGGACATTGTTGCTACAGGCATTATTTATACAAATCGGACTTTGATGAATATTATTATCAAACGATAAAGCTAAATAAATATATGTCGGAGACGGTCATTAGTTCAGTAGCTAAACGAAACGCAGCACGATTCCCGAGAGATGACAACACGATTGCGGTATCGTCGGAACTCTGCTAACTTCGTGCTACGACAGAGCCTGGCCCACGGAAACGTGTAGACCTTATCACACTTACCAACCAGCCTTCTTGAAGAGCGGTGCCTCCGTCTTAAGAATTGTCATTCGTTTTCGTTTGCTAACGTCAAGAGACGATTTCTAAATTGTTCAAAGACAATAAACGTGATTCGTGTGCTCAATATTTCTCTTAGCTCGATAACCCTATTCGCCCCTACAATGTCTGACGATAGTGTTAATTGTGGCTTCTCCGACATATATTATAGCAATTTCTTCTCATCGAGCCGTTTAGCAGTGTGTGATGTGGGTTCTCTTAGGCGATGACTGCCTTTAAAACTCCACCTCTTAGTTGTACACTAGACTAGTTGAAACACCAAATCAAACTCCCAACGCCCACTTCGAGAGTCGCTTTGTAGTGGAGGACGACAGATGGACCCGCATCACAAATCCTTATCATAAGCTTTTCAATATACGTACCGGAAACCTCATACAAATATAGAGTAGGCTGGTTACAGGAGCCTAAATACAACAAACAAACAAAGAACATGCCACAAAGTGAAGACCATTTGAATGTCAGTTTAAACAAAGAAAATAACCAAGGACCGAATGGAGTCGATGCGGTATAAAAATAAATAATAGTTTAAAAAAACTAAAAAAATACGCTTTTATAGAAAAGCGAGGGGAGCTTTTCAGGATATTATCAAAATAACCCTTCTACTCATATCTGTTCATAAAATATTTATAACTGCTGATACCATGCACCCCACGTTTTCTTTACAATAAAATCATTTTTGCTTACACTATTTTTAATTCAAATTTATTAATATTTATGTTCTGTTTTTTAGTTAGATTTTTTATAAAAGTGTATTTTTTTTGTTTTTTTAAACTATTATTTATTTTTCATTTTTTAGTTGAATTTAAAAATTTTAATATTGAACTGTCATTGGTCCTTAATAAGTATGCCAAATTTCGAGTTAATCCAACGTTTTAAAGGGGGTCAAAATCATGTTCAAAGATTCCGTTACGTATTAACATACATACGTCTGAAGGTAATAAAAGCGTATTAAAAAAAACGGTGCGCGTGCAACTTGGTGTACTGGAAGTGAAACTTCTTTTTCGATGTGTAGTATTGTCATTTTCTTCATTTTTCACGTACATTGTATTACATTATAACATTATATACTATTTCTGCCGTGAAGCAGTAATGCGTTTCGGCTTGAAGGGCGGGGCAGCCGTTATAACCATACTGAGACCTTAGAATTTATATCTAAAGGTGGGTGGCGCATTTACGTTGTGGATGTCTATGGGCTTCAGTAACCACTTAACACCAGGTGGGCTGTGAGCTCGTCCAAACACCTAAGCAACAAAAAAAAATAAAAAAATTATTACCTAGAGACATTGTTCAAAGGACGAAATTAAAACGGAAACACAAAAGGAATGAAGATGTATTACGTGTTTGTGTGGTTTCTTTGCGCAGTCTGTCCAAATACTGGACAGGGGAAATTGCTTTCCTTTTAAATAATGATGAGTATTATTAAATGAAGCTTTGTCGAAATGTCTCAACGCTTTAAGTATCTTTGTTAGGTTATCTAAAATAGTTTTGCTTATGAATACAATACATATTATCTAGCTGACCCGGTAGACTTCATAGTGCCTCAATCGATAAATAAAATACCTAAACTTTTGTATAAAATCAAAAGGAATCCGTCCGACATATCAAAGGAAAAACAAAATTGTCTGTTTTTATATAATTCTGACCATTTTCATATTTATTCACCTTTTAAACCTTCCCTGGACTTCCACGAATAATTCAAGACCAAAATTAGCCAAATCGGTCCAGCCGTTCTCGAGTTTTAGCGAGACTAACGAACAGCAATTCATTTTTATAGATATGTTTGAAAGATACCGTTATTTCCATAAAATTAAGAAGTAACGTTGCTCTTGTCCCTGTAAGCATTCTGTGTTCCCTGGATAACCACTTAGAAGTTTAGTCATATCCTTCTTCACTCTAGCAATGAAAATAGCTTCTGTGATAACCATTGGGCTCAGTAAGTAACCTTAAGTTATAAATTCAGGTTGTGATGTCCACGCTCGGGTAGTAGTCACGTCTCCTATCTATATAATATATAAATAATACAAATTGTATTTTTTTTAAAAACGTATATACAAGTGTCTATATCAGTTTTTGGTACCCATAACACTGGGAGTCGTAAATTGGTGCCGGATGGACCTTGCGTGACCTGTTTCAATATATATATTTTTTAGTTTGTCGAAAAACTTTATATGCTTGTTATCTGCATTTTTTTTTGGTGTTTAAAATCGTAAAATATCGAAGCTGGAGCCAGTGCTGTAAGTTTGAAGAGGTCTACGTCTAGCCTTGGATGTGAGTGGGCTGATGATGAAGTCAGATGAACATGCGGCCTATAGAAAGTACAGTGGGCATAGTGAAGCTTTTGCCTACTGTTGACTATTCCTTTCAAACGTGGTTAGGAAAAGGACATGTATTAACGGTACCAGATAGTAAGGATGAACTCTGCTCGAATGACGGGTGGTGCGATGGCAAATGGACTGGCCTGTTGCCAGTCAGTTGGGAGTAATTTCGATCTTAGATAATAATATCAGGTATAACATTAAATGTCCACGATTGACTTCCACGGTGACGGAATAAGAGCGTATAATAAAAACGAAACCACCAAAAAATCAGAATATGCATAATTACTGCTGGTAGGACGTCTTGTGGGTCGTGTGGGTGACGTATGAAGGAGTGATACGTTCGGTTTGAAGGGTGAGACAGCCGTTGTAACTATACTGAGACCTTAGTACTTATATCTCAAGGCGGGTGGCGGCGTTTACGTTGTAGATGTCAATGCGCTCCGGTAACCATTGATATGGTTACCATCCAAGCAATAAAAAAATAAAATAAAATAAATATGAAAATGAAATGTTATGACGAAATGTAACAAGTTGCCAACCCTAAATTCTTAAAGGAACTTAAGAAACAAAATTACGAAACACCTTTACAGCCTGGTAAGTTAAAAAATGTGTTAATTGTTATTGCGAGTACAGGGGTGGTGCCATTTATGTAATGGTTGTAAGAGCAAAATTAATTTATAACTAAACTATACAGAATGTGCACGAAATTATCGTATGAGTACAACGCGCGATTATATCGTCAAGTCAGCAGAAATAACTAGGGATACCCAAGATTTCGAGCGCTAATTTCTTAACAAGAGATAATTCTTGTTGGAGATTTCGAGGAATTATCGTTAGGGCGTCTCGGTGATGTTGGAAAATAAACACCGTCAGACACATTATTCTGCCTTCAAAAGCTCTAAAACAATAAAGGTCATGTTCTGTCATTTATGGACTGTGGTGGATGGTAAGGGATTTTTTTGGACTGTCGCTCTGTTTACTTTCTGACCATATGCCATTTAAGGTACCGTCTCTCTTTTTGTGAGCAGCGAACTTAAAATCTAAGTTCGTATGCTGCTTATTGTCTCCTGGTCATTAAGTTTGTAGCGGGAACTAAGATCAACTACCCTTCCTTCTAGTTTCGTGAACGTCATCGTTCGGTCTTTTCGTACTTCTATCGAATTAAACAAAGAACACCAGCCAGGTCAGCCATGGTCAGACCTAGTAAGAGAAACACTTAGTCGTAGTCATCCACGATCGAACACAGTGGAAGAACGACACATGTGGCCGCGATCCTCAGTAGTGAGTGAACGATATAGAAGAAGAATAAGAAGATAGAATTAAGACAAGCATTAAATGGATTCCTTTGATATAGGAAATATGAACTGCATTTAATTATATTACACGGCAAACAATAAATAATTATCAAATGGACATACATATATTATAGTAGTTTTAATTTGCAGTTCTTACTTAGGAAAAGGATCCGTCGCGTCTATTATTGAATCAAAAAAGTCTTTAAAACCCTTCCGAAAATTAAATACCTAAATCTATAAATTAAAATTTAACACTTGACCCAAGAATTAATTGTTTCATACCCGTAACGGAAAAGGTTTCGTTCGTTGAAAATTTCCCTTATCTCATTATCCAAAAAGGATCGCAATGTTTTTTTTTCTCTCTTTTTTCGCTATTTTTTGCACATGGGACTTAATTTAATAATTATTTAGATCATTTATTACCATATACGTTGGTTGTATTTTAGATCGGCGTGGGCGGTTATCGACCTTCTTCTGATTCCTGCCCTACGGCATGAAGCAGTCCATTCGTGAGCTAGCACGATTTATATCATACTTTGACGTCAGATACTACCGTATTTACTTTTGATTATTTACGTTAAGTAGTTTCCTCTTTCAAAATCTATTCATTTGAAACACCCGGCACGATAAATGCATACGTCCGTAGACAGTTTTTTTTTTTTGAGGTCCCGAATTTTAGCCTATTTGGAAATAAATTTTTCAAAAAATTTGTAACCTCCAATTGCAGCATAGATATCTAATGGAATTCCATTAGCACAGTTTTTTATCTGAAACGTTCGATTTAAAATAATGGAATCTGATTTAAATCCACCAAAAATAACGGTTAAGACCAGTGTAGAAAAACCTTTCACATTTAATTTAGAGTTCATGTGTAAAATATATTTTTATTAACATTGAGACCGCGCTGATAAGCCGATAAAAAGGCCATAAAGGAATAAATACGGAAGAAAAAGTCTTTACTCAATAAATAACACAAAAAAAGTCAGTATAAAAATGTAGGTGTCTTAAATAGGAAGTATTCCGATTTTCATATAGCGTTCTTCTTACTGTTCCATTTTTTTAAATCATTCATCATTCAGGTCATCATTAAATCACAATATCCCCAATTTTAACAAAAAAAGTTTCAAAACACAAGTATATTATTATATCATTTAGACGCATTTTATTCACTTAGCCGAAACACGCTAACAGATCGTAAAAATTTACTGTTACCTTACAAAAACACTTATGACAACGCCTTACACGAAATTCCACCATGCGCACCAAATAATATTTTATGAGGCCAAACTATTCCAAGTTTCCCTTCGGCGCCCCATCATTTACAACGCAAATCCTCTCGTATCTGAACCCCGTGCCTAAGCCTTATTGAATCACATTTACGTACGTATTTCCAAAGAGTATGTGAATGAAATAAATTCAATTCGATTCAGGGAAATTAATTTATATTATTTTGATGCTTTTTTTTTATTTCTTTTATTGCTTAGATGGATGGACGAACTCACAGCCCATCTGGTGTTAAGTGGTTACTGGAGCCCATAGACATCTACAACGTAAATGCGCCACCCACCTCGAGATATAAGTTCTAAGATCTCAGTATAGTTACAACGGCTACCCCACCCTTCGAACCGAAACGCATTACTGCTTCACGGCAGAAATAGGCGGGGTGGTGGTACCTACCCGTGCGGACTCCCAAGAGGTCCTACCACCAGTGAAAAACATTCTTTCGCTTGACTCACTATACTCGTACGCTTGAGGTGAGTGAGTCGTAATTTGTCATGTGAAATTTTACGCGGTCACCCGAGTCGATATTCGCCGAGTAATACCGGTCCTCAAATCCCGCGGGCCATACTATTTTTTTGTAAACCTGACGACACGTGTGCATACGTCGTCAAGAAAAAGTCGTAATATATCTCAAATCAAATACGGCTATAAAGTCGCGTAATTATCGAAATTTGACTATAATTAATTGAAATTATAAGTTTGAACATTATTGTGGTTCTGTTGTCAAATACATTATACTTCTATCTATTATACTTCTATAGTCAGAGATTTCGCAAAGACTACAGTATAGACAAATAATATTAAAGAAAAAATTAAAAACAAACAATATTAATCTATTCTCAATTTGACCACAGACTTTAAGCAATAACAAAAGTTTGACAATAAACACAGAATATATACATATATATATTGTGTCAAATATGTGGTAGAGTGTGTAATGTTTTTTTATTGATTTAATGTACGTATTTTTTATGCATAATTAAAAAAAATACATTCTGCACTCCTTCTCTATATTCTCTATAAGTATGGGAAATTTCGTACTCCTCTGTCCGCGCAATTTTCGTAAACAGGGGTAGAAAGTTTTTGCTTCGCGTATTAATATATAAATTAGATCGTATTTTAAGTGCGCGGGCACAACATGCCCGCCGATTTGAATTGCACGTAAGCAGATTAATATTACAATTGAGACTGTCTTCAAAGTAGATAGCAGGTGGAAACTATAAGAACATAGTTGGTTGGTGTGACCTAAAATCCAATATTACATAATAATAACAGTAAGCAAGTCGTGATATCAACACTAGGGGAACTGTGAGTGATAAGATAGCAGCCTAATGCCTTTCAAAGAAGGTCGCGTTTTGGGTAAATTAGGCAGAGCCGCAATACCGTACATGTCGTAGCATACACCTCGTATGTATCCAAACGAATGAGGCTTGACTTGACTAAGCGATCTTTTTAGTTCATCTTGGTAGTATTTTGTGAAAACATGTTTTAACGGTAGGCAGCGGCTTGGCTCTGCCCCTGGCATTGCTGAGGTCCATGGGCGACTGTAACCATTTACCATAAGGTGAGCCGTATGCTCGTATGCCTACACGGGAAATAAAAAAAACATGATCATAATAATAACGGAGAACAAATCACGCACGGTCATGCAGCCTCAATTTAGAATTCCCTGTGTTATGGGTATCAGAGACTAATAAACATATATATGTTTAAATACATACATAACAAACACTCAGAAAAAGAGCAAACAACCCCGTTCATCGTACAATGTATAGACTCTCGTCGCTACAGTCAGAGGCTCTAACTATTTATCATCATGGGATCAGTCTCCATCCCTAAGCCCGTCGCTTGCGACGAAGGGCTCGACAAGTAAATTAACTCACAGACACAGCGCACTGAGTTTCTCGCCGAATCTTCTCAGTGGGTCGCGGTTCCGATGCGGCGGTAGATTCTGCGAAGCACTGTTCTTGCTAGGGTTCGTGTTAGCAACGTCGTCAGGTTTGAGCCCCGTGAGCTCACCTACAAGCTCGGCGAATCTAAAATAACCCCTAATAACCAATCGAGGCTACTGGACTAGGTAGGAATAAAAATAAATAAAAAAAAACATCCCTAAAGTGATATGTATCTAATGTGTTGCTCGCTGATAGAAACGCTACATCCGTATCGTGTCTGCTAGCGAAGAAATCAGACATAAACATGGAATAGGTTAAAATCCTTGCATAAACAATGCAATATAAAACTATCTTACCCAATATCCCGACATCACGTTGGAAGATCTTCCCACTGATACGAAAGGATCATACGCATATATCACACATCTACTTTTATGACTCTACGGCTCGAAGTTAGAATAAGAATAGAAGCTAAGCTAGAATAGAGAACTAAAATATTTGTTCAGAGAAAGACCTAAGGTCTGCACTGTATTGGACGCTCTCCTTAACACCACGGACGCTTTTCAACTAAATCAAATTAGCCTGATATTAATCCGCAGTGATTTTCAATCAAGACCGTTTTTGAACATGAAACAAATGAAAATTCCAGCGACTCATAATTTAAATCGTTAATACGCTGTCGAAAAAGTTAATTAACTTATCGATTTGAGCGGTAATTTGTGAAATACAAAATTAATGGGGATATTCTAGTCAAGTACAGGAGGATGTTCTCGGGGAATGCCAATTTGTTGAGGACACTCATTTTAAAAGTAATACTTGACGTCGGAAATACTGGTTTCGTTTTTAATTGGACCGAAAGAAAATGAACGTGTTTAGATTTAGCAGACATGTTGATATTTTATATGATCATTTATTTCATTGTTCATTAAATACGAAAGACAGTACTATAACAACTAAAACAAAATGAATAAATAAATATGTACAGAAAGTTCAGCGAGCGGTTATCATTAAATGCGATCTATTCTAGAAAACCGACGGCGGCAACAAAACCCATCGTTTGAACAAAGCGATATCGTGCAATGCCAGCTTTATTCTTTTTAAATAAAATAAATTATCTTTTTTAAATATAAAAATGAATTGCTGTTCGTTAGTCTCGCTAAAACTCGAGAATGGCTGGACCGATTTGGCTAATTTTGGTCTTGAATTATTTGTGGAAGTCCAGAGAAGGTTTAAAAAATAGAGAAATATGAAAATACTCGGAATTAAATATAATATTCCCTTTGATGTGTCCCCCGTCGGACGGATTCCTTTTGTTTGTTTTAAGTTTATTTTATACAAAAGTTTAGGGCTTTTATTTATCCATTGAGGCACTACGAAGTCAGCCAGTTAGTAATAAAAAAAACATTGATATTAATAACGGAGCATCATTCGAGAACCATACGACCGATTCGGCTGATTTATTTTTCGTTGTAATTGTCAGGGAAACTTTTGCGTGAATGCGTGAATTCGTACACATGTAGAGTAAGACAGTAGTACAATGGTACCGACTTTTGTCTCACGTCGTAAGCTTCGGTATGTCGTAAGATCGCCTATCTGTTTCTTTTTACAGCATTGAAAAAGGCGCGTTCTGTCTTCCGTTCCACGAAAACTGTAAAGTATTGAAATTTACGATTACAGCATATGAAGACTTAGCCTGACCCATATCCCTCGTCTATGTTAGGTAAAGAAATATTTTCAGGTATTGTTTACTGGCTTCATGACAGCAAACGAGCCGTAGCAACTGATATTGGTTGTTTGGTGAATAGTAATTATCATTGTTCTTAGACATACTAGGAATGCAAGCTGTTATTTTGACAAATTCTCACAACTTCTTGAGTTAGGAAGAGTATATAGTTTTATTGTACACCAAAATAAACAATTTTTTGGAACGAAGTTCCTTATGGGACCATGCGGAGGGGTACCCTAACCGGAAAAAAACGTCCGTAACGTAAGATTTTTATTAGTAATAACTGTCTAAAACGGCAATAAAAAACTCCGTAAATTCATGTTTCAAATTAAATACACGCTTTTTTTTCTATGCAATACCCATGGCATTTCTGGCCGGTGATATTACATTCGATTAAATATTAAGAAATCTGTATAACGAACAAATCCTGAACCATAAGAACAATGGAAAACTTATTAACTAGAATGTTCTGTTTTGTTCGCACCGAGATTGGTTTTCACAAAAAATTCGGTCAAAAAAGGTAACCAATTTAAGTATTTTCGGTTCCACTATCAAATTCGATACACGTCGAACTTTTTAGCCGAGAAACTTGTTAAAAGTTCTGAATTTCTTTTTGCGTTGCTCCGTTGTAAATGGGGTAACGTTTTATGAAGTTCCACCGAGCGTAATATCCTTTCTATGGACCTTTTTGGACATTTCAAGCACGCTTTGGAGTATTTGCGGTCTACGAGATAAGACTGTGAACTCGTTTCAAGCGATCATTGTGCTTAAGTAATTACATACCCGATCCTGTGTGTGGTAAACAGTCGACGTCACACTACGCACGTCATTACGGGTCCTCCCGACCCATTAACCTAGCTTTTAGGTACCTCAAGCACCGGTCACCGTCCTCACCGAACCCGTCGTTTGACTCGACGAGTAAATTAACCCATAGACACAGCTCACTGAGTTTCTCGCCGGATCTTCTCAGTGGGTCGCGTTTCCAATCTGGTGCTAGATTCTGCAAAGCACTGCTCTTGCTAGGGCCAGTGTTGTCAAACACACCCGGTTTGAGCCCCGTGAGCTTACCTACACGTCAAGGAGAAGCCGAAATAGCCTCTCAAGGCTATCAGATAGGTAGGAAAAAAGTGTACTTAGTGTGAGTTCTTTAACTTCTCGATCGGATAAAAGTTAACTCAAATTTATCTAGCTGCAAACGTAGGTGCGCTGTTACAGCTCCATACAAATTTGAGTTAACTTTCACGCGATCGAGAAGTTAAAAAACTTGCACTAAGCACACAGACTGTACTAGCAAGGTATTTGTTATTTAAATTATTGATTATATTCATATAACAACTAATGTTTAGTTTATTTTTAGTTGGCGCATCTTATCGTTATTTTTTTTATTACCCTTGTAGGCAGATGAGCATACGGCCCACCTACTGGTAAGTGGTTACCGTCGCCCATGGACTTGCCATTGGAAACTTAACGTACTAATGTAATATCGGGAACTCATTACCTACATGTGAAATCGTGGTAAGAAGAACCTGCTAAATAATAGTGTGTGTAACGTGAATAGTCGCGAAAATTTTAAATAATTCGTTCACGTACTAAATTGAAAAGGCCAACGTTAAATCCCCACCTTAATGAACTCCGTCGCTTAAATACAACAAAACTGCTTATACCACAGGTCTGAATTTAGATTACTATAAAAGTTTATTACAGGGCAATGTGAATTAATTTGCGTTCGAGATTTTGTCACAAATTAACTGTGAATTCTTTATGCAATAGTATTCAAGTTGTTACTAGGCATCAAATACCTCTCCTTCCTCCTCTTCCTTTTTATTAGTTCATTAGATCGATGCCAATTTGTGTTGATATCCAATGTACATTCATTTGAACTTATTCTGTGTTGGTAGAAATAGTTTCCTGACGCTAAAATTTTCCTTATAATTATAATACAAGTTCCACTCATATACAGACATCGCAGAGTAGCTTAATTTGTGGATAGCCTCAAAAGGTAAACCATTAGAACCACCATTTAAATCTGTCGGAAAGATGAGATAAAGTTGAAGCTGCTAATGAGAAATACTTTGAATGATTCATTTGTATGTATTTTTTTAAAACAAAGTTGCATTTTCACTAACAAAAAAAATTAGCTAGGACTTAGTTACGCACCTAATAACTTTTCAACGAACCGCACTAAAGTAAGTGCTAGTATTAAAATTAGAACAAGCACAACAACATAGATTGTTGCTAATGCTCTACGCTTTGAAGTTGTCTCCAAGGAATTTTGTTTATGCTAGCTCAAATTCCACCTGAATGTCGCTCGCTACAGACTCTAACAAGTTAAGTGGCAGTCTTAATGGCAGGGAGATAGGGATTATATTTCGATTGTTTCCGGTCCCTAAGTTTTATGCTGCTAAAGAAAAATTGTTTGAGCTTATACCGATATGCTACCAACATGTATACTGCAGCGAAACTTTCGCGCGTTCCTACCTAAAAGTTGAATTAGATTTATTGGGATACTAGTAAAAAGTCCACCTCACAACAGATTCAGGCTTCACGGGTGAGATAGTCGTCACAAAAGCCGCGATAAAAAGTTGCTCGACGATCGAAACAAACAGGAAATTGGTGCCTATCCGTGCGGGATCCAAGCACTGTCTAAAAAAGCCAATAAACGACGAATAAATTGCGTTTTTATTGCCCGATTACGTCCCTGCCCTGCGTATTTCGTATTAAGAAATTACTTTTTGAATTGTCGAGAAGTAACTTGACGTTCTCGACATGTCAAATTCATTCCGTACCCTTTACAGTTACAGCCAATAGATTCTTGAAGGAATTTAGTAAACGGTTTGGTAATTCTTTATTTATTGGAACGACTTATAGGAGCGTGGGGAGGTCGAATGATTGTTCTAGAATTCACTGTAACATTTTTTGTTTTCGTGGAACAAATTGTATTTATTACCTACAATTTGCATATTAAATGATATTTTGTTTTGTTTCTTAAAATGCGGTCTTTCTAGTATTCTACTGTTCACTATTTTACTTAGGGTTCCTTCGATAGATTTTTTTTAATATGGCTAATGGTACCTGCTCGTGCAAACTTGGAATTTTCAAGTATAGGTATATATATACTAGGAGACCCGGCCACACGTTGCTGTGGCTAAGGTTTTTGTTTCTAAATAACACATGGCCGGCTATGTTAATACAAAAAGTTAACAAAGTAAGAACAACTGGATTTCACTATATTGCGTTTACTACAAAATAAATTCCACTTATACTTTAGCCTCAGCAACACATGGTGCTTATGCCATTAAATTGTAGCTTATGTGAAACGTTGGTATTTTTAACACAGCGCCATCTATGAGATATTAATGTCAGACAGTATTACAATTGTCTGTAAAAACTGATTTATGGCGTCATCTGTTTTATGCTTATGAAACTTAAAATTAATCACAATAATCAACATAAGAAATCTCTTTATTGTTAATTTATTAATAAATATTGCAAGATGGAACAAAACACATATTTAAAAAAAAAGAAGTTAAAATCGGTTAAGTAGTTTAGTTGTCCATCGCGGACAAACAACGGGACACGTAATTTATATATATTAAAATATACCCTAATGGATTGAACGGCTGGTGTAGGTACTCAATTTTAAAAGGAAGTAAATATCCAACATATGCTTACAAACGGTTTTTAATATTATAGAAATCGTCGTATTATGTAATCATCATGCTATGTGCTCTGAAGAATTGTTTGAGATGATACCAAAATGTCGTTTTTACCATCGCACCGCCCGCCACCGGAGTAGAGTCAATCCATACTACCTGTAGCCACTACGTTCATCCACAGTGCGTTTCCAGAGATCTTTATTGCCACCTACCATTCGGATTTGGAATGAACTCTACGGTGTTTCCCGAGCGCTATGACACATCCTTCTTCAAACGAGGCTTGTGGAGAGTATTCAACGGTAGGCAGCGGCTTGGCTCAGCCCCTGGTATGCTGAAGTCCATAGGCGACGGTAACCACTCACCATCAGGTGGGCCGTATGCTCGTCTGCCTACAAGGGTATAAAAAAAATATTGTGCTAGTTATAAATTTCTTCTTTCCCCGAATAAGGTTGTCAAAGTTTGCAGTCACCAAAGCGTATTGCCAAAACTACATTGAAGAGCCGCTGGTATCTATAAAGGTTTCGAAAAGGGTTTTGTACAATCCAATAACTACAATGTTTGCAAATGCTCATATTATTCACAGTATGGTCTCGCCATCTTTGATTATCAGGTCACGTTTCATCACTTGACAATCCTCAGAACGATGCCCCGGGAGAATTATTTGCGGCTAAAGTTTTAGAACCACGTATAGCAATAATGTTTTATAGCTACTAAGAGGCACAGCGGGGTACTTGCTCTAGCATCTTAACCGCAAACAAGAGACTAACATCGAATAGTGGTGCATTATGTATTTATAATCAATTGTACATTTAAAGAAAGTAGGTAGAACTTATAATACAACTTTTTTTTATATTGTTTTATGTGTGAATATTCAATTGTGTCTTAAACATCGAATAATGAATACTCAGCGTGCTTTTTTATTTATTGCATATATGGGTTTGCAATCTCACGGTCCATATTGTATTAACTGGCTATCGGAGCATATTGCTAACACAATTTGACTGACACCATAATTAAATTCAATTTAAATGCCATTGAATATTCTAAGTAAACGTCAAAATAAACTTCACCACCTGTTCCGAGTAGAGCTACGGTCCTCAGAAGATCCGGCGAAAATTTCAATTTTAAATCCAAGAATTATTTAAGATCTAATCAAAGAATTCCAGTGAACGAGCCTCTACCTATTTTGACAAAACACACTATCTTAATAATACTGTATTCCTTTAGTTTAGGCATGAGAGAGGCCCCGTCCTCATTCGTTACAAATAGTATTACGGATAATAATAAGATAATTCGATAAAGCGATGCAACGAAACAAAGATTAATCACGATTTGATTTCACCAGTTTCGGGCGGTATTCGATTGGAATTTCATAAGTAATTTTAAATGAAAATTTACAGGAAAATAAAACTTCAATGTAGCTCAAATTCGGATAACTAAGCGAGAAAAAGAACAAAACAAGAAGAAAGAAAATAAAAGATAAAATATATTTTATTTACTTTTAATCATACAACAAACGAAACTATTAAATAGCATTGTTATATTTATTTATTGCTTAGATGTGTGGACGAGCTCACAGCCCACCTGGTGCTAAGTTGTTACCGGAGTCCATAGACATCTACAACGTAAATGCAAGGTGAGTGCCTTGAGTTCTGAGGTCTCAGTATAGTTACAACAGCTGTCGCACCCTTCAAACCGAAGCGCATTACTGTTTCACGGCAGAAATAGGCGGGGTGGTGGTACCTACCCGTGCGGACCCACAAGAGGTCCTCCCACTAGTATGTTATTTTCTTTTTTGAGCATACTTTGAGTTTGATTGTGAATCATTATCAAATTTCTTTGTCGACATCGCTAAATTAAATATTAAGACAGTTGGCCGCCGGTCCCTAATTTACCACGATGTGACTGACGAAATCCTGGAACATCAATAACAATTGTACAAAACTTTAAATCGATCGAATGAATCTTCAAACGTTCATAGTACAAACTAATTAACAAATCTACGAATTTTCATTATATTGTTCATATTTATCTTCGTTAATTTTCTGACTCGATTCATAAATGAATACAAATAAGATATTATTATTGGCTATGAAGATAATAGGTTAACTGTTCATAAACAGAGAACCAACTCAGCGCCTAGAGAGTACTGAATTCGCTGTTAATTGTGTTAGAATGCAATAATAGGTTTTCTTGTTTATTTATTTTTATTCCTCAGCTTTCTACTCACCGTTTCACTCAAGTTGGCTACAATTTATATCGCGTGAGTGGAAACTCGTGCTCAGCAGTAAGGTGAAAGTTAGCTAATAGTAATCCCTAAAGATTAAACTAATTTCATAGCGAATTTAATACTTAAAATTTAATTGATGTAATTAACAAACTACGTATTTTAACACGAAAGAGCTCATGAAATTTGTCCAAAGGCCCTTTGTTCAACAATAAACTAACAACACCTTTCACTCACCCGACAGATTCTTATCAGAATTGGAGTAAACAATTGATAAACAATTTATGGGACATCAAAAAAAAGCGATAAAACACAACATAAATAAGACATTTATCTATCGGACGTATACTGTTTTATTTCATTCGGGATTCGGTTGCTGACAGCGTATTCGCAAAATTATATTGAGCTTCACGGTCCGTTGTTTGTAAAGCTTTCGCTTTGTTAAGCAGTCAGTCCACAATCCCATGTAAATATTTTGTAATCACGTTATCCGGTTTTAAGACTTTGACGACGACCATACATTTCCGCGTTTTTGTTGTTCATAGGTAATTTATAGGTAACATATTTATTTATTATTTCAGATGGGATGTGAGTGCATCTGTCTCCCTATAACAGTAAAAATGCGGTCAAGCGTGTATTGGATCGCGTATATTGGTTTTTTTTTTTTTTTATTGCCCTTGTAGGCAGACGAGCATACGGCCCACCTGATGGTGAGTGGTTACCGTCGCCCATGGACTTCAGCAATGCCAGGGACAGAGCCAAGCCGCTGGCTACCGGTTAATACTCTCCACAAGCCTCGTTTGAAGAAGGACATGTCATAGCGCTCGGGAAACACCGTGGAGGGGAGCTCATTCCATAGCCGGATAGTACGTGGCAAAAAAGACCTCTGGAAACGCACTGTGGATGACCGCAGTGGCTCCAGGTAGTATGGATGAACTCTACTCCGGTGGCGGGCGGTGCGATGGTAAAAACGAGATGCCGGTATCATCTCGAATAATTTCTCAGAGCACTCCCCATGGAACATACGGTACAAAATGCAGAGGGAACCGAAGTCCCTCCGCAGACCCAGACTCCAAACGATTCCGTAGTCAGGACGAAAATTTGTAATTCTCTGTAGTTATTCTTTAAACTTAAAATTATAAAGAATAGCGTGCAGTCGAAATTAAATTTTCAGACGTGTTCTCTCTTATTCTATCGCAGGTTAGACGCTTATAAATGTTTACTTATGTCAGTTACGTATGCGTTCGCTCATTCGAGTTGTATTAGTTTCGTATCATTGAACTGTGTCAAATCATTACTATCGATTTATACAACGGTGTTGAAAAAGTGTGATAGGAAGAAATGGCGTAAATTGATCCACGATAAGGTCTTGTTGCGAGGAGGTGGTCACGACCCTCAGCAGTGAGGAAACCGAAGCGAGGAGAAGAAGCAGTTTAAGAAGTTTTCACTTCGAAACTATTCAACATAACAACAATGCATCCTTCAACTATATTTTTGTTAAAAGTTTACTTTATGTTCCCGTATTTAATTATTGTTCGCTTTTCTTAAAACATATTTAGCATAGTTACTTTTTACATATATATATGTTTCCTGAACATGAAACTGTTTTACATGCCTACTATGATTATTCATACTTTTTCTTTTATTACATGCTATTGGGACATAATCGAATACGATTTGTGTTTAAGACTGGGTTTTTATTTTATTCCCCTAGTAGGCAGACGAGCGTACGGCCCACCTGATGGTGAGTGATTACGGTCGCCCATGGACTTCAGCAATGCCAGGGGCAGAGCCAAGCCGCTGCCTACCGAAGCTGATACTGGGGTGCGCTATGATGTCTATGGGATTCGGTTTGCATTTGGCATTTGTTTATGGAATTGTGTTAATTGGTATTAACACAGGCGATCGGGGAAACGCGCATTCTTGAGCTATGAAAGGCAATAAACGGACCGTTATTCTACGATTATCATGGTTTTGCCATTCGACTGAGCAACCCTAAAATCTTAATTTCAATTTATTATTACATGACGTCATTTTTATGTTTATTAGCTGATAAATGAACAACCAGTACACGGTCTACGTTTGCCCATACTATTACTGTAAATGTAAACTTTACACATCCGGACATCTGAATTATCCGTATGGACATCTAAAAATGTTCTAAATTTTTCAAACGCGTTATACTGAGCACATTTTAATGTCCACGCTCAGGACAAATAATAAGTCGGTTTGTGGACGTAATTTATCTTTAGTATCTTTTATCCGACAATAATAATTAGATAAGATATTTGAAAATTTGTAAAAAAGGCGCCAAAGCCAAGTGATTGAGTGAAAAATACATAGATAATATAACGAATGAGGAAATGCGTTTCGTTTCACGCCGTGAAGGTCTTGGAAATCAAATTTTATTTTAATATAAAAACATTAAAAACAGCAGTGCCAAAATTAACCCATATAACCGTCACACATAAATACATATTATGTATTATAATTATGTTTCATAACGTTCATTTATTTAAAGTATATATTTGACAGACAAAAAATATGAATAAATTTTTTATTGATATTTTATTATAATTAACATACATAATAATATATAGTATAGCATGTCTATTTTTACTATAAGTTGTCAATGGATGCACCTACCACATTTTCTACGTCACTATTGATTTGTTGGTAGAAAATGTTAATATACCAAGCCCGCCAGTGTAAACTAGCATGCATGAAGTGTGATAAATAGATAATTAATTATAAACGCACGTCTGTACACAAAGCTTCTAAACTTTCGTGTGAAGCGTGACTGAAGTAGTTACTGTTTCACTAATTATTGCTTGAAGTTCAAGTTTGGTCCAACTTAGTTACGGGACTACGGCTCGCCAATTTAAAGCACATACACACGAGCTTAAGGGCGTCGAGTTTTCAACAACTAATGCAGTCATTTGAAGATGAAACTAGCGAATATTTAAACACTTTTATGATAGAATCAGATGAAATAAGGCTGCGGCTTGACTGCGTCACTGGCATTGCTGATGTCCACGAGCGACGGAAACTGTTTACCATTATGTGGGTTGACTGCTCGTCTGCCTAAAAACAGCAATTAAAAAAGCTAAGAATAGATTTGAACGATTACGCGAATCTATGCCATTTTTATTACCAGATTATTTAGAACTCATTCGTTCTTTAAAGCTCATTTTGATGATTCTCTCTGGCTAATCATTCTATTTAATTCCATACTATATGGTTAGCTTGTTCCAAATAACGTCGCTGATAATGAAGTTGTGTGATTTATATATATATTTTACGCAGAAATTTTAAAACATAAGATGTCTTGTCCCTTATTAACAAGTTTTTGTGGAAAAAAAAATGCGTTAAGCAAAACAAAAGAATTACGTTACAAGTCTCCGGAGAATTAACACAGAAAATTGTTTTGTCATTAAAAAGATGTTTCGCTGGTAATCTAAATTTTGATATTCATGAATACGACGAAAAAAGAAGGCCATTAAAAATTTCGTGAATTATAGAAAAAATGAAATGTTAACAGGCATCGAAAAATTTTCGTTACAGACTTTAGTCGTGTAGTCGGATGTTCAGATATCCTAGTAACTTTATAACACAATGAGCATTTAATTAACAATTAAGCCTTGTAATTTTGGTAGTAGTTGGCGCTTGACCGACTATACGATTTAGGTGATTAGAATACATGTGGTAGTGTAGATGCTTTGTATAAATCTTATAATATATTTCCTTGTTACCGTGTGTACTATAAGCTTATCTCGAGATTGGGCCAGTGTACGTAAATCGTTTTTTCACACCGTCGTATGTTGTCCAAAATATCTATTGTCTATTGGTGAAAGTCAAATTAAAATCGGTTACGTTTTGTAGAAAAAATAAGCCGAGAAATAGACAGAGGTGATAGCGACTTTGTTTTCAATATTATTAAAGACTAGCTGAGTCCCGCGATGTTGCCCGCGGTTATTGTCGTACCTAGGGTGATGTCGCGGGGCACAGCTAGTCTAAAAAAAGTAAGCCTAAGTTAATTCTTACATCATCAGCTACCTATCAGTGAAAGTCCCGTCAAAATCGGTCCAGGCGTTCCAGAGATTAGCCGAAACAAAGAGACAGACAGACAAAATTGTAAAAAATGTTATTTTGGTGTATATACCGTACATATAGGTATTCATATGCATGTAGTAAAATGCGGTTATTTCAATATTACAAACAGACATTCCAATTTTATTGATATGTATAGATTTAATTTAGTCGCCTAAATCTAAGCCATCAAAATTATGACTGGATTTGTTTTGAAATAAAATAAAAACACGGCGATTATGATTCTATGATATTCATATCAATTGAAAGAACTGAAACTGTAACAATATTCACGGGTATTGTTCGAGTTTATGTTTCGCTTTTCACTCTCACTACGTCATTCAGACACAATGCACATCTAAATATAGCATTTGGCAATGATTTAGTACTTTCAGTGATGAAGAAAATGCTTATAGTTGTACGTCAGTAGGTACTCATGTTATGTAACCTATTTCTTTTAATTTACTCATCAATGTTCTGTCCGGCTCTTCTTGAGGACGTCGGTTTTGACTTAATGCTGTATACCGTGGATTATTTTGGTGGACAGCGGCTTGGCTATGTCCTTGGCGTTGCTGACGTCCATCAGCGACGGTAATCACTCACCATCAGGGCCGTATGGTCATCTGCCTACTAGGACAAAAAAAATGTACATATTGACCCTTTTTATTTTATTTTATTGCTTAGTTGGGTGGACGAGCTCACAGCCCACCTGGTGTTAAGCGGTTACTGGAGCCCATAGACATCTACAACGTAAATGCGCCACCCACCTTGAGATATAAGTTCTAAGGTCTCAGTATAGTTACAATAGCTGCCCTACCCTTCAGACCGAAACGCTTCACGGCAGAAATAGGCAGGGTGGTGGTACCTACCCGCGCGGACTCACAAGAGGTCCTACCACCAGTAATTATGCAAATTATAATTTTGCGGGTTTGATTTTTATTACACGATGCCACGTATGCCACGGGTAAGGTGACGAAACGAGATCTCTATACGGAACAACAATCTAACCGCTTAATTATTTTCATGCGAGAACCAATGGTAGTCACCGCGTGATTATATAATAATTAATATCGTTTTAGATAATTATTCAATTACCATATCACATACGTCAGGTTCGTTCTGTTTTGCAATGGCATTGTGGTACAGACAAATCACTTGGTGAATCAGAATTGTGGCGTTTTACCACGCGCGGGTGAAGGTAGCGAACTTATAGTGGTACAACTCAATTACGAACCAAAAATGAAACTATCCCTTAGTAAATCAAAATTCACATAATATCTTATGACGTCATCCCGCATTATGTACGAGCGTGAGAGAGAAAGATAGCGAGATGTAACTACTAAATTGAATCCCGTTTCCACAAATAGGTTTTTAACGGTATTTTCTGTAAGAAACGGTCCTATTCCGACATCGGTTTTTTTTAGGATTGACGGATTACTGGTGGTCCGGAGGCCTTTCCAGTTTCACCTCGACAAGTCGGCGAGCAAAGGCTCAGCCAGGAGGGGTAGGATTAGCTAACAGCTGCCCGAGCGCCTCCAAAGGAGACCTAACAACTCAAGAGCAGCTGCTTCGCGAATGCATCTACTACTGGATTGGAATCGCGACCCGCTGAGACGATCCGGCGAGAAACTCGTCGGGCTGATACATGAGTTACAACATCAGTCTTACATATACATTATTTCGTCTATTTTCAATTCCAAGTAGTTAAATGTAGACTATTAAATAAAGTAATTACACGCCACGTGCTTTTAAAACGACGTGAAACATTTTATTTTTATGTCATGTGTATTTTCCGGATAAACAATGGAATAAATAAGATTGAGTCATACGTTCGTTCTGGTTTGAATAGCAAGGACGCTTTTATAAACGCTTCTTAAGATTTCCATCATACATGAATGTAGACGTTGACTGTTGATAAAATAGCAAGAGCTCATTGGAAGTTGAATTAACAATAATAATAATTAGGAGCAAATCAGGAACGGTCGTCCGGCCCCAATTTAGGATTCTCTGTGTTATGCGTAGGTACCAGAGATTGACAAACATACTTATATATTAATAAGTTGCACCAACAAAATGATCATCAATACAAAACATTAACAAACTGACAAAATTTCATTGCAGATGTCACCTCAATGCACCTCAATTATAAGTGCAATCGACAGTGCCTTAACAAAAAAAAAAGTATATAACTAAAATTTGATTACATTTGATAGATTGCTTAAGATTAATTTATATTTGATTGAGAAATTATACGCGACAGATTTTCCCAGTAAGTTGTGAGACAATTAGAAAAAACATCTATTTCGCCTAAAATTAGTTCAGCGCAATTGAACAACTCCGAACGCACATTGACGGAGACCGCGCTACCGTGGACATTATTGTAGTCCCAAAGGATTCTGTTTAAGGGAGAGTAAGCATCTAAATACGAACGAGCAGGCTTTCTTATAAACGAGTCAGTCACGAAAATAGTTCTCAAATTTCCACCTAGACATCTTACCAATGGCAGGTCGTATGGTGAGTCCGACCGACTAAATATTGTCTATTTCTATAATATATGTATCTGGGTATCTGTGTAGAATTCACGGGTAGCGGTTTAAAAAAAAAGGTGTGGTATCGTGGGACACTGGATAGGAACGAAGTTCCTTGTTATAAAAATATTAATTTTAAGTTCTATTCTAGTTATAAAGAAAGTAAATATTCGGGTATACATTTTTTATTATGATTTTTTATTGATTAAAATAAATAAAAACTACTTTACAAAGCTATCAACTTTATTTTATTTACAATGATTTATAAAAAATATATAATAGAAAAATATGTTATTTTTGTACGTTATTACAAAGTTAAGTCGTACACTGTGTGCATTACTAATAAAAATCTTACGTTACGGAAGTTTTTTCCCGGTTAGGGTACCCCTCCGCATTGTCCCATAAGGAAAGTCGTTCCAAAAAAAAATTTATGAATGCCCCGTGTCGAATACCTACTTTATAATTGAAAAACCATAGAATGTTTGTTATTTTCATTTCAGGTAAATTCTCACTGTCTCATTAATTAGCTTTCATAATTAGCATAGCAATTAAAATGCCACACTGTTTGTGGTTAACCTTCTACCTTCCTACCTTCATACTTAAAGAAATAGTAATACACAAATCAGTACAGAGTTTGTTTAAATCAGAAGTTCCCAAATTTTTTTCTCATAGACCACTTTAAATTTTAGACAGTTCCGTGTCCCTGTAATGACATTTCAAACATATTCCGAGCCTTCGTTAAAAAATATGAAGATGAGATCTAATAACTATGGAAATTGGGTATTGCGGCTGACTTCCGACCACGAATTAATAGTTTTTCAAAGAAAAAAGCAACAGGGTGAATTTATTGGTTTATTATAATAATTAATTGATTATGCTGTTGATAGATTGACTGCAAATAATGTATATAATGATGCAATGTATATAATGTATGTCTTAATTATACAATTTACGTTTATTTCAATACAGTTCGTGTGCAGTTATTGTTCATGCTCGTCGATTTTCAGCGTTTCTTTAGTCCAAAATAATAACAGTTCTAAACATGTATTCAAAGCATGAATTGCAAAAATTCAAAGAAACAAAGAATATAGACACAAGAAAAATATCGAGGCTTGGAAAAGGTTTTCGGCATACGTAGCGACTCAATGTAGTGACTCAATCGGCACTTGGCACTGCGACACTGATTTTTAGCTAGCACCTGCGGAGTGACCAGAGCACCAGCTTCAAACCGATTTATAATTATTTGAGTATAGCACCTTTTTTTTTCAAACGTAAAAGAAAGTATTATATAAAAGAAAAATAAGTACAACAATAAAGTAAAAGAAAAAAATATATACTGAAAAGAGACAACTAAAAGAGAAATATATTTGACTAGCCGTATTCGCCCGCTTCGCTGGGCATTTAAAATTAACATTACTATTTATTGTCATTATTATTAGGGAATCCAACACTCATATAAATATTAGCCTATCCATTTAGTACATGTATTTTCTACATACCAAATTTCAAGTCAATCGGATGCACGGTTCAGTAGTTATAACGGAACATCCGTAAAAACCACTGTAGATTTATATATTAGTATAGATATAGATTGGCAATTGGAACAGTAAAGTAGAATAACGTGCATTTGTAAAATGTACTTTCTGTTAAATCACAATGCATAATTGTAGGATGGAATAGTTACAATTAATATTTTCGAATTATATTTGCATAACTATATTCAGAAGATACACTTTTAATTATGCTTTGAAAGAACTTAAGCGCTCAAATAAAGTGTGTGTGAAAATAAAGATGATTAAGTCAGAAATTACTATAAACTACGTTGTTATGCTTTCATTAAAAATTAACTGAATAATAACAGTGTGCTGATGATGTGGAGCGCGATAATTTCACAGAAAACTAGCCTTTCGGACGTTTCGATTACGTATTAATATTGCCTGTACGTTTTTAGCTTATGATAAAATTTTGACGAGACAGAATATGTTAGCAGGAATTATGAATATGGAATAGGCTGAGAAAGAGGTACACACACATATTGTGAAATGAAATAGTGTGGTTAGATGTATCTTTATACCTACGTACCATATTAGTTGCTCTGAGGAATTGCCCAAGATAATTCCTTCATCTCTTGCTTACCACCACACGCCACGGGAGCGGAATTAATGCAAATCATCCAGAACCACCGAGAATAAATTCCCCTCAAGGATGTTTCCGAAGCGCAATAACATGTTCTTCTTCAAACAAAGTTTGAGGATAGAACTCGCTGTAATAGGCAGCGGCTTGGCTGTACCTTGATATTCATGACGGTGCCGATTTACAATCAATTAGGCCGTATGCTGGTGGGAGGACCTCTTGTGAGTCCGCACGGGTAGGTACCACCACCCTGCCTATTTCGGACGTAAAGCAGTAATGCGTTTCGGTTTGAAGGGTGAGGCAGTCGTTGTAACTATACTGAGACCTTAGAACTTATATCTCAAAATGGGTGGCGCATTTACGTTGTAGATGTCCATGGGCTCCAGTAACCACTCAACACCAGGCGGGAGCTCGTCCACCCATATAAGCTATAAAAAAAAATCCTCGTATGCTCGTATGAAATAAAAAAACCTAAGGTTCTAACCTTCATCATAATCGTTTCTCCATCATAAGTCGTTCATATTGGAACTCTCAACTTAACTAACCGAGCAGTTCCACTCCATTGTATTTTTCCACTTGAAACCGAACCTTCTGTATTAAATCTCCCACTAAATAATGTCACTCAATTTGCCACTAACAAAACGATTTCTTTAGTAAAAAAAAATGACATATTCGATTGTCAAAAAAAATTACTTAACCACCCTGCACGAAACTGACGGCCTCCGGAGGACGCCATTGAGATATTGCGCCTTGTAAACGAAAGATTGGGGCCTTTTGTGAAAAGGTAATCTTTTTATACGACACGAATTCATTTTTGGCTGGAGCTAAAATCCTTTGGTCGATCTTCGGGAATTTCGCTAACAATTTTGGTACAATTTTTTACACAGCTATTTATTGCATAACCATTGAGATTTTTTTTTGTTTTGAATGTCAAATTTAATGGATTAATTGCTGATAAGATTATATTAATATCAAAATTGTTGTAGAATTTTAATAATAGTTCGACTTTCAATTTTGAAGTGAGTCTCAGAATTTATTTGACGATCTCATAGTTTATCTAAGTCTTAACGAATTAAAGACTGAAATGTATGAATTTTTGACGAGATCATGGTTCACTTCGTCTTTAGCATATAGATGCGATAACCAAATCACTGCCACACTTTTTTTTTTTAGCTCGAGACGTTAAGTCGAATACTCAATTATATTGCAATACCGCTTATACTAGCAATAAGCACGATGGAGGGATCACACGATTTTTTTTTTTTTTTTTTTT
>NW_021011504.1:2551844-2586525 GCF_003987935.1 Bombyx mandarina
TTGTGCCAGACTTTGTCGAACGCTTTTGCGACGTCGAAGAAGAGAGCTCCCGTGTATAACGGTTTTGGTCGATTAAGCCCCACAAGAATGTGCTCCGTGAGGCGGTGCACCTGTTGAACGCATGAGTGATTTGTACGGAATCCGAATTGTTCATCGATAAGAATGCCCTTGGATGAGACGAAGTCTCTGAGGCGTTTGTAGAGCAGACGCTCATACAGTTTGCCTAGAGACATGAGGAGGCTAATCGGGCGGTAGCTCGTCGGATGATTTTTTGGTTTACCGGGTTTATGTATGCCGATAACGTCCGCTTCTTTCCACACCGCGGGAAAGATACAGTTCGCCATAGCGGCATTGAAAATAGATGCCAACATCACGATGAGTTGGACGGGTAGAAGTTTAATAACGCGGTTGGATATACCGTCGGAACCGGGAGCCTTGCGAGGACGTAGGTCTTTGATCAAGTCTTTAACTTCCATCGGGGTGACGGGTGGTAACGCATCAGAGGGTGGCAGCGTCAAATACATGGTATGTAGTGTGTGTAATGTTTTCTTTATTGATTTAATGTATTTTTTATGCATTATTTAAAAAAAATATTAGCATTGTGCACTTCTTCTCTATATTCTCTATAAGTGTGGAAAATTTCATACTCCTCCGTCCGCGCAATTTTCGTAAAAAGGGGTACAAAGTTTTTGCTTCACGTATTAATATATAGTTAATAGTCAGTGAAAATGACGTTCAAAGATTCCGTTATATACAAATAAACATAATAATAATAATAATAACTCTTTATTTGACACTGCATGTAAAGAGTAAGCATATAAAACAAATAATAGACGGTGACAAAAATTGGCGGCCTTTTCGCTGAAAGCGATCTCTTCCAGGCAACCTTGCAGGGAGAGGAATAAGCAAACTAGCATGAACGATGGTATAAATTTACATAAAAACATATGCTTATATGTGAATAATAAATACAATATCAGATAGACTTACATACGATTAAATACAAATAAATATTAAAAATATGCAAGTACATAAATACAAAATAAAATAAGTAGCAACTTGTACAGTTATGCCTTAGGAGCCATATTATTGTGCAAGGTAGTAGTTTAATCTGAACTTGAAAATTTCCGGCGAGGACGATTGTTTGATGCTTAAAGGTAGTGCATTCCATAAACGGACTGCTTCAACTGCAAAGGAATGGTCATAAAATGACGTCCCGTGAGCCGGAAACTTCAACATTAAATTCTCCGATGACCTAAGTGAATGGGAGTTTGCAGTATGTAGGAAATCAAAACATTCCTGAAGGTAGCGCGGGGACGAGGAATTAAACAGTAAGGACACTGTAATGAAGAGACAATATATGAACATTCCGGCGATAACGAATAGGAAGCCACTTGAGCTTAACTCGATACTCAGAGACGTGGTCATATTTGCGTAAACCAAATATAAACCTTATGATGAAATTTTGAAGACGCTCAAGTTTATTTAGCTGGGCCTCGGTTAGAACAAGATAGCTGGCGTCGGCATAATCAATAATAAATAATAGGGAGTAACAGAGACAGTGCAAGTGCAATTTTAGTAGATGTTGGAAGAAAATTACGCAACCTACGTAAGAAACCCGCAGAGGAAAATAGTTTGCGACTGACTGACATCAGTTGTGGTCCCCATGAAAAACTGCGGTCAATGATAACACCAAGATTTTTAACAGTGTCCCTAAACGGAACGTTTATCCCGTCAAGAGACAATTGGGGCAAATGTGTCCACTGAATCTTACAACATGCCCTTTGGCTACCAACTATTAATTATACACTGCGTTTTTGTTGGATTCAGTTTGAGGCCGTACGCGTTACTTCACTCAGATAAGACGCTATTCATAGTTCGAATGTAACTGAGGGAGTGGAGCTTGGCAATACAACTCAACAAGATCGTCTGCATAAAGGTGGTAGGACGAAGTGAGATTACAAAATATTGAATTAATGAAAAGAGAAAACAAAAGAAGAGATAAAACGCTACCCTGAGGTACACCGGCAGATGTATTATACCAAGATGAAATCGATTCACCAAGGCGAACACACTGTCGACATCCGTACAGGTAATTACGAAACCATTCAATCACAGTTGGAGATATGTTGAAGGACCTACACATACCTAGTTAATTAAAAGCGCCCCAAAAATGAGTCAACTCATAGTCAGAGCTTAATTGATCGGAACTTGGACCTTGTGAGCGACGAATTTTAGTTTAACCAACAAATGAAAATGGAATGGAAACAGTCTTTTATTATATCCTTACAAATAAAAAAACAATAACAAAACAAAAGAGAAAATGAATTAAACAAAAGTAATCTTTATTTCGGGGATCAGCGATTATGGTCGAATTTCGATCATCGAGCTACCGCCGGTCCAAATTAAATCGCATCGCGTCCTGAAACTATACCAAATATTTTCCCGTTTCACACCGGCTCGAGTTGAACATTCTCGAAATACTCGTATCTCACATAATTCAAACTACTACGTACTAAGTTTAGAACATAGTTAACTTGAATAATAACTTGAAGCTTTGTTATTTGGTATGTATTCATGGGGTTTTGAAAATAAACGTAAAAACTAAGTTTGGTAAGTTTGTAAATTATAAATGTAATAGGGATATTAATTACCTATATCGTTGTCGAGACAATCAACATATCTTATTTCTAACATCTTCAAAGACATACGATATACATGTTTCAACACAAATATCGCAGTCCCCTATAATCTAAATAAAAATCCAAGCTTAGTTAACTTCTTTGCATTTAAATGTGCTTGTTTTAAATGCAATACGTTCTATGTAGTCCATTTCTGTTATCTTTTTTTTTATTGCTTAGATGGGTGGACGATCTCACAGCCCACCTGGTGTTAAGTGGTTACTGGAGCCCATAGACATCTACAATGTAAATGCGCCACCCACCTTGAGATATAAGTTCTAAGATCTCAATATAGTTACAACGGCTACCCCACCCTTCGAACCGAAACGCATTACTGCTTCACGGTGGAAATAGGCGGGGTGGTGGTATCCACCCGCGCGGACTCACAAGAGGTCCTACCACCTACCTTCAACAACGTGTGTGTTTGTCACTGAACTCCTCCTAAACGGCTGTACCGATTTGAATGATTTTTTTTGTATGCGTTTGCGTAGCACCCTGGATGGCTTAGATTCACAAATTAGCCCGGCAGAGGGCGTTGCCGTCGGTATCTAGGTTATTTATCTTTGCTAGAAATAATTTATGTGGCAAAACAACGTTTGCCGGGTCAGCTAGTATGCATACAAAACATCGAAGTATTTTAAAACATCAACGGAAAAGTAATTATTGAACACGAAATGGTTTGACATCGTTTATTAACCAGTAAAGTAAAAGTACGCACATTGAACAATGTACTTTCATAAGGTTTCCACAAGCGATACAGACAATGAAAAGAAAACTAACAACAGTCCTTGATTGGCAAGCTATATTATTTCATGTTTACTATCTCAACAGCCTCGAAGTATTTTAACACCTCTTTAAAAGGCAATTTAAAAGAATACAAAACCAATCGTTCGTGTAAAATCCTTTAACTGAAGCTATTCGAAGAGAATTCCACAAATACCTTAGGAGCGGTGTTTCCGCAGGCCGCAGACAAAGGTCGACCCACAAAGCCCCAATTTCGCTAAGGAGATTAGGTGCAGTACGTTCTAAGTGCAACTCGAGGCAGTAGCTACCTTAATACTTGCTATATGTTTCAAAAGAATCAAATTGTATAGCAATGACTACTATATTTTAGACTATAAAGCACATACTAATGAAAATAGTTGTGATATTACGGTAGGCTATATAACAGAGCAATCAATAGATGTCTCAACAAATATCGGCATTTGAAATAGTGTAATTTATGATGTGGTTGATGCGATCATTTGACTTGGTGTACCCATGTCTATTCTGCGGTACGAAATAAAAGCATTGTGAATAATGTCTTCATAGCTTTTGTTACCAAAGTAGAATTGAGCTAAAATCTAAATATAAATTTAGACCATAATATGTTTGTGATACCAATCATCACAATTTTATTATGGTCGCGTAATCTAGGAATAAACAAATAAAAGCCACTAACAAATCTTTAGACTTAGTTTTAATTTTATTCTATCACGGCTTTACCAACTTTCTGGCAGAATTGAAAGACCACTTGACCGCTAACAGTGTAGGATTGTCAGGTATCATCATATGACACACATAAATATCCCAAAAATTTTCAAATTTTGGAAAAAGCTAATAACGTTCTCGTGTCTTCAGTAGCTGTTCTTAAAAATTCGTAACCGCTGCCACTTAGGCTATTAATTTTAACGATACTTCCTTAATTTATACCTATCGAAGAAGGAGACCGGCTGTTCGAACTTTATTTAATGGTTTCCCCACTAAAGTTTTATGGGCACAATTCAATCTATCAGGCGGCTCTCGAAGAGTGTCCCTGCTGTGCGGGGATGCTGTTAACCGAATTATGCGGTTTATGAGGCGGAATCGTAGCCAGATCTCGTGAATGAGCCCTTGCGCTTAAATCCATTGGCCAAATAAAAAGTATAACTCTATTTGTTTTAGTTTTATCACTATGAAGCAATTTTGCGTGTAAGTTTGAAGAATGTGCCACCTGTTGTATTAATGAGATTTTAATTGTGTGTTTTAAGATGAGTATTGGCAGTCAAGTTGTGCTCATCGAATGTGTGATTTGCCGACACTCTGAGCAAACGAACTAAAGGCCAACTGTGGTTCGGATTCCGGAGTCCAAAGCCATAATCCATGTGGCCGCTTTCTTAAAAACATGGAAGTGTTCTTTGAAGTTAAAAGTCTACGTGGTCTAAAGAATAAGATGCCCGATGTACTCGTATCGATCGATGACGGTGCACAAATTAAGCAAAAGGATCGTTAAGAACGGAACGAGTGAAAAGAGTGTAGAACCGAGAGCATTAAATTGTGAGTGAGAGAAAACGGTAAGAAAGAGAAAAGAGAATAACAGAGAAAAAGAAGAGAAAAAGAAGAATGAACAAGGCCTAAGAAGGTGTTAGAAAATTTTAATTATTACAATATAGAAGATTTGAGAAAAGAACAAAAAAGTGCAAAAAGGAATAATCATATTTTATGCGTCACGGTCCCAATTCTACACCATGTTTTTTTTTTTGGGATGCATGAATCTAATTTGTTAATTAACGTAATTAGTTAAAAAAAGGCGCATTGTGATTTTCGGTAGGCAGCGGCTTGGCTCTGCCCCTGGCATTGCTGAAGTCCATGGGCGACGGTAACCACTCACCATCAGGTGGGCCGTATGCCCGACTGCCTACAAAGGCAATAAAAAAAAAAAAAAAAAACNCTACAAAGGCAAAAAAAAAAAAAAAAAAACCTGCTGGACTAGGCACTAACCTCCTGTCTATTTCTGGCGCGAAGCATTCGTCAGTTCCGATTTCCATGGCAAATAGTCGATAGACGTACAATAAAATTCGGTTACGCTCGGTTCAGTCGAGTTGTATTATCTACGTTTCCATGTTCAACACTCATCTCACACATCATCATCACTCACACTTCATGACTTAACATAAAGTTAGCCCTGAACACTCATAAATATATATTTTTTATTGCTTAGATGGGTGGACGAGCTCACAGCCCACCTGGTGTTAAGTGTTTGCTGCAGCCCATAGACATCTACAACGTAAATGCGCCACCCACCTTCAAATATAAGTTCTAAGGTATCAGTATAGTTACAAGGGCTACCCCACCCTTCAAACCGAAACGCATTACTGCTTCATGGCAGAAATAGAATGTTTAAAATGATACTTTATTATTACAATTTTGCACCATATATTCCATTATTTCAGTTGTAATTCAATGATATCTCTTATAAAAGAATATCTCTTTTATAAAAAATATTACCAATATACACCCATTTTTTTTTCTTTTTTTTTTTATGGGTGGATGAGCTTTTAGCACATTTGGCGCTAAGTAGTTACCGTGTAACATGGAATATAATATTTAACCCGCGCGGGTAACACAAAAAATATACCATACCATAAATGATCACCATTAAAATCCTATAACCATAAAATTATAATAATATATTTATATAATTAATTTATACCTTATTCGAAGCTAAATAAAGATGGTCTTAGCGTGGCAGTTATATATTTTATAAACTAGTATACAAAAAGAATTTTTCAGTTTATAGCAGATCGATTTATTTATCATCGGCGAATTTAAATTTTTGTCCGCTATGAATATTAAATGAAGTTCATTTACCTGCACTAAAAGCCCGCTAACGCATTGTACGTGTTTTTTTGAGTGAACGATTTATTTTAAAACATTTAAACGAGAATAAAAATTGTAAAATATTGTCCGCATAACTTGAAAATGGATACATCCATAACTTAATTACTACTTTTTGAAAGTTTTATAGTCTTGGCCAGACACGTTGCAGCTTACATGATCTTAAATGATCAGCGTTGCTCATGGACATCGGCAATATCGGTAAATCGACAAACCGAAATAAATCCTTGGCGAAAATATTGATATGATAACAAAATTAAATTATTACGAATAAATATAAATTTGTTTTCTTGATAACTTTTATTCTCTTTATCCAAGTTGACTCCATACTTGGAAGGAGAAATTCAAATTCTATAGAATGAAATTTAAGTAGTTTTTCAATGTGTGTAACGTTTGCAGACCTAGTAACCAAATAAAATAGAAGTGTCAAGGCATGGGCAACGATTGTATGTATATTGCGCATCCTTCCGGGAGGATCGTAAACTGTATCCATCTTACAAGTTTCTTAGGTTCTAATGTGAGCCTCTTAATCATCTGTCTTAGTAAAACCTAAAAAAAATGTGTGGTGTCGTGGGACACCGGATAGGAACGAAGTTCCATATTATAAAAATATTAATTTTAAGTTCTATTCGAGGTATAAAGAAAATAAAACTGGAGGTTTCGCAATAACCCACGGTCATTCGGTAACGTGCGAACTTATTGTGGTACACTTCATTCACGGTTGTTTGCATAAGAGTTAATGTATTGCGCAAACGAACGCTTTGATATCGCGGTCAATGAATGATAAAAAAATATTTTATTTTTTGTACGTTATAACAAAGTTAAGTCGTACACTGTGTGCATTACTTATAAAAATCTTACGTTACGGACGTTTTTTCCGGGTCAAGGTACCCCTACGCATCGTTCTATAAGGAACTTCGGTCCGAAAATCTGTATCGAATTCCAATCATAACTACTCGTAGGCCAGTCTTCAAGCTTATACTGGCTTTCGCTGTTTGAAACTTCGATCATATCCGTCAAGCATAGGCTGCGAATTTCACGTCGTTGTTTCCCTGGCCAACTAAGATAACAAGTGAAAAATTGCGCGTTGGAAGAAGATAAACTAGAAGGAAATATAAAGCGCGCTATCGTGGCGCGTACCACTAAAGTTGTCGGTCAGTTACATTTACAATCCGCGCTCTGACTTAAGGAGTCTGATACGATTTCCTGTCGAATGTCGTTAGCACAACTCTTAATTATCTGTCTTAGTAAAACCTAAAAAAAACCGTATCGAATTCCTATCATAATTACTCGAAGTCCAGGCTCCAAACTTATACAAATAGGTGGCTATATTTCGCTGTTTGAAACTTCGATCATATCCGTCAAGCATAGGCTGCGAATTTCACGTCTTTATTTCCCTGGCCAACTAAGATAACAAGTGAAAAATTGCGCGTTGGAAGAAGATAAATTAGAAGAAAATATAAAGCGCGATATCGTGTCGCGTACCACTAAACTTGTCGGTCAGTTACATTTACAATCTGCGCTCTGATTTAAGCAGTTACAATTTCGTGTCGAATCTCGTTAGCGCAATTCAGCGCACACACTCCCATTTATCCACGTGTCACGTATCGAAGTAGACACGGTAAAATCATGTATTAATATTTATTTACTATCCGAATTAGACCTGTTTGTCTGTCATCGTGAAACTTGGCACCGATTCGGATAGCGATTTTATCGAAAACTTCTACAAATAGCTGCTAGATGCGTACGAATCAACATTATTTATCTCGAAATCACCTTGATATTAAAGTACACGATTCGTGAACTTATTTTTGGGTTAGAATTGAGGCAGCGATTTTTGCGATTTTTTTGTATTTAAAAGTTTAATAAAGTCTGATTGATCACATACGTGTTGTATCTGGATACAATGTGCCGGAATTACGTTCTCTTTTAACGAAGTGATACATTTTCGAGCTAGCGTACTATATATAGTCTTATTACTTACTCTACACGTTGGCCTGATTTATTAGAAAACTCATAAGCTGTTTAAATCATGTGTATTTTTTCTAAAGGTTTTATGCCAAATTGTAGCTTAGGAGAAATGGAGCCTATGGCTATTTCTGGTGCATCTAAAAATACACCTAGTATTTCATTTAATAAATTTTCCAAAAAAAAAAAACTCTTGATCCGTGAAAAAGGTTTCTTTTGACATTTTATTGAGGGTTTTTAAATTTAAGTATTACCAAAATATGTGGTATTTAGTTCGGTTGTAGAAAATTAGGGGTCGCGTTCATACACGCTAACACAATACTCAAGTATCGATAAGTACCATATTAGATTGGTTTTCGTTATCATGCTGCCTTGTCCTATAGTTGTAAGGAACATTTGTCTACTTAGCACATTTGTCCTTATTAATTGTGCGCGCATAGCTGATGTTACAAGCCAAATTTTTATTTATTGTTATTCATTGTGTGTATAGTTATTTTCTTTTTTAGCTTGCAATGTGTATTTTGTGCGTAATAAATAAATAAATAAGCTAGACCGCGCGAAAGAGAGAAGGTGGGTGGAGTGGGGAGTGTTAGGTTTTATTTTCGTTACGGAATTTCGCTGCGCTCAAAGCCCACTATAAAAGCTATGCAATAGCTTAATAAATAAATAAAATTTATCGTCCGTGACTACGAACACTGTAAAGAATTCGAAACGTCGGAAATAATCGTCTAGCTTAAACAAAGAAAACAAAGACACATTATATTTAAACAAAGAAATAAAGAAACTAAGTACAAAAAACTGTTCACGAAACTAAAATGGGTCAGCATGGTTGAACAAAACGGTCATAAAAAAAATGAACGTGAAATTGAAAATGTTTCAGTAAAAAAGCTACTGCAACAACGAGAAAAACGCTGTGCTCCGGTTTAATTTTAACAAATTAACAAGTCATTAAAATTATGGAGTGTACTTCGTCTGGATCGTAGGAACTTTGAAGCAATGTCCGAGGATTTCGGAAAACTATGCTCTATTGAGCATAAATTTAAGAACCATTTTTTTAATTTTCGACGCAATGTCTCAATTTGAAAAGCTTCTTTGGACTACGAGGGAGGACTGTGCTCTATTGGGCACAAATATAAGAACCATTTTTATTTTCATTTTTGAGGCAATATCTCAATCTGGACAGCCTTGTTGAGTAATGAGGTTCTCGTTGAGGTATCCACGATACAAAACCTCAAAAATTTTGCATGTGCTTTGAAGAAATAGGCGTATAATAAGACATGATGCTGGAAGTCATAATTATAGTATTGACCGCTTACCAACTTTTCAAACAGAAGCGTACAATTGCCGAGCGGCAGAAATAGGCGAAGTGTTCACAACACAACCACACATTTCGTCGGAATATAATAAAACCCTTTTTTTATTACATTGCCAGCAAAAGTTTCGTTTCCCTCCATACTTTTATGGGAGAAAGTGGCACTTTCTCTGCCGGATAAACGTTTTCGCCCGGGAGATAATAGTGCGCAAGCCTACAAGTCATATTTTTCCTAAGAGCAGTAATCTACTATTACAGATTAGTACAAATAAAGCTATTGTTGTTGACTTAATTAATTAAATACCAAATGTTTGATTCATACGTGATTAGAATTGCTAACAACCAACCGTGTCCTTTGTGGGAATTAAGTTCAACAAGTGCTCCACTGAATTATTTAATGTAACACAATCAGTTTACTGAACGGGTCGCCACGGGAGTTCGTGAAGTCGATTCGGCGGATTTCTGAAGTGAAAACGTTTTACTACGTACAACAATACAAGCCGAAAATTATATTCGATTTCTAACGTAAGAAGTCGTCGTGGCCTAAAAGATAAGACGTCTGGTGCATTCGCAGCTAGCGATGCAACGGTGTTCGATTCCCGCAAGCGGGTACTAATTTTTTTAATGAAATACGTACTTAACAAGTGTTCACGATTGACTTCCACGGTGAAGGAATAACATCGTGTAATAAAAATCAAACCCGCAAAATTATAATTTGCGTAATCACTGGTGGTAGGACCTCTGGTGAGTCCGCACGGATAGGCACCACCACCCCGCTTATTGCTGCCGTGAAGCAGTAATACGTTTCGATTTAAAGGGTGGAGTAGCCGTTGTAACTATACTGAGACCTTAGAACGTATATCTCAAGGTGGGTGGCGCATTTACGTTGTAGATATATAAGGGCTCCAGCAAACACTTAACACCAGGTGGGCTGTGAGCTCGTCCTCCCATCTAAGCAATAAAAAAAACACTTAATAGCGAATGCCTAACGTTCAATGTAATGCAACCTTTGTCAAGCCACAACGAAAAGCCAATGGGTGCCTGTGTTTCGTGACCTCCACATTGGATTGTATCTTTTAACTGTTTTGGATTTCATCTTTATGAATGCTGAATTATGAAAAAAATTACACATAAAATTAAAAAACGTGTGTCTTGGGACGCCCGACAGAAGTTATATCTTAAACTAAGTTGATCTATTTAATATTGAACTTGTTTAACTTGACAAAACTTTAGGTTATTGCTTAAATTTTATTAAAATAATAATATAAGGAAAGGTTATTTATTAATAAAATATTTGTTTGATTATAAAATATATTATATTATCCTTAGTTACAATTCTTGAATATGTACATTAGAATTTTGTGTATGTACATTATTAGTATCTAGATTTAAGTTTAAATATAAATAATTAGGAGTTACATACGTTCTCAGTGCAGCTACCGTGTGCGTGAGAGAAAGGGACGCCAGACAGATTGACGCCATAACGCGTTACGCAACGAAGTTGTTTACCAACACATAAAAAGCTTTCACTTCAAAAACACATAATCAAAAAGACTAAAATTCTTTTATATTCGTAGCCTGTGGAGAGAATAAAGAGTTCGAATATTTTAAAAATCTTTTTAATGTCTGCAATGTCCAGAGATATGTCGCAGTTTTAAAACACTGATGAATTCACAAATGAACGGCGCTGATTTTTAAGGACTGTGGATGAACGCAGTGGTGGCAGGTAGCAGTGGTGACAGTAACTAGGTGAAGTTTGCTGCCGTAACAGGTGGCGTAATAGTAAAAGACAATGACCGGGTCATATCAATTTAATCTCCAGATCAATCACACCTCAAATCACGCCTCATTCATTTAGTACAGAACTTTAAGAGAAACAATGTTTTCTTATAGCGTTAGAGCTTCCAGAAAATTAAAATATTTCGTATCTTTTTTAAGGTAATGAATATCAAATTATCAACGAAAATAAATAAAATATAATATTGTCCACATCCAGCCCCAGTTTAGGATTCCCTGTGTTATGGCTACTAGATTAACATTTAACAAGAGGCCTGCTCCGGCTCCGCTCGGGTTTTTAGCAAACATTTCAACGATATTTGACGTTGTTTTATTTTTTTAAACAAAAGCACACTTATTGCGGCATAGCTATAATAGTAAGACATATGCCGTGGCGACACTTTTTGTAAATAATAATGTTCTACAAAGTCGTAGTACATTATTTTATTCTATCTCTGTATATAAAAATGAATTGCTGTTCGTTAGTCTCGCTAAAACTCGAGAACGGCTGAACCGATTTGGCTAATTTTGGTCTTGAATTATTTGTGGAAGTCCAGAGAAGGTTTAAAAGGTAAATAAATATGAAAATGCTCGGTATTAAATAAAAATAACAATTTTGTTTTCCCTTTGATGTCCCCCCGTCAAACTGATTCCTTTTGTTTGTGTCTTTTATTTATCGATTAAGGCATTACGAAGTCTGCCGGTTCAGCTAGTCATCAATAGATTTCGCAGCGCACACGGTCTCAAGAATATTTTAGGTAATTTCATTACAACTTTGATAACATTATTAGAGTTTTAGTGAAGATCCTTAATTTCTTTCAAAAAAGATTTTAGCCTATGTTACTCGGAAACAGTAAGCTTCCACCAGTAAATTAATTTTTCAAATCCGTTCAGTAGTTTCGGGGCCTATTCAATACAAACAAACAAACAAATCTTTCCTCTTTATAATATTATAGTATAGACAACACCCAAAAAAAGAGCATACAAAACATCTAAATCTATTTATTACACAACGTTTGCCCGATGTAGGACTCTAACCCACGACACTCAACGTAACAGTCAGGGGTGTTAACTGTTGCATCACCGAGCCAATCTATACTAATTTCACTGTTTAGAAGCTACGCTATCCCCGAGTGACATAGGATATAATCTTTTTTTTAAAAAATGAGGGATCCTTACTAAAACTCCAATAATGTAACCCAAGGTGTAAAAAAATCACCTAAAATATTTTTTACATCGCGTGCGCTGCGAAAACTATTGATGATAGAATAAAATAATGTACTACGACTTTGTAGAACAAATTATTATTTACAAAAAGTGTCGCGACAGCATAATATGTCTAACGATTATAGTTATGCCGCAATAAGTGTTCTTTTATTTTAAAAAATAAAACGACGTCAAATACCGTTGAAATTTTTGTTAAACACCCGAGCGGAGCCGGAGCGGAACGCTTGTCAAATATAAAGTGGCAAAAACGAAATTTTATGAAGTAAATTCGTCTGTTTCGAAACACTAGTTCGTCGACCGAAATACGTCATCCGAGAAACGATTACGTCATACAAGATACGAGATGAACGTAATGTACGTTTGTATACATCTGGACTGTGTTAACGAAACCTTTCAAATCGAAAATCTTTTGATCGTAACACGAACTGAGTAATTCGAGGTTGTATTTATGAATTTGTGACTAAAATATTGTGTTAAGGTACCGTTTTAATGTTAGCGTTTTGAATTTAATGTCAAATGGTATTGTTTAATCGAAATTACTGATAGGGCTTAATCTCGTGCTTATTACTTTATATTCAATATAATTATTATTAATAATAATAATTACAAATTTTGGAACGAAGTTCCTTATGGGACGATGCGGAGGGGGGTACCTTAACCGGGAAAAAACGTCCGTAACGTAAGATTTTTATTAGTAAGGCACATAGTGTACGACTTAACTTTGTAATAACGTTTGTTCTTATGAATTGATTTATATTAAATTACTAGCTAAATAAATAAATAATTACAGAATAACAATATTTTAGTTTTTGGTTGCCGAGATCTATTAAGGTGTATTTCGTCTACATTTGAATATTATGTCAACTAGCATTTAGTTTTCTGACTTTTGAAAGCCTAAGAAAATACTATTGTAATAATTGAATTACAAAAACCTCCAATATACGAGCCAGAAAAGAAAAGATGTTTCAAGAAACAAAAGTTTTTTTTTGTGAGAATTCTGTGAATCATTTAAATACGAAACTAAATGATATATATGCTATGTTTCTTATTATTTTTAAATATTTGATCAATCCAGCAGTGAATTAAAATGATATACACTTTTATTTATAAAAGTAAACTACAAAAATAAAATACATGTTATTTTTTTGCAATTAAAACCTTCTATAACGCGCATGTCCCTATTTGTTCTCCTCGTGGGTCTTGGAGGGGCATGCATGCAGGGTAGCGGCAGGGACGCCGCCGGCCGACCACGAAGCTTCTAGAAAAGAGTCAGTCCTGCAGTTGATATAGCACCATCGAACTATAACCTTACATCGACATCATCAAGAACACCCATAGACACAGCCCACTGAGTTTCTCGCCGGATCTTCTCAGTGGGTCGCGTTTCCGATCCGGTGGTAAATTCTGCGAAACACTGCTCTTGCTAGGGCCAGTGTTAGCAACACTCCGGTTTGAGCCCCGTGAACTCACCTACACACGTTAGGGTGAAGCTGAAGTAGCCTCTGAAGGTTAGGCTAAGCATAGGTAGGTTTTTTTTTAATCTAAAACTATACACCTTAAACTGGGATAGTTTTAATTCGTTAAAAACCTGAATTTGATGATCATCGTATCGCAATCGCAACTTGTAAACGATACCTTAAAAGTGAGAGATGAGTCTTAATCCCGCTATCGGGAATATTCGTTTACATTACGACTGAAAGTCAGTTGAAGATTGAAGGATCAAAGAATACGCCAAACATCGGCGCAATCAAATCAACGTTGAATTTAACAAAAATGATTCTTTACTTGAGCGTGGGTTATTCTATTGTAATCTAGGTCAGTCGTAATATGATGCCAAGAGCCGCAAATCAATATACTTTGCCCCTTTTAAAAGTCCATGTTTCAAGGTAAGCACATAACAGCAGATGGGTTGTAAGCATTTTCGGCTATCTGAGCTATAAAAAAGCAGTTGTCGTTTGATGGCGACAAAATTATGATGATGATGGAGCCTATAAATTCCACAAAGCGAGTGTTCCTACCCACCGTAAAGTCGAGATTTAAATTAAATTATATTTCCACTCATATTATTTATTTGAAACACGGGCGTTCCGCCCTCGCCTCTCCACAAAATGTATGCAAATTATTCCACCATCTGGCCAGGGGACGGTGTATGTGACGTGTCACTTCTACACGAATTCCATTCCGGTCAAATATACGAGTTCAACCTACAGAAATTAAATCGATGCCAAATTACACGCTAGAGCGTATTACTTTAGTTGGGAATATACATATATTTTTAAACTATTCAACCGCATTCATACGATTAAAGCTATTGAAACGAAGCACGCTTAGTCTTCTGTAAGTAATTTAATTAAATCAATACTATAAAGAGATGAAATGAGTTGATTTGTACGCGGTAACGAAAGGACTTATAAATAAATAATAGTTTAAAAAAACTAACAAAATAGGTACGCTTTTACAGAAAATCCAACTAAAAAGTAGAAAATAAATTTGGATTGTGTGCTTTTCAGGATTTTATCAAAACAACCCTTCTACTCATATCTGTTCACAAAATAACTATAACTACTTGATACCATGCACCCCACGCTTTTTTTTACAATAAAATCATTTTTTCTTACACAATTCTTAATTCAAATTTATTACAATTTATTTTCTATTTTTTAGTTGAATTTCAATTTTTTCAATATTTTTTTCAATTTCTTTTTTACTATTGAATTGTCATTGGTCCTTAATAAGTATACCAAATTTCGAGTTATTCCGACGTTTTGAAGGGGTTCAAAATCATGTTCAAATATTCCGGTACATACTGACATACTTACATGCGTATTAAAAAGAAGCATATCTTTTAATTCTCTTATAGGCAGACGAGCATATAACCTACCTGGTAGTGTGGCTATCGTCGTCCATGATCATCAGCAATGTCAGGGGCAAAACCAAGCTCCTGTCTATCGCTGAATACTCTCTGCAAACGTCTTAAGGAGGACATTTCATAACGCTCAAGAAACACAGAAAGAAAGAACAAAGAATTAGTTTAGCTATTCAAAGGGGGAACGCTGCCAGTATCTTCGGAACCTTGCCTAAAGGGACTCCTTGTAATAATATACTTTAGTTATTATGTTATATTTTTTAAGGTTTTTAGTTTTAGGTTCATTGTTCTAGTATATAATCTATTTTGAATATAATATATATATAAACTTTTTTGAAGTGAAACTTCTTTAGAATGGTTGTGATTTTAAAGTCGACGAAAAAATAAGTCCATAGAGACACAAACACATAAATGTATAGAATTCAGTCGGCGAGAGAATGAGATAGAACACATTAGACGTTCTCGGTCTCCTCTTTGTAGCATCCCCACTATCGTTTAATAAACATTGTCCATATGTATGCTCCTGTGTAGTGGGATAGTCAGTATATCTACTTATATATCTATATCTTATTTCTAAGTTTCACTTCTACCGTGTGTGACTTGCACACATACACACTTTTTTTTATAACACGCGTATGTTTAATAATATACACATATATTGAATTCAACAGTGTTCTTTGAGTTTTTGAAGTGAACGTCTAGTCCAAGCCTATAAAACTATCGGAATTCATGTGAAAACCTTATCGTGACACAAAAGGGAACTTACTGAATCCCTTCGGGTCAATAGAAACTTAAATCAAGGGTATAATGGAGGGTTCATTCATTGAGCGAGTCAATGACAGTAGGTAGATGAAAAATGTTTTCACTCGCCGCGATATCGTTTCCACGTCGAATCTTTCAACAATGCGTTCCGCGAATGGAACAGTGCCATAGTATAAAAGACTATCCGCCTTTGGATTTCCGAGTCATCATTCTGTAACGAAAATAATTTATAATGTCTTATTCGCTTTATCGAGGGGTAAAAGGGTATTATGTTTAAGCAACATTTATCTTTCTAATTAAAGGTGCGTTTTATTTGGTATTTGTATGAACAATTCGATGTTTTTAATTGAACTTCAATTAAGTTTATTTCATTCAAATAGCTGAAGATATTTTTTTTAATATGATATTTTTATTCTGAAAGTTTAAACTTTAAATGGCCCTCCTGTAAAATTGCAAAATTATTGCTTAAGACAAATAAACCTTTCACTCCTCGATATATGTTTTTTTATAATTCATTAGCTATCCCGTTAAATACGTGAAATGACAATACGTGTCAATTGAAATCGACCATTGAACGTTTCATTTTGACGCAAAACCTACATTTTCACATACAAAAGGAATTCAATTTGCAAAGCAATTTGTTATTCGCATTGTATTTTTAAAAATTTTGTGACATTGTGAGTTGAAAAGGTGTGTGTGATACTACAACTTTGATAGCCCCATTTTTTTTTCGAATTAAACAAAGTCCATCCGATATGAACATCATGGTTTTTGTTATTTTGTTTTTTATTGTTTACATGGGTGGACGAGCTCCCAGCGCCCACCTTGTGTTAAGTGGTTACTGGAGCCCGTAGACATCTACAACATAAATGCGGTACCCACCTTGAGATATAAGTTGTAAGGTTTCAGTAAAGTTACAACGGCTACCCCACCCTTTAAACCGAAAGCAGAAATAGGCGAGGTGATAGTACCTACCCGTGCGGAGTACCAAAAGGTCCTACCACCGGTAGGCACCTCATAGTCATAGATTTTTAAGGAATGGCATCTACTGTGGGTTATATTGTTTATAGATGTAAGATAACACTGCTTAACAAGATACTATTCAGCGTGATACTAGTAAATAGTATCATTCTGTCTATTTCCGTTTGCATCATTACAAAGATTAAAGGTATACAGATTTGGTTACTTTTGAGCATCGGTAATCATAATGGTATCTTGGTATCAGACACCAAAATACCCATGAAGTAGACTTCCCTCTTTCTTTTCTGCTGTTTTACCTACTACGGCAGTAAATAATAAACAATGCTGTTTTTTTAACAAAAATGTTGTTTTAAAATATTGAATGTTGTTTTGATGAAGTTGCAAATATAGAATTCACAACATTTTTTGTAACCTGTTACTTTTTATTTATGTTTTTTTTGTCACGACTATAAATTTTTTGTCATTGTATCGCCGCATTCAGTTTGTTTGAAAATATATGAGTTATCCTGACTAAAGAAAAATAGATAGTCACATAATGTTTTTATTAATTCAAAAAATTGCCTAATAAGAAACGGAATAAAACATGAAAATATGCAAAAGTCTTTTAAATTTTCACTGAAACATTACCTTCTTCAGGCCTTTTACTGCTTGAATTATTACATTAAAAGGTACGCTAATATTCTTATTGTACCCTTCTGAAAACCAAAAAAGGTTCTCTAAAGGCTCAGGGGATAAGTGCCCCGAATGCTCAGATAAAGGGAACTCCAAGCAACATATTTCTAGACAATATTTTCAATATATATTATTTTAAACGCACGTTGTTGTTATTAAGAAGTTATCTATATACTTATAGTAATATGTATATGTATGTATGTGGAAATTGATGTTTTGATGTTTTGTATTATCTTCGGTTATCAGTGGTTATTGACTAAATTAAAATCACTTAGCTTACTCTCGTGTTTTTACTGTTATTATTTCTAATAATAGTCAATTACGACATCTTTTAGTAAAATATTTAAATGTAGACGAAAATAACATCTTATCCCTCAATGACCACGAAAACTGTTAAGTATTCCGAACGTCCGAATGTTAAATTATAATAAAAAACGACCGAAACGCATCACTTGTTTTTAATGCTTAAATGGATGGACGAGCTCACGGCCCGCTTGGTCTTAAGTTGTTACCGGAGCCCATTGACATCAACAACGTAAATACCGCTACAAGCTGTAACTATACTTGAGACCTTAGAACTTATATCTCAAGGTGGGTGGCGCATTTACGTCGAGATGTCTATGGGCTTCAGTAACCACTTAACACCAGGTGGGCTGTGAGCTCATCCACACATCTAAGCAATAAAAAAAAAAGCTTGGAGACATGAGTTCTATATCAGTTTTTACAGTACAACGGCTGCACCCTTCAAACCGAAACGCATTAATGCTTCACGGCAGAAATAGGCAGTGTAGTGGTACCTAGGCGTGCAGGCTCACAATAGACACTATCACCAGAAAGAAACTTATATAAATATACCTCTTTATATAATATATCTTCTGCAGAAATAATCAAGACGCTGGTACCAAGTATTTCCTTGAAACCTTCAAAATAAGATCTCCTGCGGGATTTAATCACTGGCGTATTCGCATCATAAGTATACGCTGAGAATCTCAGGTCCTTTAGGTCAAGACAACCTCGTCTAAACTTCGTTCCGGTGAATTGTTTTTATATGAACTTCAGATGTCAGAGGTCAGACGTATTTCACTTCTATGAGCAGTAGTACCTCTATAAACCAGATAAATCTAAAAATAACAGGATAAACGCGGCTTAATGTTATCAAGCTTTTTTTCATCATTAAATAAATCACTCCGACGCCAAAATGTGTGACTGCTGATGACAGGTCGGAAATTTTGAGAAATAACCTCTGACAAGGGGCTCTCTAAATTTTTTTTATTTTGTTTTTTGTTTTTATTCCGATGATAAATAACGAATTTAAAAAAAAAAGTTGCCTTCATGAGTGGACAAGCTCACGACTCGCTTGGTCTTAAGTGCTTACCAGAGCCCATAGATGTCTACAACGTAAATGCCGCCACCCACCTTGAGATATGAGTTCTAAGGTCTCAGTATAGTTGCAACGGCTGCCCCACCCTTGAAACCGAAACGCGTTACGTCTTCACGGCAGTAATAGGCAAGGTGGTGATACCTACTCGCGCGGATTCACAAGAGGTCCTACCACCAGTAAGAAGCGTGTTTACAAAGATCCTTACAATTACGATAACTAGAACTAATCTAACTTATAATATACGGAAATATTTTCACTCACAATATACATTAAACTATTAGACTACTTAATTATTATCTCATAATCTTGCATTTTGGAAAAATGCGTATTTATGCGGCTTTAGGAAAACTTAGGATTCACGGATATCGGCAATATTATGGCTGTGTTTACGTAATAATAACAAATATTTTATAGTCTATATGTGAACTAACCCAACCTTCCATAAACTAACCATGCGTTTGCTCTTCCATTTATAGAAAACCTTTAAAAATCTAAAAGTAGCAACAAGATTGTGGTATTAATAAAATTCAGACCCTCCTACAAAATCAGGCTTACCCAATCAATGACGTCATTCTACACGCAACGTCGTGCTACACGTGACGTAGCTGCTACGCCGTAGTAAAATGAAGCTACGACAGCAGCGGTGCTACGTCACAGCCCTTCACAGTTCTAAAGGGTTGAAAATTATATTACTTTCGCCTTCCTGTTTTAGATTAATTTAATGGAGGTTCTCATTCTAATTGTGTTTCCATTGTTACATTTAGTACAAAATTAATAAAACAAAATATTGACTTTATAAAATTTATTATATCATTTAAGCAGTGAATGTGTAATGTGTGTAAACTTTTTGGAACGAAGCTCCTTATGGGACGATGCGGAGGGGTACCCTAACCGGGAAAAAACGTCCGTAACGTAAGATTTTTATTAGTGATGCACACAGTTTACGACTTAACTTTGCAATAACGTACAAATTAGTAATGCACACAGTGTATGACTTAACGTTGTAATAACGTACAAAAAATAAAATATTTTTATCATTCATTGACCACGATCTCAGAGCGCTCGTTTGCGCAATACACTAACTCTTACACAAACAACCGTGAATGAAGTGTACCACAATAAGTTCACACATTATTGAATGACCGTGGGTTGTTACGAAACCTCCAGTTTTATTTTCTTTATACCTCGAATAGAACTTAAAATTAATAATTTTATAATAAGGAACTTCGTTCCTATCCGGTGTTCCATGACACCACACATCTTTTTTTGTCAGAATAAACGAGAAATTGGCAACAGAATTAATAGATGGCACTCATGAGAACCTGAGCTTATATACTGTATGAATCTCACCTGGATTCATTACCGGTTAAATATATATCGGTCGATTTGCGTTTAACGATCAAATTATCCGGTTGTTTAGCTTAAAGCAATTACATAAATCGATCGTTAAGCTCCCCGGTCCCATTGGGACAATAAAACTACGAGCTTAAATAACGTTTCTAATCGAAGAACTGAATTAGTTATTACTACCATTATATTTTGCTGATAGAAGCGGAGTTGTAGGCCCACACAGATACATTCCACTGTTCTCAATGTTTCATCCACGAAACAGTCATGGGTTCTGTCTGATTTTAAAGCTCATAGCTCACAGTATGACGATATCTTATACCTTTAAACGAGCAATTCTTGTATATTATAATATATATAATCTGAATCTCGGAAACGGCTCCAACGATTTTCATAAAATTTAGTATACAGGGGATTTCGGGGGCGATAAATCGACCTAGCTACGATTTATTTTCAGAAAATTTTGTTTTATTCGTGTTTTCAAGTATCGATAATCAACTTTATGACTCTTCCTGACATCCATTGGCGAATAATAATACTATTTTTACTGCTTTTAAAACACAACAAGATGGCATTATAAAAAAAAAAGAAAAAAAAGCCGAGCAAAGCTCGGTCATAATCTAGTTTTTATATATATATATATATATATACGCTAGGTAGACCCTGACCTCGTCTGCCGTGAGTTTATTTAAAGCGTCTTCAGAATATCCATTGAAACACAAAAAGTACGTGAATTTACGGAGTAATTTGTATGAATTTGGATATAGTTGCACCGAGACATTAAATAAACAGATCATCAATTATTGAAAAGCGGAAGTGTGAAAGTAGCCCCGGTAATCAACTAATTAAAGAGCGGAGGGTTAGCGTGGTATGGACATGTGATGCGTAGAGAGGAGATGCATTTGACTAGAAAATGTATGGAAATGGTAGTACAAGGTAGAGGGGAAAGAAGTCGACAGAAGAAGACATGGATGGAGTGTGTGAAAGATGATATGAGAGAGAGAGAGAGAGAGAGGAGTGGATGTTGAGGTGACGGCAGATAGAAGAGAATGGAAGAGAAAAATTTGCTGTGCCGACCCCACCTAGTTGGATAAGGTGGAGAAAAGAAGAAGAATTATTGAACTGTATTTATTGTGCGTGAATTCGCTTAATTAATTAATTAGTTTTTATGTTCATCATCCTCAACACAAATACGCGTAGATATAGACGCGCGTATTCAAGCCACTTCGGCACCTATCAAGGGATATATTCATTTTAAATTGAAACGAGGGAAACGCGCCACAAACGGTAATTGAATCAGTTCCAAACGACGAGCCGAGAAAATTACTCCTGCCTATTAGAACATAATTTAACCTGCGATTAGATGAAGCTATCGTTCCATAATTTCGTTCGGAGAATACAAAACTGCGGTTTTTAATAACGAGAATACTGTGCCTATAAATGTCTATAAACGCCTATAAATTCCTACAAATGCAAAAGCTCCTCCGAGAACTACGCATAATGATTTAATATGATCTAGTTTTAAAATTCTAGTTGCTTTTTTGTTCCTACCTAAGCTGAGAGCCTTGAGAGGCTGTATCAGCGTAACCTTAATTAGTAGGTGAGCTCACGGAGCTCAAACCTGACGACGTTGCTAACACGAACCATAGCAAGAGCCGTGCTTCGCAGAATCTACCACCGTGTCGGAAACGCAACCCACTGAGGAGATCCGGCGAGAAACTCAGTGGACTGTGTCTGAGGGTTTCTAGTTGCACTGTTAGCTATCAAACGCGGTTGAACTATATCAGGTTACAGCGGGTTTGGTCTCTATTTTTATTGTCTATGCATAAAAATCCTTTCCCCCCTTGCCTTTTCTAGTTCTGTCTCATGTGAAGTAGTAGGTGGTTTTATTACTGGTGGTAGGACCTCTTGTGATTCCACACGGGTAGGTACCACCACCCCGCTTACTGCTGCCGTGAAGCAGTTATGCGTTTCGGTTTGAATAGTGGGGTAGCCGTTGTAACTATACAGAGACCTTAGAAGGTATATCTCAAGTTAGGTGGCAGCATTTACGTTGTAGATGTCTATGGGCTCCGGTACCAGGCCTCCTAAGTAATAAAAAAAATTTTTTTTAGGCATTCCTGGCATTCCATGTTCCTGGGTGATGGGTACCCATTTACATATATATATCTTCATGATGTTGACTGGTACCCATTACCCAGGTATATGGCATATGCTATAACTACGAAGGCAATGTAAAAGAAAAAATCTTTGGAATCCAATAAAGGTATTCATATAAAACCGTTTTTTTTTTTACAACATTAATGTAAATTCACCCCTTTCTCAAGCACTCAATAGCAATGAACTACGCGGAACTTTGCAAACTTCAAATCAAGATTACTTTAAGAGTTATTTACCCACTGACTTAATAATAAGGGGAAACTTTTTAAATTAATTAAGCTTTCGGCTGTTATTAAGTTTGTCAGTCGGCGCTTCCTGTTGGATTCGTTGTTATACATTGTTTAAAAGTATTGGCATGGCAAAAGCACTGGCATTTTAGGTAATTTTCTTGTAAAAGTATCAATAGTCTACTGGTTTCCACCTGGAATTGATGGCAGTGACATTCATATCTCATACTAAAATAATAAAAATGGCAATATGTGTATAATCAAAAGACAAGGGTACGCTAGCTGCCTTCGGCTTACATTACACAACTTTATCTTACTTAATTAAAGTACAGAGTACTAATTCAACCAAAAGAGAAAAGCATGATACTCGTTATTGTGATAAATTCATATACAGGGTGTGTATTTTGCATGATTCGACGTAGGCGAACGGTACTCGCTCAGTGAGCTGTGAGCACGTTGCGGCTTACCTGCGAAGAATCGTTCAAAGGGACCGAAATGTCAAGGCGTCATTATGAAGTCTTTTTATAATGAAGCTTGGTGTTGAAAAATAAAATTCTTTTGTTGGAAATTATATAACATAGTATTTAAGGAGTTTTGCTAGGGTTTACATGTATGTTTCAATATTTGTAATGCTTACAGTTCGTTTTTTGTGATTGGCGTTCATTCATTTAATTGTTTTTTATCGGATAAAGGTCTTAATCACTTACTGAATGGTCACTATGATCGATTAACATAGTTAACGATTAGACCAGGAATCCAGAAGTAAATACTATCAACAGAGGGTTTCGGGGATAATTTTTTAATAATCAGATACCATTCCGATGATTTTATGGTCTCTTATATTTTGTTACTGATATTTGAAAAATCTCACTCATAGGAGTACCTATACAAATCTCGTCAATAAATATATATATTCAATTTGAAAGAATCAATTAACAAACAAACAAATGTAAAAAATATTAGGTACAAACTATACTATAATATATAATTCAGTTAAGTTACTTTCGTACTTAGCTGTCTTTACCTATTTATTATATTATATAAGCAGAACATTACCCTCTCTTGTAATATTCATCCTAAACTCGATGTTAACATCCATCAACACTTCACAGTAATTGTACAGGCCTTATAATTTATTGAGAGCTTTCCATGATTCATTGTCGAATTTAGTACGAAGGGAACTCGAAATTAGAATGTTTTTTTTCCTCATTTCCTTTAACGTGCCTAAACTGTATTTCGTAACGGCTTTAGCGAAACGTAGACATAATTAAAACTAATTTTACGGTTTAATCTCACGTTTACAAAATTTTATTGTATTATATTCGATGTTTAGAATTCTTTACAGTTTTCGTCTACACGTAGATAATGTAAGAATTGTTTTTAGTTTAAACTACATATCTATATATTAATACGTGAAGCAAAAACTTTGTACCCCTTTTTACGAAAATTGCGCGGACGGAGGAGTATGAAATTCCTCACACATAAAGAAAATATAGAGAAGGAGTGCACAATGCTAATATTTTTTAAATTAATGCATAAAATGCATGCTTTAAATCAATGAAGAAAACATTACACATACTACCATGTATTTGACACAACACATACATAAAAATATACTCTTTGTTTACTGTCAATTGGGAAACTTTTGTTATTGTTTAAAGTCTGTGGTCGAATTGAAAATAGATTAATATTGTTTTTCTTTAATATTATTGATCTATAGTGCAGTTTTGGCGAATACTGTGATTATATTATCGAAATATAATAGTGTTTGACAATAGAACCATAATAATGTTTAAGCTTATAATTTCAATTAATTATAGTCGAATATCGACTACTGCGGTGCCACTAGTATGTGTATTATTGATCAAACTGGTCTTATTAGTTAGTAATCGACGTTGCTCAAGGACATGAGCATTACAAGGTGCATAGTTTAATTAAGTCAGTGTCTACCGCTAGAGCCTCATTTCAAATCACCTTTGAAGACGGTTGTAGCGCTCGGGAAACATATACGGGAGTAATTATCTGGGCCAAGTGGTACTTACAAAAATGTCGAGGTATTATGGTTAACTAAAAACATAATTCTTCAATTATACTGTGTATATCGTTACTGAATATGACTAATTGGGAGCTCCAGTGACTAAACGAACGAGACGATAAAAATCAGGTACATAATTAATTGAAATAAAAAAAATAGACATCCTCAAAAAAAAAAGAAATACATTCGGAACTAACACGTGGAGGGATTTATTCGTCATTTAGCTTAACGCATGCTGTATTATTTAATTGAGAACTGTCTTTAAATATTCTTCGTGAATAGTATTTTTCGTAAATCTGTGCAATTCTTCTGTTTATGTCCCTAATAACTGACAGTATTATTTACCATCATTTTGAAGTAATGATAACTTCTTTGACGTAATCCAAACTATCCAAACTCCCCATCCTCCCTTGTTAATAAACTAGTTCGCGCCCGTCAGCAATTTGGCAAAATATCAAGCGTTGAAACCGTTCAAAATTCGGGGAGAGCGTTCGTTCATTTAGGGGAAATGTCAAGTGATATGATTGTCGTCTCTGAAGAGCAAAATATTTTGTCATACGATCATTCGAGTTGCTAATTGGTTTTTAATGAGCAAAGTTCGATAGGGAAAGTTTGTTTAAATGTATATCTCATTTTGACGGGAAGCGATGTTGATTTAACGACATCTAAATTTAGTAGCATGTTAATGTGGGAATTGTCAAGGGAAATTCTTAAAGACAAAACGGCAATAATAAACATAATTAGGTATAGAAGAATACTTGTTGTGTTAGTTCATACTTTTTGAGACACGCTGACGGACGTGCCGGTTTTATTATGTAAATACAAGAACGACCTGCACTTGGTGTCTAACTGTTACGATAACCGATAGACATTGAATACAACACAACGCAGATATAAGCATACCGATGGCATTTAACCTAGCGACCTTTTAATACGACTACCATTCATCAGTTAAAATAAAATTTTGGGGGCTTACTTCCATGTAATGTATCAATTATTAACTCATTAATGAAACGCTACTATTATACCGGTATAAAAAGGTAGTTTTAAACCCTAACACAATTGAAACTTGGCTTCAACACATTTCAGGATAAAAAGACGTATTCAAGCCATTGTATCAATGAGTTCCATCACTAAGCACTAGGTGTACCATTCTGCTTATTTAGAGCAATGAATAAAAGAATATATAATAGGATTACCGATCACTCAAAGGTTATTGATCATTTGAATCATTCATTAGTTTGTTCACGCCTCTAATCGACCGAAGCTTCCGTTTCAATGAGTATTATAGGATGTACCTACATACTGATAATAAAATTAATGTATGTAATAGACTTAATGGGTACTTGAGACTATTCAGTCGCATAATCATTGGAGGATCGTAACTAAGAACACCAATGCAATGCTTTCTTGTGCTTTTGTTTTATGTTTTTTTTGTGACACTAATCTCTCGAAGAGATCATGGTCCACTTAGCATTGAGTAACTACTGGAGATAACACAATGGAAATGCGACCACACACCATGGCGCATAAGGCCTAATTCGCAATGGTATTAGATTACATATGTACCGCACTTGACGTCCACTTGTGACTCACAGAAATCCCCTTCCTTTTTTATGGTTAGGAGGACCGATAATCTTTCGCCTACTCGTTAGGCGTTAGGCGGGGTATATTAGAGTTGAACCGACTTTTTTTTTTCTGGGTCGAGGCCGAACCTTCTACGCGGTATCCGCGCCTATAGGGTATGTGGGACTGGCCCACGACTGCGAAACCGCGGGCCCAAGGATGTTTTCAGGACCCTACCCACTAAATGACTCCCCTTCCCTCAAAATAACCTTTTTTAACCAGCCTTCGAAACTCGAGTAATATAGAACCCAACCGAGACTTGTAGCAGGAGAAAATGGAGTAATTCGCAAAAAGCGCATTTTTGCCTACCACCTTAATCCACCCTGGATGCCGAACCGAACCAGCACTGAATGAAATAAAATAAAATAAAAAGATGTGTGGTAGATATTATAAAAATAATAATTTTAAGTTCTATTCGAGGTATAAAGAAAATAATTATTCAGGTATACATTTTTTATTATGATTATGATTTTTTATTGATAAAAATAAAAATAATCGCACGGGTCAATCACTCCGCAGTGCAAAGAAGCAGCCTCGCCCTGGGGGAACCGTCTGGATGATCACGGTATCACTCTACGCCAAGAAGGTCTGTCAACTGTGTAACATCTCGTCACTGCAATTCAGGAATTGTTGAATTTACGTGCAGCGACATCTGTTGATAACAAACTAAATAAAAAAAGTGTCGTGACAACTTTTCGTAAGAATTTTTTCCGTCTAGCCCCCTTTCACAACGCGCGATAAGGAACTTCGTTCCAATATCCTCATATTACATTTTTTTGGTCTGTACCCCGGATAAGCTTGAAAAAGGCCAACAGCTATTTACAGCTATATTCTTTATAAAATTCACAGAATGAAGTCAAAAGTTTTCATTTTACTAATGATTTTTCTACCGATCGTAATGTAATACAATTTAAACAGCAGATGCGCGGATTCAACGATGTCGCGTGGGACTACTGAGCCACTTTGCCTTTAGATTGTGCTTTCGCTAAATTTGAGTTAAAACTACCTACTTGTTATAACTAAAAATATTCAAATCTATATATATAAAAATGAATCGCTGTTCGTTAGTCTCGCTAAAACTCGAGAATGGCAGGACCGATTTAGCTAATTTTGATCTTGAATTATTTGTGAAAGTTCAGAGAAGCTTTAAAAGGTAATTAAATGAATGAAAATGCTCGGAATTAAATCAAAAAAACAATTTTGTTTTTCCTTTAATGTGTCCCCCGTCGGACAGGTTACTTTTGTTTGCTTTAAGTTTATTTTATACAAAAGCTTAGGTCTTTTATTTATCGATCGAGGCACTATAAAGTCTGCCGGGTCAGCTAGTTTAGTTAGTAAATTTAGTTGCTTGTTAGTACTTTTAGTGTTATTGCCATTTATTTTATCAACATCGCCGAGAACTGAGTGAGATAACTGAAATTTAATAATCGATAATCGAACAGAGAACACTTTTCGATTCTCTCACTCTGAATAAGCCACTTGAGAATTGATTCAAATTAGTCAATCCCTTAAACTGATCTTTTCGAGTCAGTCAATATTCACTGAACTGTACTTCGTTCCGTGTCAAATGTAACAATACTGTGCCTCTACACGGCGCCTCTAACGATTAACATAAAAATATTGGACGTCAAATTAAGGCCCGGGATTAGGGTGTGCTTGATTTTGCAACAAAATGTAACATCTGAAACAAAGGAACTGAGGCCTTTTTTCCTACCTAAGCTGCTAGCTTTGAGAAGCTATGCCAGCATAACCGAAAAGCGAGTAGGTAAGCTCTCGGGGCTCTAACCTCGGGGCGTTGCTAACATTAGCTCTATCAAAAGCAGCGCCTCGCAGAATCTACCACCGGATCGGAAACGCGACCCACTGAGAAGATTCGCTGAGAACCTCAGTGGGCTGTGTCTATGGGTTAGCTTACTCGCCGAACGCTTCGTCGCAAGCGACGCGCTCGACGGGATCGGTGACTGGTGCTTTAGGTACCTAAAAACACCGTTAGTGGATCGGGAGGATCCGAAATGACGTGTTTAGGGCGACATCGACTGTTCCCCATTCAGTCCGCAGGATTGGGTATGCTGAGGCCTTTAGTACAATAGGAGATTTTGTCGCTTGAAGTAATCTCTACGAAACAAAGCAAGTTGGAATTTTTTTAGAAACACGAGGAGCCCCGACATCTCTATATTACCAATTAGTTTACAAAACATTATGGTGTATATTCAATCAATTTTGTTTAACTCCTGTTTTTAACGAGTTTTAATCGACTTTCTTTTTCCAGGTAAACCCAATGCTTTAATATGGCGAGAACATCATCAGTAAGTCGAAATAAATCAAATAATATCGTTGAATTTTCTTTTAGTTCGATTAAGTCGTATTTTTTTATGGATGGTAATTCGACTCACAATAGCGAAGTGGAATATATATTTCTTGTAATTAGGGACATAATGTCGACTATTCGTTCACTCTCTGGTCCATAAACTATCAGTCGATTTATAAATTTTTTGGTCTACCAACGATCACACTGCTGTATTTCAGATCACACGATAAAAATTTCATTCGTGTTCCAAAAATCGATCCATCCAAATATCTTTCATTTACTTTTTAATCTATCTTTGTTTCATTCAAATCTGTTAATGACTCAAAAGTCTAGGTTACCAGGTCATAAAATCCCTTAAAAAAATCAAATCTGTTACATTCTCGTGATCACGTGGACAACTAAGTGTTATTCGTCGACATTAGAATATTGTGCCAACTACCGTCTATTTTTCTTTCTAGACTTTTTACCTTCAATTTCGCGCATAGCTATCAGAGTACTGAAGTCTGACATGCGGAAATTATACGACTCGCGAAAACCGAAGAAGATGCTAAACATACAAACCTTCTCATTTATAATTTTATTTTAAAGTAATATCGATTATGGAGGACAAAGACATTAAAATACAGTTTATAAGTAACAAACAGCCAGTTAAATCTTAGAGCTAAACTTCATCGATTTCTTATGGTTTTAACATTACTCAGAATGAATCGTGGTCGAACTCCACTGTTATTGTATAAAATTTAATGAATAATTTATTAATAATTGTTGGCTAACATAAATACGTGGCTCTCTCTTAACGAACTTTTTCATTTAAAATACAATCCGGGCTCTGCACAAGAAAATATTTGAAGTTAAAATTTCTTATTTTTTGTTTTCAATGGGCAGACGAAGAAGCCACAGTGTATCTACTGTTTAGTGGTTACTAAAGTCTATAAGCATGAAAGAGTGTATGCGAATTTCTAAATAGAGTCAGTAGCCCACCTGGTATTAAGTGGTGTACTGGAGCCCATAGACATCTACAACGTAAATGCGCCACACACCTTGAGATATAAGTTCTAAAGTCTCAATATAGTTACAACGGCTGTCCCACCCTTCAAACCGAAACGCATTACTGCCTCACGGCAGAAATAGGCAGAAATGAGAAATATGATCATAAGCCCATGCTAGCTGCCAATACGCCCATGCAACAATTCATGGCGAAGGTGGTAATAAGAAGATGAAGCTGTGGCGAATGAATTAAGGGGATATAGTTGGTGACCGGGTTCGCATTCTCAATTACTGGATCCTCTAACTTGATTCACATCATCATCATAGTTGGTGACTCTTGGCAGAGCAGTCGTTGGTCATATGAAATCCTTGTTTATTAAAGCCTTGACAGCTGTTCTCCATAGTTCGCGAACTGAGGCTTGGCGCATGCATTCGTTAAGTTAAGTTTAAGAGTAAGGATTTTCACTTGATCAGTCCAGCGCATGGGGCTTTGTCCACGAGGTTTTTTACCATTGAGCTTACCCGGAACAACAAGTTTCTCGATAGACTCTGCTGACTGTCGCGATACATGTCTAAAAATATTGGAGAATCCTGGATTGCACTGTTAATGACAACCTTTGAGAGATATTAAGTTTTTCTTGGTTCACAAGTTTCATAACAATACCGTGAAATAATAAAACATTACTTTGACAGTTTAATCTCAATTAATCAGAACACTATAGTATACGAAAAGTCGAAAATAGTAAACGTGAATTTAAACTCTAAAAGTAGTTATAATTATGAGTACAATTCGCAAAAACCGAACTAAAAACGAATACACCATTAGTAATTTTGCTAATTTACCGGTGGATGTACGTACTGTTAGATGCAATTAAACGACTTAAAAAAAAAACTTTGCGTGCTACCAATATAAGAGAAAAAAATTATCGCTTCTGAATATGAATAAACGTCCTGCAAATCGAATAACTTGTGTCAATTCGCACTCAGAGCTCCGCACGTTTCACCGTGAAGAACGTACATTCGATTCGAGTCACTCAATTCGATTTTTTAAACTCGCACTAAGCATACTGTACTGTTCTATATATGCCGCGAAGTAGTCCCGCAATCTGAAGAGTGGGAAAAGCTTATTATTTTTCTCTCAAGGATTTCGCTTTTGCATATTCGTCGTCATTAACATTGCTTTTAATAAGCCGTATTTAAGGGCACCTGCTACGTTGCTCAACTTTGACAATAAATAATAATATTTACCGAACATTTCGCGAGTTTCGGTCAAACACTTTTAGGGTTCGCACGCATTAATTTTATGATTCATTTTTTCATTACGCTCGAGCACGTCGTGAATCAGAACGGGGAAGTACCACCACGCTGCATATTCTACGCAGCGTTCCTGAATTAACTCCTAATTGCTCGATATAATTGAAATTTTTACATCACGTCTCAAGGTGACCTTAAGGTGACATGGAGACGTGGCGACATTCACGTTGTTTTAGCTTTGATCTCCTTTTTTCGCCTACCTAATCGTTGTTAGCCTATGAAGCTATTACAAGTACGTCCGCACTGTTAAGTAAGCTCACAGGGCTCAACCTGAGAGAACTTGCTAACAATAGCCCTAGCGACAGTACTTCACTGAATCTACCACCAGTCCCCCATTGGTACCCATCGAGAAATCTGGTCTCCGATCACCACTCAACACCAGATCCGTCTGATCATGTGGAAAATTACAAAAAAGCTAATGAACTAACTATAGGAGTCGACAACAATGGCTTCGAGATGAGATGTTTTGTCATAGTTTACACGAAACAGTAATAAAGCATTGCTGATTTCTTTAATGGCCGAAAACACTCCATTGGCGATTCGAAAATGACGATTTATGTTATTAAAATAAATCTCTATTTTTATTGAAGTTATACTTCTTTAGGCGCGTTATGAAAAATTGATGAGAGTGAAATTTTACGAGGCGTGCGCACCGTGACACAAAATTAACAGAAGAAGTTGCCCACTAAATCGCTCATTACAATACGACCGACGTAAATTGGCGAGTCTGAATATAGCGGCAGGTGAACTTTCCGAACCGTACCGAGAATTACCGAATTTATACAATGTCAAGAAAAGGGATGTCCAATATGCGTGTTTGAGGATGTTGTTCAATCGATTTTTTTTCAATTTAATTAATATTTAACTAAAAAAAAGAAATAAATTTAATAAAAATAAAGTATAACTTCTTACACGCACCCTTTTTTTCGAGATACATAACCCTAAAAAGTAATACCTCTATTAGCTTTTACTTCTGTTCTATTCAAACACAAGAGACTATTGTTTGATGAAAGATTTAAAAATACAAATTCTGTTAAAATTGAGTTGCTGAACTAAAGTTGTGTTATTCGCAAAATTATTAAAGCGAAAATGGTTTAAAATGATTTAATTATTATTAGAATACCTGAAATGTTTTTTAATGTTAAATGTTACCTAGCTTAGATTCCTAGAAATTGCTTACCTATTGTTGAAACTTCAAAAGTTTTTAATGAATACTATTTTATACTTTCTATAGCGTAAACAGTAATTTGGGCCCTATTATTAATTGGTTGCCGGAGCTTATAGGCACTGTAAGCATCACAAGGTAAATTCTGTCATCCAGCTCGACACATAAGATTGAATTTTCAATTGCATTAAGCTTATATTGCTCAGAGCATATGCAAATTGTTATTTAATGATCGACTACTAAATAGAATAAAACGTATTATACTATATTCCTAATCGATGCACTAAATTTTAATAACTTAAGTGTTAATAATGAAAATATTAAACGGTAATATGTCTGAATTTATTTCCTAAATCATTGTCAACCGAAACTTGTCAATACACCGACTCATTCTCGAATACCTACTTAAATTAATTTCGAAATCAAAATGGTTACTTGATTGTTACGCGCAAATAAAATAAATAACATTCTTCAAAACAATAATCATCGTTTAGGTAATCCAGCTGGTTATTTTTCATTTTTTGAAGTGAAAACTTCTTTAGAATCGTTGTGATTTCAAACCGGATGCAACGGAAAAAACGACAGGTAAGAGACACAAATACAAAAATGTGTAGGATGAAGCCAGCAAAGAATGAGACAGAAATATACATACTATTTAATACAGCGCCATCTGTGAGATTTTTTAATACTAACGTGTGTATGAAAGCTCTTGTANGAGATTTTTTAATACTAACGTGTGTATGAAAGCTCTTGTAGTGAATTTTAATTTAGGATTACACGTGAAATTAAAATATCAATTCACAGAGGGCGCTACCTTACAATTATTTACTAATGACAAAATTTTACATATACTTAAGACGTTTAGGATAATTGTATTTTAATTTTGGAAGGTTTCACTTCTACCACGTGTGAATTGCACACATTTTGTATTTTTATTTGAATCATGGACGTTTTCTAAATCCTGTATGTAGCCCTTTTGCCAGGTTTGTATGTAGCCATTTTGCCAGGTTGCCAGGCCATTTTACAGTCTCATATTGAAGTCTATATACATTTTGACGCTGAGATTATAATAATGCATATTACCTTATTGTCACAAATCAGAACTAATCAAACAACGTTAACTTAAATACAAAAAATAGTATGTATTTTTTGACAATACAGATTATTGTATGAAATAGATAGATTATGATGGATATGAAACAGTGTTATCGATTTATATTTCCGTCAATAATACACATATGCTCGATCAATGCCTTGAAACACTTTCAGTTGCAACTAATGCGTGTGTTCTTGATTGTGAATTTCAGACTGTATTTCCTTTGTGTTTTGTTTCTTAGGTTTGTGAAGTCTGCCGTTAAATTATAAAATACTGTTAAATTATATTTGGTTTAATATGAACTAATTGTACATAATATTGTGCGTCTTGTAGTTGTTGAGTCCCGTTCAGAAGTGAAGGTGGTTGTCTGCACGCTGCGGAGCTCGCCGGTCCGCCGGTTTGCCGTCCCCTCCCTCGCCGCGCTGCCTGCGTCTTTCCCGACTTTGCGAAGGAGGAGCTGATGCGTCAACATATGGCCCCCGCCTTGGAAGCTCCAGCTTCCAATGAAGTAAATACAGGATGCTGATTACGATGTGTGTGTTGTGAGACTCTCGTTGTAGTCCTCTGCATTATGTAAGAGTGGGCAGATTTTTGAGTATGCCCGCTGTACAATCCCAGTCGCCGTTTTGAGGTTAGCTACTCGGGATATGCCATCCTTGCCAGGAAATGTTTGCTGCACTCGTCCAAGACGCCATTTGAGTGGCGGCAGGTTGTCTTCTTTGATTAGGACCAGGGTGTTCGGTACGATGTCTTCCTTGTCCGTTTTCCATTTAGTTCTCGTCTGCAATTCGGATATGTACTCCTTAGACCACCTCTGCCAAAATTGTTGTCGGATTTGTTCCACTCGATCATAGCGCGTCAGTCGGTGTGATGCCGTCGCCGTGAGGTCGCTGCAGGCTGGTGCGGTCAACGGTCGGCCAATGAGGAAATGACCAGGGCTGAGTGGACGAAGATCGTTTGGATCTGCGGACATTGGGTGTATAGGACGGGAATTCAGGACGGCTTCTATCTGTGCCAATACCGTGCTGAATTCCTCGTAAGTTAAGTGTGAATTACCTACAACTCGTCGTAGGTGATGCTTACAAGACTTCACTCCTGCCTCCCATAAACCACCAAAATGAGGCGAATAAGGCGGTATAAAAGACAAATTAATG